>CM019170.2:6330276-6379163 GCA_009739505.2 Apolygus lucorum | reverse complement strand
ACACAATAATCGTTATTAAAATTCAACTAAATCATCATCAACAACATATATACAGTATCAACACAAATCATGAGAACAAAAAAAAACACAGAAAAAACTAGCTCAACGCCACAACACAGGACAGTCCAGGTGACAGGAACTTATGTGGATATTTTTAAAGGGACAAGGTGTTGTGTGGGATCACCGCCGCACCAGCCGGCCCGGACCCGCCCACCTCGGTGGCTCCCGGGCCACCAATCCATTACTGGAGAGGAAGCCCTTGTGAACATACAGGAAGACCACTAGCGTACTTCAACTCTCGAGAACGTTGTTTGTAACGCGATCCACTTCAAAAACCCTCTGAAAAACATTCTATCATTCTTGTCTGAGACATAGAAGTTTTTCAGGCTGGGTTGTCCCTCCGTTTTTATTTCCCTTTGGTTGACCTTGAAAATTTTCTGGTAAAATGCAGCTCAGGTTCATAATTTCTTACAATCTTTTATTTGACTTCAGTCTTCAAAACTGAACTAAACCGACGAATTCCCTCTTCCCGAAGAATTCTCTCTGAAGAAATATATGTTCAGAAGTCAATACTTTCCTTCAAATTTGGACTGGCCTGGTGATGAAAGTAGATTCCTGCGGGATTCCCAGCGTGACCTTGAAAGATAACTTCAGCGTTGCCGTCTCTGCTCGATACAAATCTTTCAAAACATCAGACTTCCCTCCCTCGCTTCTGGGTCAATCGATTCCACCTCTATTTTCTACAGACTTCAAAACACTCTGTATGACCCTATGCGCGAATTTTGATGGAGTACTTTATTGAGTGAAATTGTATTCTACTAGGCTATTTGAGGATACTTAATTATGTCAGAGTGATTTTCCTGTAGCTGAAATAGCTGTTTTTGCCTATTTCGGTTGTGAGGCCCTAATCATGTCTGCAATGAAACAAAATACGTTTTTTGGATCACTAGTAGTACTCCGATACTTTGGTTTCTCATCAATAGGTCAAATGTGACATAAAGATCATCCTTCCGTTCACCAGGTGGAAGATCAATATCGACCACCAGGTGAGACACCCATGAAAATCGCGAGGGATATTTTTTCGACCTCTTCATAATCTATATCTCCCAGATATAGATGCTATCACAGATGTGATACTGAGGAAAAAAAATTTAATTTCTAAATATTTATTTTTCATATTTTCAAAATATTTAAAATTTTGATTTTTAAAATAGTGTTGGAAGTATTCCGATGGAAAAATCAGCTCGATTTTCTACCCAATTGTTTAAATATAAATTAAGGTTATTAATAAAGTAAATAACGTAGATATGAATTATTTTGTATAGTTCAATAACAAATCATTTAAAGCAAAATTATTCAAAATTTGGATTTCGGATACATTTTTTTGACGTGCTCCTCAAATTCTTAGCTCCTCGTCTTTGATACTGAGGAAGTAAAATATTTAAAAGTTTGATTGTGGAGACATTTCTTCGAACTCCCCATCATTGATATACTGAGGAAGCAAAATTACTTGAGTTCGCCCCCTCAGGATTTTCTTTGAAAATGCTCTGAAAAATAAGATTTGCCTCAGATTGTAGAAAGAAAGGAGAACTCGGTCATCCGTTCACGGCCATTACATTTTTTTAGGCATTGCAAATGAGGCTTTAGGGCCTTATTTTCTATTCCTGGGTCGGCGGAATAGGAATAAATTGACCTCCACTCACGCCAGCCTGCCAGCTCGGCTCCGAAGATCCCATCATGCATCGGCTACCGATTTTCCCCTCGAAACGGATGGCATTTTATTCATTCGGGATTTTGGTTTTTACGGTCAATTTTTGAGATAAAGTGTCCATTTCCTTCTTTTCATTACTAGACATAATTTCAATTCAGAGAAAATAGGAACGTTCTACAGACGCTCTAGGAGTTGAGATTCACCATGAAAACTTGTTGAGACTCGTGGACATCGAATCTTGAATTTATATTGAATGATAGGATCGAGATTCATCCCTATTTCCTTAATACGAAGCCATACAGGGTTAAGGGGGTCACAGTCGGTCGCTGTTCCTTCATTCCTTGTTCCCTATTTCCTTAAATTTTGTACCTAAATTTGAAATTTTTAAGCCAGGGAAAAATGGGAAAACCTAACTGAATACACATTTGACAAGACCCAAATATTTCAAAATATTATTGATTTTGCCAATTTAGGGTATTATAAGCGCCTACTTTTCTCGCCTTCCTGCTTATATCGGCCGAAACACTTTCTTCTGGAGGGGGGTTTTCATAGTGCGACAATATTGAAAAGTGAATAATTGAGAAAACTCATCACTATCAGTTTTCTTATCAGTAGTTGTTCAACGGTGTGCGTAGATTCACTCGTGACTCACGCGATACTCCACGTTTAATGAACGCGAGTGGTCATGATTCACCATTTCGACGATTAATAATTTTCACGGTTGATTCATTAATATTTTGTTTAATGTCACGAGTTACGAAATGTCAACTATCGGGTAGAATAAGACAACAAAAATATTTTTAAAAAAATCTGTTAGACATAAGCTCTGAATGAAGACAATCAATGGCCTGTACCCATATACCCATATACCAAATAAATTAGACTAAGTATACAATACCCAACAAAACGGTAAAATTCTATGAAATAATAAAGGCCCAAGGGCTGTTGAGCATAAGAGGCCTAATCTCCGTTCAAAAGCGTTTATTTGCAGACTTCTATACAGAAAAATAATAAACCATTGTGTAATAATTTGCAGCGTTTTGCTTCACAATCAAGTTTAATTTGAAAACATAACCGCTTCAGGCTCAATTCAAAAAAAATAGAGAGTTGTGGGTGCCTTCATTGGGAAATTTGAATGGCTGCTAAGGTCGCAAAACCGAGTACAAATCGAAAAAACGAACGAAGATCGCATTTTGGTCAGCTAAAATTTGAAGGGAGAAAGACCATTTTGCGATTCACACTCGTGTTTCTGAATTGTCTGAAGTCCAACCCTTAAGTTCTCATAGGGAGCGAACGGTTGGTTCTACAGAGCTCTGAGTGGTCTCATTCGATTCTGAAAACTCTACGCCATTTTAAAGTGATGAAAAAACAACTTTTATAGACAGTTTTTGCGTTAGGGCGTTTTGAAAATTTCAGACCAATTTTTCAACCCTTGGAAGTTGTTGATATCAGCCAAAAGCTTCGGGGCACAACTGGACCCCAAATGGAGCCCACATACCAAATTTCATCTAAATCGGTCCAGTGGATCTCGGGAAAGTACGCGGACGGGACAATTTTACTCGATTTTTGGATCCTACTTACCCTGAACCTCAAACCATCAAATTTTGAGGGGAGGGTTTATATTATTTTTCTTGGTCAATTCCAAAGGTTCGTTATTGAAAATAATAAACCAAAATTAGAGCGCCGTTGGGAAGAGTAAGGTTTCCTACCTCAAACTTTAAAATTTGTCACCTTCAGTTTTTCGGACATTTTGGTGACTTTCTTCTACTAAAACACGGTTTTCTTCAGTGGCTCTGAAAGCCTAAACATGCTCCATCTCATCAGCTTTCCAACGTTAACAATTTTTTTAGGTTTACTATGAAGTTTTAGAGGGAAAATGGTGTTTGAATGCGAAATAACGTGTTACTTCAGCGAAAATTGAAGTGTTTTCCACCTCTTTTGGAGTGAAAAAAAATAATAAAAATAATTTTTTGTATATTTGACGAATTGTTTCCTCAAGTATTGGTGATTGATTCCGGGACACCCTGTTTAATTTACTTATCGATACTGTGTGGATTCTAGGAATGGGAATCGATATGATGTTTCAAAAATCGATACTGCACCATCCAATATTTCTGGGTATTGGTACTTTGGCTTCGATATATCGAAATATCGACCCAATTATTGCGGAAAGTTCACCTTAATGGCTAAAAAAAAAAGGAAAAAAGGTCGGGAGGAGGTCAGGTCGTTGCTCATTAAAAAATGCAGCTCGACCCACATACAAATAAGCCCGGATTTCGTCAGATAATATTTTTAATACGGATGAAATTAATTAAATTTATGGAGAAAAAGTTCGATAATATATTCACAGTTATTAATCATTAACGGCATGTTGCGTTAAAACACTCTGCTTGAACACTTGATAGTGAGAAATGAATGAACATTGTTGAGAAAATATTTGGTACGTTGATATTTTTTGACGATACTTTTAATGATACTATTTCTTGTGGATTCACTGTTTGAGGTTTCCTTGGGTTCAATCGATTCTCATGCCAAAAGTACTTGGGAAGTCGATACTCGAATAATATGCAGTATCTATACTTTTGTACGATACCCATTCTGAGGTGTTACCCACTGATTGAGTGGTTTCCTCGGCTTCAGTGAAGATTTTTTGTTGTTCTGTTACTAGACTGTGATTCACTCTCAGCTATCGCTTCGGATCTTCTCCGTCGAGAAAAATGCGAAGTTGAAAAAAAATGAGCCACATTGTATAAAAATGTTCAATTTCTCCCTTGCGAGGGAAAAACATTAAATCATGTTTAATTTTTTTCCCTCGCAAGGGAGAAATTAGATTGCCGATCACTCAGCTGATCAGTGACCACTCAGGCGCCTTCAGCATTCTCCATTGACCCTGCTTCTCAAATTTCAGCTTCCTGCGTTCAACAGGAGAGAAAATGGCCTTGGAGCTCACTCAGCTGATCAGTGACCATCTTGGTACAACTAGACCCCAAATGGAGCCGATATAACGTGGTAACTAAGAAATCGGTCCGTGGTAACTAAGAAAAAAAAGCGTTGCAGATTTGCGTGTCGGAATTCACAGAATGACCCCCAGCCCTAAAACATTAAACATGTTTTGACGATACTTTTAATGATACTATTTCTTGTGGATTCACTGTTTGAGGTTTCCTTGGGTTCAATCGATTCTCATGCCAAAAGTACTTGGGAAGTCGATACTCGAATAATATGCAGTATCGATACTTTTGTAACGATACCCATTCTGAGGTGTTACCCACTGATTGAGTGGTTTCCTCGGCTTCAGTGAAGATTTTTTGTTGTTCTGTTACTAGACTGTGATTCACTCTCAGCTATCGCTTCGGATCTTCTCCGTCGAGAAAAATGCGAAGTTGAAAAAAAATGAGCCACATTGTATAAAAATGTTCAATTTCTCCCTTGCGAGGGAAAAACATTAAATCATGTTTAATTTTTTTCCCTCGCAAGGGAGAAATTAGATTGCCGATCACTCAGCTGATCAGTGACCACTCAGGCGCCTTCAGCATTCTCCATTGACCCTGCTTCTCAAATTTCAGCTTCCTGCGTTCAACAGGAGAGAAAATGGCCTTGGAGCTCACTCAGCTGATCAGTGACCATCTTGGTACAACTAGACCCCAAATGGAGCCGATATAACGTGGTAACTAAGAAATCGGTCCGTGGTAACTAAGAAAAAAAAGCGTTGCAGATTTGCGTGTCGGAATTCACAGAATGACCCCCAGCCCTAAAACATTAAACATGTTTTGACGATACTTTTAATGATACTATTTCTTGTGGATTCACTGTTTGAGGTTTCCTTGGGTTCAATCGATTCTCATGCCAAAAGTACTTGGGAAGTCGATACTCGAATATTATGCAGTATCGATACTTTTGTAACGATACCCATTCTGAGGTGTTACCCACTGATTGAGTGGTTTCCTCGGCTTCAATGAAGATTTTTTGTTGTTCTGTTACTAGACTGTGATTCACTCTCAGCTATCGCTTCGGATCTTTTCCGTCGAGAAAAATGCGAAGTTGAAAAAAAAATGAGTCACGAGCCTCCTCGATAGGACGACAAAAACTGCCTTCAGACGCATCGTCGAACGCATTTATCGCACGAGTTTGACACGATTTCCGTTCCCTTTGTCGTCAAGTCGTATTTATATCGTATTAGAGAGGAATTGCGAGAGAGAAAGCGAAACAGCGTTCCAGAACTGCTTGGTTTTGTTTTATTACTACTTTATTACCATTTCCTCCTAAATAACAAGTCCTTGCAGTTCACATTACAGACTTTTTTGAACAATTCTAGTTTTATAACGTGTTTTCACCCAGAGAAAATCAAGATTTTAGCGAATTGTCAAAGAAAATGGAGCTATTGAAATGACCTACAATTTCATCATGGGAATCCGTTTTGGATCATTATTATAACGTTTTCTGGAATTGTAACACTTTCTTATGTATATACATAAATTCCAGGCGATAACTTGAGGTAGGTAGCCTCTAAAAAATCAGAATTGGTGCTAAATTGTTCTTAATAACAAATGAAAAGATGAGTTCATCGCCCAGATTGACATGGCAACATAGAGGGCCTTTCTGTTTGGAGGCTACTGGGCTCCTTCCTGGGTCATTGAGAAAACCTACATCCTGGGGATCCTGTTCTCCAGGTCTGTCAGATCATAGTGATGTATGATTTTTATCTCTGGCCACGAGGATGAGGCACATAGCACGAAACATGACATCAGAACTACCGATTATCCTACCAAATATGCGGTAAATCGAAGTTTTCTGCCATGTGGGTGTTGCACATAGCTCATTGGATGCTCACAAAGCACGATGCGTCATATTCAAGTTGATTGGGTACTTGATCTGACTAGAGGGTGTAAGGACTAACAACTAACCATGTTGTCCATCATCAGGGCAACGATCTTTATCTAATGCCCCCTTTAGTGGTCTTTTTTCACAAACTATGAATTTATCGATACCTTAAAGCACAAAGCTGCTATGTCCATCCATCATCCAGATCTTTTATTGTCTTTTAATTTCAGAAAAACTCAAATTCTACAAAACTATTATTGACCTTCTTGACGATTATAGCTTGAGAATTTATTAAGGAAATTAGAGAGTCTAGTGTAAATATCCATTGTTTTAGGAATTTTGCACTGGTGATAATTTCTTTTGCGTTTTTCTCAAAACTCCGTTTTTGGACATAGCGCCTTTGTGCTTTAAGGTATCGATATGACAATGAGTTGATAGATTTTTCACTTAATATTGGACGTATTCCGCATCCAATATTCCAAGAGAGTTCCTAGCAGATCCGGTGAGATCCCACAATCTACTAAAATCTCAGTTTAAAAAATTTATATATCATAAACCCTTTGAAATTCGACCAGAGATTTTTGAAATCATTTTTCCCGTGTTCTAAAGACGGGACATGTTATTTGAGTCAGGATATCAGACATACTTCACTTCAAAATATTTTTTTAAGTTGGCGTTAATGGGTTAAAGGGTCTAAAGTCTCAAAATAGGGTACTAAAACGTGTTGTGGAAATTATTGTATTTTGTGTGGAAATTTCTTATAAAATTGCTCCATGGAGCAATTCAAAGAAAATCATAGTGCAGAATGGACATAAATCAAATACTTTTAATGATAATTAATTAAGTACGTTTAAACATATCAATATTATGATATTTTGTGGAAATTTCTAACTTAATCGTAGTAATGTATAGTTTATTCGGATTCAGCACAAAATTTCTGTTATGGGTAAAATTTCAGAAATAAAAAATTGTCAAAAAATTGTAAATATATGATGTATTTGTACCTGTATATATTAATTGTGCTCAAAAATGCAATAACCGAGTGGTTACTCTGGTTTTTAGTGACGAGGAGAGTATTTTTGAGGTTTTGTTCAAATGTTACCCAAGGGGTTGATTGTATAAATTTATCGATTCGTGCTGTGTGCTTCACCCACAAGAAAAACACTCAAAAAGCCAATGTTTGATTTTTCTAAGCATAGCTTTAAAAATGTCTTTGAAAATTCGCTCATTAGCTCATGCTGCATGAATCGACTTTGTATAATAAATGCGAGTTTAAAAATTTGTCTCAAAGGTGTTCGAAATTGTTTGGTCGAATTTTCACGGTTAGAAAAGGATGTAGATTTTGGATCTTGGAATTGAAATTTGAGTTTTTCGAAAAAAATGTCCCAAAATCGCGAAGCAGAAATCGAATTTGGTGCCGAAGCGAAGATATTGAGGGATGGGGGGGGGAGCACCAAGCGTGACTGTGCTACGATGTATTGGGCACAAGGCCTCATGTTTGCCCAATCCTCGACCCCCCCCCCCCGTTTCCCTCCTCCAACCCCCCCCCCCTCTCACCCCTGTTACCCATCCGCCGAAAAACGGGGGGCGCGCGGCGAATCGATCTGGACGCCGCGGCTTTTGCTCGTTTTCGTGAATGAAACGCCGCATTAGACAATCACGCTAAAATTATACTCGTCGATAACCCGAGTAGTTTGTTCGAGAATGGATGCAACTCAAAACTACTCCTTCAAAAGTTATCTTTTCCAATATTTTTCATAAAACATCAATTTTTATCATACGAGTAGTCGTATTGTAGCATGGAACATGCTTTAGCCTTGACCTAACGGGCAAAAAGTGTTACGTTTCTCGGGTACGGTAACTAGGAACGGAATAGAGTCACGAAATTTTGCTTAGTCGTTGATTCGGAAGTAAGGATCGTGTAACGTGGTGTAACCTCTGTGATAGGGTTGTTTCAAATACTGTTGTAATCTTAATACAACTATAAAATACCTTCCTATCTGAAGACTTATTTTTTTAAAAGGCTATCGAAATAGCAAAATCGGTTTTTTTATAGCTTTTTCCACAAAAAAAAATTGAACAACAAGAAAGCGCGGCTAAAGCATGTTTCATGTTTCTTGAATTTTAGCCGTAGGCTCTAAGCGAAAAGCATCCGAAGAGCCGAGTTTTTGTTACTTTTTCAACGTAATAAATTATGTCAGTAATTTAGTCGGAAACGAAATGATCTTAAAACCTTCTGGCCATGTAGAATACAACAAGTGATCTGTGTTAGCATCATCGCAGGACGGGGTTACCCTAATGGAATGTCAGGCAAATATGTATCTTCAAACGCTGAATATTATTACACAAAGGTTTATAATTTTTATGTAGATCACTCGTCTGCAAAGAACGCGGCTAGCCAACCATGTTTACTACCTACCTACCACATACCTACTTCACAATCAAGTTTATTTGGAAGAAATAATCGCTTCACACTCAGTTCGAAAAAACAGGGATTCTTAGGAATTATTATTATACCCTAATTATTAGGAAATTCGATTACTGGTTGCTAAGGACGCAGAACTGAGTACAATTCAAAGAAACGAACAACGATCGCATTTTGGTCAGCTAAAAAAGGAAAAAACGGAGATTAGGCCTCTTTTGCGATTTACACTCGTGTTTCTGATTTATCGTAAGTCCAACCCTTATGTTGGAGTGAACGTATTGTCCTACGTCTAAAAAAATTCGAAAAATTCAATACTACCTATTTAAAATCGCTGAAAAAACTAAACCTTGATCTCGAGAGTTTTCGAGCTAGGGAACTTTTGAAAATTTCAACCCTTAATATTCACCTCTCAGAAGTCATTGCCATCAACCAAAATCTTCGGGGCACAACTAGACCCCAAATGGAGCCTTCATACCAAATTTCATCAAAATCGGTCCATGGGAAATGAGAAAAGTGCCGTGGACGGACGGACGGAAATTTTTTTTATAAGGGGGGGAGGGTTAAAATTGTCTTTTCTTGGTCGAATCCAAAGGTTCATTTTTGAAAATGATAAACCAAAAACGAGACGTACGTAATTTTGAAAAAATTACGCGACTTGTATAGAGTGATATTAACTTTTCTAGAGTATATAGGAAGAGATATTTAGTTTTTTGTGCTCTATTATTTTTTCTCTATCCTGTAAACATTACTTAATTCTTTTATTTTGGTTATTTGCTTCTATTAACAAATTGTCTTTATTTCAATAATTTTTCATTTGTAAACTGTGTTTTTTGGCGACATGGGAGTATACCCACGCCAATAATAAAGGGGGGAAAAAAAAAATTTTTTTTGTCCTGCAGAATCCGAAAATCGAATAAAAAGTTTGCCGTCCGTCCTCCGTACACGACACTTTCCTCAGTTACCATGGACCGATTTTGATTGAAGCTTTTGATTGAAACGCCCTAGCTCAAAAAATGTCTATTTTGACTGTTTGTAATCAATTTGAAATAGTATTGAATTTTTAGAATCGAATGAGACCACCCAGAGCTCTGTAGGACAAACCTTTCGGTCCCTACGGGAACTTGAGGGTTGGACTTATGATCAGAAACACGGTGTGAATTTCAAAAGAGGCCTAATCTCCGTTCAAATTTTAGCTGGCCAAGATGAGATCCTCGAATTGTACTCACTTTTGCGTTTCCCTAATGAAGGCACCCACAACTCTCTGTTTCTACGAGTTTAGTGTGAAGAGTTTATTTCTTCCAAATAAACTTGATTATGAAGTAGGTAGGTATTACCTTTAGTTGACAATACCATAATCGTGTTCTTTGCAGACGAGTGATTTATATAAAAAATAATAAACCTTTGTGTAATAATTTGCAGCGTTTCTCGCTAGAATTCGATGGAAACTTGGTAGCTGCCTACTCCCTCATTCTTGGTTCTTTATTTTTGAGGAACAAAATAACCAACCCTATCTATCTATCAGATTATCAACCAAAACCTGGAAAATGTGCTCCCATGTGACGTTCCAGGGCCTCCATATGGCCGGCCCTTGGAGAGCCCTTTCTGCTTTTTTAACTGTTTTTCTGGGAACGTCCCACATTGAATGGGTTAAGAGAGGTCCTCCATTCCCTGAAAATACCTTCAAAAGTGATTTCGGACCACTTTTTTCCCTTATCTAAAGTGAAAATCGCCTCCACTGCTCATCTCCAAGTTACTCAACAATTTTCGAACAATAATTTTTGCATTGGCCATCTATGACTGACATTTATGTTCTTCCTCTCGCGTTATGCACGTTTTTAAATGATTTTTAACGCGTTTTTCATTTGTTCCAGGTAATTGAGGAACGAAATTCGACGACGAGTAAGTGCCGTAGTCAACCACCGAGAAGTGGCGATCAGTCGATTACGATGTGGAGGAAGTCAATATCCCTTATCGAATCGTCACTTGCAAGTTCCCAGTCATAAAACAGCCATCAAGGCGAATAATTTCAAATGGTCGTAAATCACATTATTAATTTCTCTTTACGAGGCACTAAAGTAAGTGTACCAGTGTAATATGTAAATGAGTGCATCGTATATTCGTATGTTTTTGATTGGTAATTACGCAAGAGAATTCTCGGTTCTATAAATACCATGAATATGATTTCTCTCGTACGCACCCAAATTTGTTGATAGTTTTAAATAATAATGCAATAATCTCAAAATTCTTGACTAAAAAATTGAAAAAATCTGGAAAAAAATGTTTAGGGTGGAAAATTTTGATACATTTTTCCACTGACAAGACAATTTTGTTACTCCAGACGATAACTTGAGCAAATTCAAGTTTGTGCCAAAACATTCATCAAAAACAAACAAAACGACGAATTCGTTACTCAGGTTAACCCTTAGAAGTCTACATTTCAAAACATTGATTCAAAAAACATGTTTCACGAGTGTTTTTTTTTTCTTTAAATTAGTGTTAAATCATAGTATCATCGTTTAATTGTTTTTCAACATTTGAAAATAGTATATTATTCGTACCTAAAATCGTAATTACTAAATAGAAACCGAGTGAGCAAAATTTTCAAAACAGTCAGTGTATAGGGCTCGGTACTACTATATTTTAGGGTACTCCGAGGGCTTCAAATTTCTTAAGTTTTGGTCAAAAACATGTTTCAAAAGGGTTTTTTTTTTTTTTGTTACAAATAGTGTCAAATCATATCATAATTTAATTTTTAATATTTGAAAATGGTGTATAATTCGTACCTAAAAAACGTAATTACTGAATAGAAACCGAGTGAGCAAATTTTTCAAAACATACTCAGTGCATAGGGCTCGGTACTACCGTATTTTAGGGTACTCCGAGGGCTCCAAATTTTATAAGTTTTGGTCAAAAAACGTGTTTCAAATAGGTTTTTTGTTAAAATTACTGTCATGATCAGCATTTATGTTATTAGTATTTGAAAATGGTGTATAATTCGCATTCAACAATGTAGTTTTTTTGTAACCGAGTGAGCAAAATTTGCATACTAAGTGCTTATGGCTCGGTAATTTGGGGCACTCCGAGGGCTCCAAATTTCAATAAGTAGGATATAAAACCGTGTTTTCCCCGTTTTTGATGGAAATTACCTTTCTAAACATAGTAATATTGATTAGGAACTATCTTATTATTATTATTATTATCGTTCCTGAAATCCAAAATTGTTTAAAATCGGTTGAATTTCCGTTTTTTGGACGCGCATGAACACGACAACGTAATGACGCGATAGTAGCCGCAATGGTACGCTATTCATAATACACACTGTGGTACGTTTTATGGTAATATGATATTGTTTTTATTAAAAATCGAAAAATAAATCGGCAATTTACGTGTGGGTAGTCTGTGAATTTTGGGAGACGAAAAAAGCACTATATTTTGAGGATTTTGATGTTTGAAAAATGAAATTTTAATATTCGTTTTTTCATTTATATATTTTTATTCTTATTATATTTATAATAATATATTTATTTTTATATATATTCATATATATATATATATATTGAGTGATGAGTTAGTGGAGATTGTTGCGGTTCGGTCAATGAATTTTTGGTGTTTTTTTGCTCTTTATTTAGCCATTATCAAGGGAGAGTGCAGGTTTCCTCCAAAGTCAAAATGCACCTATTTATCAAAAATATTCTTCTTACAGAAAAACGCTTGTTGAACGGCTCAATCACTTGTAGCTCTGGGTTCTCAGTTGCAACAGCAGAAGTGTTTTTCTGTAAGAAGAATGTTTTGTTGAATAGGTGCATTTTGACTTGGGAGGAAACCTGCAATCTCCCTTGATAATGGCTAAATGAAGAGCCGAAACGTTGTGGGAAAAAATGACGCTTGAAATTCATTAATCGAACCTCACCAATCTACACTTCCTCATCACTCTACATGTGGAATACGGTCGACAACTCCCTCTCATACTTACATTCATATATTCATATTATATTTATATTCATTCATATGATTTTCGCACAAAAGTTCGATTTCCTGCAAAATAACGAGTTAGGCATTTAAGCAAATTTGGCTCAACAATATCTTTTTGTCCACTCACTGTGGGGGAGCCCTCTAGCGGAGAAATTGTCAACTAGAGCGTCTTTACGTCTACAATACGACCCCTCGAACGAAGATTACAATTCCTCAAATTCAGCTCACTTTCCTCAAAACTGAACCGAGATGTATATTTCAAAAATTCCTCTCAAAATTCTCTTCAATTCAGCTGCACCTCGCGAAATCAACTGTCCGGACTAGCGGTGTTATTAGGCGTACGAGAAGATGTTTAGGATCGAACGGAATTACTTTGGCAAGTTTCCTAATTCCTTGTTTTGCCGCTTAGATTAGCTCGTGCCAGTAGGTCAGGTGTCCAGAAAAGACGCCAAAACCTCTCGGCGCCGTCGCTGCATTTTTTCAACTCGGAATTTTAAAGAGAAGTTTATATCTCGAATTTAGAGCGCACCGACTCGAAATAATGGCACATTTTTCGTCACCGTGTTTTTTTTTAACGTGAAAAGTGGGTGAAAATTGGTTGTCAGTTTCTCAAAAATTCGATCATGATGCATGAATGGACTTTTTAAATTTCATTTCTGCGCTGTAAAAGTACGCTAAATAGCAGTTTTCGGTGAAAAATTATGAATAACATCTCTATAACATTTTAAATACCCCTAAAAAACCATTAAAGTGGAAGGTGTTGAAATCGAAAATTTCAATCAATAAATATCCCATTTTTGACTCAAAATGGCCCATTTGGCGTCTTTCTGACATGTTTCTGGAACATCGAAAATAACTGTTGATTTTCAAGTCTCGTTCAATTTTCGATCAACGGAATGAAACGTTTCCCACCACTCTTTGGGGATCAGTTAGGACCACTATGAAGAAAATGTCAATAAAATTTGCATTCGTGTGGCCAATAGTTTAAAAAAACACATTTGAACTTAGTTACAGAAAAAATGTTGAGTCCGAAGAATGTTATTCAATTAGAATTGAAAAATATCAGTTACCTACACATTTATCTACCTAATAAAAAGTTTTGAACAAATAATCCGAAATTTTAGTAAAAGTTCTTGTTTTTGATCTTCTTACCACTCAAAATTGTTTCCGCTCGAATTTGGATACCATCAAATTTGCTTCGAATGAGACCCATGTTTGTGGTGGTTTCTCCATGCTCACTACCTCTTGATTACAACATGGTATTCGGAAAACATCGATAAATCATGAATTTGGACCGTAGATTTTAGAAATCAGCTGGTCTGTTTTGACGTGGTATTTGACAGGGCGTGCCCTGTTTGTTTTGACATAAAATTGAGAATTTTCCTTTAAAAATTTGATAGAGTTGAGTCAATTATTCAATATTTTATTTGTCGGGCATGTTTAGGCAATACTTTGTCGCCTTCCTCAGCCTAAAACTTTTTAAATATAAGTAAATTAAATAAGTTATTAGCTAAAAAAAGGTAATTTAGCTCTATGTTGCATAGCAGCTTCGTTGACTTTAATTAATTATTGTTTTAATTGTGTAATTTTGACATAAAATTTAGGATTTGATTTTTTCCTTTAAAAATTTGAGTCTATTTTTCAATTTTTTATTTGTCGGGCATGTTTCGGCAATACTTTGTCGCCTTCCTCAGCCTAAAATTTTTTAAATATAGGTAAATTAAATTAAGTAAAAAATAAATATGTATATATAATCGAACTCTATACTGCATTGCAGCTTCATCGACTTTTATTAACTATTGTTTTAATAAAAGTCGTCGAAGCTGCTATGCAGTATAGAGCTTTTTTTAAACTAATAACTTATGTATTGTACTTAAATATTTACTTATATTTAAAAAATTTTAGGCTCAGGAAGGCGACAAAGTTTTGCCGAAACATGTCCTACTAATTAAAAATTCAAAAATTCACACTTCAACTCTTTAAATCTTTAAGTTATTCAAGATTTGGTAATTGAATCGTAGCTAATTTGGTTTATACCCTCACATTTAACGCATAGATAGGTATTCAAAATCAACGTATTAATAGCCTTGAAGGATCGAAAAAAAATCAATATTCGTCCAGATGGTTTGAAGTATGAAAATCAACTCTATTTGACGAATGGTGGAATAATTTCTACGAGTTGGAACAATTCTGTACCTTCTTTTTGCTATCCGAAAAGTTCGTCCACTTTTCTACTATTTTTCTTTCAAATTCAATCCGAACTGCCAGGAATTCCGCGGGGACGACGACCTCTTTAAATGGAAACACTAAACAGCGAAGCGAAGCAGTCTTTTATGAAGAAAAGGCGAACGAACGAGTAAACAAACAAACATTTTTCATTACTTACCAACTGCTGACCAAATAAAATTCGGGGCTGGAAGGTCAGACTGGAGAAATGAACTCGTCTGTCTACTTAGAAGAATGTTTTTCCTTCTTTGTTCAAAGTTCATTCAACTATTTGATAACTGATTTGTGGGTTAATTTGCGATGTCGTAGAATGGAGGTTGAATTGATTTTTGGAAGATTTTTGGAAGAATTTTTCAAAACAAGGTCCAAAATTCGTCGCTTCGAAACTCTTCCAGTCCAGAATGTGCAGTGGTGGTTTCTATGAAATTCTTCGTCCTCGGATTCATAGTAGGCTCTGCGCATGCGCTAGCGTGAAATCCTAATAACCGATAAATTCTATACCTAGTTCCCATTCGATTTTGATGGGATTTTCAGGACTTGTGCAGTTGAGATTGTGGACTGTTCCCTATGAACGTCATCTTCATGAGGTCTTCAATTTAAAAAAAAAATTATTTGGGTATTTTTTTCGTTTTTCTCTACTAAACGGCGACAAATCAGTCAGGGTTTCGAAAAAACCTTTCTAAACGAACTTTTCGGCATATTTTGAAGCTTTTCTTAAAAAAAAAACTAAAATTTGCTAAAATTTCTGTAAGGACTGATTGGAGGTGGAAGTGTCGTATTTAAAATACAAAACGGCGGACGGACGGAAATTTTTTTATTCGATTTTAGGATTCTACGTACCTACCTTGAAACGTAAAACATCAAATTTTGAGGGGTACTAAATTTTTTTTCTTGCTCGATTCCAAAGGCTTATTATTGACAATAATAAACCAATACAAAAAGTGCTGAAATATCGTTAATGGGGCATTTAGGTGGGTCGGAAATGCAGGTTTTTGACCTAAAATTTGGATTCAGCACCATTGAAAACCTTTATACTCCAAATTTTTGCCCAATGTTACAATTCATGTGGTGGACGAATTAATTAAAGAGATCACACGTTTGAAAAAAAGGCCTCACTGAACGCCTGAAGTCGAGCAACTTGCTACGTCACGCCCTGCAGCCATCGTTCAAATCTTCAGCTTTTACTAGCTTCCCCAATTTCTTCTAAACATTTTCTCAACGAACAGACCCGATTACCGTTATTTCTGAGCCATACTCTTTTGAAAAAAAAAAAAAAAAAAATTGACTGAAATCTTCTGAGGGAAATTGACTGTTAGCCTCTTCTGTTGGCCCTTCTCTTATTTGAAATAGAGAGCTGATGTTTATCGTTAAATCGATTTTCGAAATCGATGGTGAGATGTTGTGTGGTCTCTTTTTCGTCTCTCCGTGGAAGAGCTGATTTTGATCTCATTCAAAATCTTTGCTGTTCTTTGAAATCGATGGTCAATCGAACAGTTTCTTGATTCGATTTGTATGGATGAGGTGAGTTGTATCTCTTCTCAGTGCATCTCTTTCAGCTGCAGTTCTTCTTAGGGAAATTCACTCTTTAGCCTGATCTGTGGGCACTTATCTCTTTTAGTCGAAATCGAGATCTACCCAATGTTTATCGTTGAAATCGGCGATGAGATTAAATTCAAATTTCAGCTGAGATGAAATGCGATCAACGATTATTGGTCGTTCCTTTTAATAGAGTTTCGTGTACTCACTGTACTCATGGACCTCCTGTTATGTTGAGTTTCTGATCAGCCTCATTTGAGTTTTGTTTCTCATTCAAATTGATGCTCAACCGAAAATTAAATTTTTGGGCGATTACCTAGTTAGTTCCTACCTCTTCGTTTGAGTCTCGACTGTGTGGACTTGTGGGCTCTCACCTTGATTGACCCTTTGTACGCCTGTGTGTTCGGTGTTGAATCGAATGAGACCAACCCCAAGCACCTCCTTATTCATAATAGACCTGCCCATTAAGAAAACAAGTAAATTGAATGATTGGTTGTTTTGATTTAAAGGAAATGTAACTGATCTTGGTGTCTCTTGAAGTGTTGATTGTTCGCCTTGTAATCGCCCTTGTGTTCGCCTTTTTCGCTTGTGTTTGCCTTTCATGATCAAATCCTACATTCTGAAAGATCAATTCCTGTTAATTCCTGGTAATTCGATCTGTACTGTGTCTGTGTTGTGTTGAATCGAATGAGACCAACCCCATTTACTGGTTTTTACGTACTGAATTCATAGAATCGATCAGATTATCATGACATCACTGACAGCTGATTTCAGTCACTCTTGGACCTCCTGTTGTGTTGAGTGTTGATTTTCTGGTCTCAGCCTCATTCGATCTTCGTTTCTCCACAAAAGTTATAATCAATCGAACTGTTTGTTGTTGTTGTTGTTGTTGGAATCGAAAATTCTATTTTTGGTGGATTAAGTTCTCAGCCTCATTCGATCTTCGTTTCTCCACAAAAGTTATAATCAATCGAACTGTTTGTTGTTGTTGTTGTTGTTGTTGGAATCGAAAATTCTATTTTTGGTCGATTAAGTTCCTACGTGTTCTTTTGAGTCTCGAGTGTGTGGACTTGTGTGTTTGGGGGCTCTCACCTTGATTGACCCTCTGTATGCCTGTGTGTTCAGCGTTGAATCGAATGAGACCAACCCCAAGCACCTCCTTATTCATAATAGACCTGACAATTAAGAAATCATGTAAATTGATTGATTGGTTGTTCCGATTTAAAGGAAATTTAACTGATCTTGGTGTCTCTTGTAGTGTGATGATCAAATTCTACATTCTGAAAGATGATCAATTCCTGGTAATTCGATCTACTGTGTGTTCAGTGTTGAATCGAATGAGACCAACCCCATCTACTTTTTTTCATGTACTGAATTCATAGAAAAGATCAGATTATCTTGACGTCACTGACAGCTGATTTCAGTCACTCTTGGACCTCCTGTTGAGTGTTGATTTTCTGGTCTCATTCGATCTTTGTTTTGTCTTCAAAATTGACGGTCAATCAGGTTGTTGTTGTTCTGTTGTTGTCTCTTATAACATGTGTTGAGCCTCCTCTGATTTATTTTTAGTTCATCTTTGAAATCGATGGTCAACAGAATTGTTTGTTGTTGTTGGAATCGATAATTTCTATTTTTGGACGATGTAGTTTCTTCGGTCTATTTTTGATTCTCGAGTGTGTAGGTGTGTGTGTGTGTGTGGGGGGGGTGGGGGGGGGTGCACCTTGACCGTGCCTCTTCGTCTTCAACAGTCTTCACGTTTTTCGTCGGTAACGACGGCTCAAGGCGGTAATGCGGTTTGAAACGGAGGCGGAGGGAGAAGGGAGGAACTCCGATGATGTGGAATAGACCTGTGGATGCGGCGTTGTGGTACGCCGGAGGGCTACGATGAAACCTCATCGTATCCCTCCTCTTCATCGTACTCCTCCCCCTCTCCCGCGACTTTTTCGGTGCCGATCCGGCAACAGCGCGAGGTTCCCCTCCGGCTCCTCGGTCCTTACGCAAGCATTTCAAGGACGCCGCCCCCTCCGCCTCCCGCGACCACCTGCGACCACCTTCCATCCGCCACTCCGCGCTCGCTGGGGGCCCCCCAACTTTTTTCAAGTTTCGACTGTTTCATTTTTTCCCTTATTTCTGTTTACCTCCCTCTTTATCACTTGTCACCTTTTTTGTTTCTCTTCTTTTTCGGCTTAATTTTCATTTTGAAACACCTTCATTCATCGGCCCCCTCATTCAACTACAAAGAGAAAAACTCAAACAAACAAAAAGAAAAAATCTCCAAAAATTTGAAGTAATTTTGAAAAATTTTGAAAGATGAAGTAAAATCACAATGATGAAATAGCAATTAATAATGTCTGCTGAGGTGGATTTTGATCATCTCCACTTCCATGGCTGGCAGTTCCCTTTGTTTCCATGGAAGTACGTAAAAACGCATGTCAAGTGGGTGTGGCACATAGCTTCCTCGTATCCAAAACTAGATGGTATAGATGATCCGATGCATAGTAGTGGATCTCAATACATCAATTTCTAAGTACCTTCCACTACCCTCGTAGGGGACCATCTACATTGTTGGAAAATGTAGAAGTTAAGGTTGTTACGAGGATTTTACATTAACGCATGCGTACAAAATAGAAAGTCTCCACCCCAACTCTCATAATTCCTGAAAATTTCATCGATATCAGATGGGAAATGTAGAAGTTATGGCCGTAACAAGGAAATACACGTTTGCGCATGCGCAGCGGCTACTATCAGTCTGGAGGCCACGATTTTCATAGTGGACCATCTACACGTCAATCCTCACAATCCCTGAAAATTTCATCGAAATCGGATGAGAAATGTAGGAGTTATGGTTGTGGCAAGGATTTCATGACAGGCACACACACAGACAGATAGACACGAGACCTAATTTTGGAGACAATTTTTTTTTTCAACTTTGAAAAGTGAAAACAAAGCTTCTGCTACCTCGATCCAAAATGTCCAAAGAAATCGACGAAAAAACACTCAACATTTTTGTCAAAACATAATTTTTTTGACTTGCAAACTTATATAAGATGGTTAAAAAAATTCAGCTCTCCAATAATTTTTAAATTGCATTTTAAATCCAGTTATTCTGGCGACACCTTGGGACAGGTGTGGAATTTCTAAGATGTTTTCCGTGACACTAGTGACACCAGTGTCCAATTATAAGGTTAATATTACATCAATCTATTAAGAGCACAAAAATTGAAGGAACTTAAAGGTTTCTAAGGAATCGTATTCTCTAACTATTTATCAGTTCGTCAGTTACCTACCTACTGTTGAATAAAATATCACGGAAATTCGACGTACTAAAAAAGCAATTTTTAATGAACTTTATAAATTTATAATGAATTTATAAATCAATTTCAATTTTTGGCATACCAATTTGAACTTTTGGCAACTCATTTTGAACTTTCGGCAAATCCATTACGTTTCGACAATTACTGGAGTCCTCGTCGGCCTTCATTCCTTCTACAATGTTCAATAAAGTCTTTTTGGCATTTTCATGTCTGCTTTGGCACATAAACTGAAAAATCGTCACGAAAACTTGCTCACGCGACCAATAAATAAAATAGACTCACTGTGTTGCGTAGAGAACAATCAACTGTTTTCTTATTTTGATGCTTGGGTAGTAATAAATACAATAAGAAAACACACATGAAAATGTCCCAATGTGTTTGCAGACTCGTATGCAAGCATTTATAATTCTTTCATCTCTTCTGACAAATCTCAATGGTATATAGGTAGTCCATGTTTTAGTCTCTTTTGGTTTTAAGTTTTTAAAATTGAATTTAGAGGGGAAATTTGTGTTTAAACGCGGAAAGACGTGATTTGTTGAACGAAATCAACATGTTGACGGAATCTACTCTACCGCCGCTCCTGCAATCCTGAGTTCCTCGTCGACGTTGATTCCTTTTTTTTAAATTAATATTTCTTGATTTAAGCCCTAATTTCTCCCCTTAATTTGATTGTAAAAGTGTGTTTGATTATACGAGATCGGAAAGCCGAGATTTTTTCTCTCTCATTTATAATGAACTATACTTTATTTTTTACTTGATTATATCGAATGTGCCACGATTTAAAAAAAATACAGGGCTGAAGTTAGCAATGCTGCCAATTACTAAACAACGGTTTATTACTATTCTTACTATCCGTCTGCGTAGGACCCGGTTTTCCCCTCAATACTAACTACTTCCAATAAAATCATTATCCTGGTCTAATCAAGATAAATAGTAGTCAAAAATAAAATCGTAATTTGATGATTGGTTGCGTAGGATGCACGACTGATTTCAGCACAAAACTTCTTCCAATGAAACTATGAATTCTCGCATTAATCAGCGGAAATTAGGCCTATTTCCTGTAGTGAACAATATTTTGGGATTCAGTTTTCATTTTCTGATTTTGAGGTTTTTTTTTGCGACGTTCTAGGCATCCTCTGGGTGGGTACCTGTGTCCTCGTTCCATAAACGTTGTGCACTGAGGAACTACGTCCGGACAAAGCTCCAGTGTTCACAACACGATTGAATTTTATAGCTAACTTGTTGGGAGAAACTAGCAGTCTCCGGACTGTTTATTTCTTAACTCTGACAGACGTTCGCAGTCTCTGGACTGCTGATGAAAAACCTGCCTGGTGCACCAGAAAACGGTCTCCAATAAAGAGGATGCTTGATCTTCTTGTTCATCCAAGTAATAATTTACTCTGCACTGTAGACTTCCATGTATACCTTCTGTCACTCAGCTCTTAATACAAAATTTTGGGTCCTCTTGGTCGTAAAAAAGGGGCAAACGCTGATTTTAGCTTATAATACTTACCTTATAATATTTAGCTAAACACAAAGTCATAGTTTGCCACGAATAAAATCACTCGCGATGAGTTTGTGGAAAACCATTTTAATGAAAACGGAGTTGAGTAGAACGTTGTCTATTTCCACGAAAATAATGAGTTACAAGTTAAATCGATTTCGACGGTTAAGTCATCATCAGTAACAAACAATAACAATAATAAGTTATTGTTTGTTACTGATGATGACTTAACCGTCGAAATCGATTTAACTTGTAACTCATTATTTTCGTGGAAATAGACAACGTTCTACTCAACTCCGTTTTTATCATAGTTTGCCCCTTTGTTATTTTAAAGAGGTCCGAAAACGAGAGTCGTTTCGACCAACAGAGAATATTTCATCCGACTCAACTAAGTTCTACAAAATCAATGAATCTCGAAAGCTAATATTTAAAATAATACTAAAACCCGAGAGTTATAAAAAAAGGTGCAATTCGGCGTGCAGAAATGAGTGAAAATTATCGGTGCGGCCTCGACCTTGACATTGAAAAGGGATCCCTCCGCCTTTCAGCCCCAATTCCTTCCTCGTGATGGATGAGTCGACTTCCCAGACAGTTTTATGAGGTAAAGGTGTTTGCGAACCTTCCCCAATTTTTTAACTTGACCCGAAAAATTACAGATTTCCAGAAAAATAGCATTACTTTCCTCACCATTTTACGGGTGTTTTCTGCTTGTTGCGGCTCTTTTATGTATTTTCTCATAATTTGTGAGTGATGAGTACCGAAGTATTCTCGTACTCACTTCAAGTCCAAAAAATGTGAAATACGACCAGAAATTTTGAGAGAATGAACATTTTCAGTGAATGTCCCAAACTTTTTCAGTGAAACAGTTCCAAATCTTGATTTTTTATTGTGTTTTTTGAGATGCTGTGACCTTTAAATTTTTGTTTTTTCTCACTCTACTTCAAAGACTTGGTGCGGTGTAAATCCTGTTCCTGTTGTACCAAATCCCACCTTCAATTAGGTGTAAGAAGGAAGGGTTGAAAAGGCCTTGACCTTGACACTGAGGGCCTTCATTTCCTTGGGGGCTCCCCTTGACTCAGTTAGCTATTATCATCCGTTCGTCCTCCCCCGTTTTCTATCTTTGTACCGCAGAACTAGGCTAGTTGAAGGGGAAGCAGGTACCACGCTCTTCAAATACGCCTCAGATCCCATCGAAAATAGCTCGAGGCGCTCATTCTGCGTCTTTTCTACCAGCTGAGAGAGAGAGAAATTTATTTATTGGGTACAAAACAAATAAAAAGAACAATACCTCATTAATTCCAATAATTGTACATAACATGCGCCAATTTATTGCGCGGCAATAGACATAGCCCGTGAAGCCGCACAAGAGTTGCGTTTATCTTATTATTTTAAAATAAAAATTAAATACGTTCCATTCTAATTCTGTAGACGAAATATAAAGAAATTGAGCCTAAATTTAAAACCTTTACAGGTCTGAACTATTTTACATGAAAAAACGCTGCAAATCATTGCTCAAAGGTTTATTATTTTGTGTATAGATCATCCTTCTGTATAGATCACTGGTTCTCCATCAATAGCACCTACCACCATCTGTATTCTCCCTTGACCTTCCCTCTCAAATTTCAGCTCCTGCGTTCAATAGGATTGAAAATGGCTTCGGAGCTCACTCAGCTGATCAGTGATCTGAAGAGTGAAGAAGATCTCCTCGAATGCTGGAGACGCCTGGAAGAGCACTTCCATTCAATAGGATTGAAAATGGCGTTGGAGCTCACTCAGCTGATCAGTGATGTGAGGATTGAAGAAGATCTCCTCGAATGCTGGAGACGCCTGGAAGAGCACCTCCATTCAATAGGATTGAAAATGGCTTTGGAGCTCACTCAGCTGATCAGTGATGTGAGGAGTGAAGAAGATATCCTCGAATGCTGGAGACGCCTGGAAGAGCACCTCCATTCAATAGGATTGAAAATGGCTTCGGAGCTCACTCAGCTGATCAGTGATCTGATCAGTGAGCAATGATTTGCAGCGTTTTTTACCTACAAACATTGTTTTACCTACCAACTTTTTTTTACCTACCAACTATTGGTAGGTACTACCTACCACACTATAATGGCTTCACACCTTCACAATCAAGTTTATTAGAAAGAACTAAACGCTTCACACTCGATTCGAAAAATAGAAAGCTTGATATGGAAATTTGATTACTGGTTAGGCAGAAGGCAAAACTGTATACAAATCGAAGAAATGAACAGCGATCGCATTTTAGTCCGATAAAATTTGAATGGAGATTAGACCTCTTTTGCGATTCACACTCATGATTCTGTTTTATCGAAGGAAAACCTTCAAATACTCGTAGGGACCGAACGGTTTGTCCTACAGAGCTCCGGGTGGTCTCAAAAAATTTTAAAAATTCTGTACTATTTAAGATTGGTGAAAAAACGATACCTTTATTTCGAGAGTTTTCGAGCTAGGGCACTCTTGAAAATTTCAACCCTTAATTTTCACCCCTTAGAAGTGACCTACATCAACCAAAAGCTTCGCGGCACAACTAGACCCCAAATGGAGCCCATATACCAAATTTGAACCAAATCGGTCCAGTGTTGCTAAGAAAAGTGCGGCGTATGGCGGACGGACGGAAATTTTTTTATTCGATTTTCGTATTCTACGTACCTTGAAACGTAAAACATCAAAATTTGAGGGGGGGTTAAAAAATTTTTTTTCTTGCTCGATTCCAAAGGCTTATTATTGAAAATAATAAACCAAAAGTATGCGAATTTTAATAATCTATACGTACTCACTTTTAATTATAGTTTCCGCTTGTAAATAACCTATTTTTATAAGCTAAGAAAAGATTCCCTTTTTGTAAATGGACCTCGTGAAAGACGTAGGAGACTTTAATGTTACGGGTAAAATTCGGTGAAGTACATACATAGTGTAGAGGCAGTTTTTTGTCATTAAGACCGAGTACGGTTTGGGGTTTGTCACACTGATTGTTACCTCGGGATTATGAACAAATGAACTAGCACTATTTTCAGATTTCACAACGAAATATATTGAACTACAGAGGATGAAATAGGATAAAGTTTTATAACGATCTAATCGGTGTAGGAGCACAAGGCAACATGGCGGGCGGGCGTCGTCGGCAGGGTTACCCCAATGATCTGAATGGCAGTGGCTGCATAGAACTATTCTGCTCATTGAAGGACCTAATTATTCATTTCTTATTATTATTCTCCTGTTCTAGTTCTGGCTCATTATTGCTAAATAGGACCACCTAACGGTTGCATGATCAGAAGTAATTGTGAACTGATTCGCCAAGCGGCAGAACTAGGAACTAACTTGAGAGTTGGTAGCACTGCTTTTTGGTCTCCCGCCTCAAATAGGCGGGAAGTCCAAACACACACTCCCCATAAGTTTATAAGGAGTAGTATATTTATGAGGATGATGATCATTAATTATACCAGGACATTTATAATAATGTAACAGTAAATTTTTAATATACAATTGTCTTATTGTGAAAACTTAGCTGAGGCGGCTTCAAGCCGTGTAGACGATCAATCCTTCCTGAGTTTCTGTAATATTCATCTCTGGAGAATAATACTCGCGAAAAACGTATGGCGGGTGTAGCATGTCATTTTCTCTTTGGTGAGGACAGTTTGTCATCGTATCATTGAAATACCTTGAATGGGGTGGTAAGAGTTGGGCCTCTCACTCGGAAAAGCTATGAATTTGGGCTACTGTGAGAAGAAAAGTAGTGGGTTTAGGCTAACAAGAAATCCCAATATATTGGGAATATATTGCAAATATATTTGCAAAAGCGGTATCGTCGTTGATTTATGATACTTACAAACAGTGGCGTCAGGTGAGAATATTCGTCAGGCAAACACCTGTCTGAGAGGAATAAACAAGAATGAAAAACGCAGCAAATTATTACACAAAGGTTTATTATTTTTCTGTATAGATCAAGCTCCAGCAAAGAACACAAGCTTTGCCATTGTCACTACCTAACATGTTTTCGCTTCAAAGTCGAGTTTATTTAGATGGAATAAACGCCTCATACTAAAAGAAATAAAGAATTCCTTCTTCAAGAAATTTGATAACTGGTTGCAAAGGAAGCGTAACCCATGGCTCATCTTCCAATTTTCTGTGCTTTCAAGGCCACGAAACAGCTCCTCGATTGTTTGCCTTGGCTGATGCTGCTATAGTGGGGGTATAGGAATACTAGACCCCGCACTGACCCCCTTCTGCAAAAATCGTGTTTTTGAACTGTTGGCCTAGCATCGCCTGGCCCCGCGCTAGTTCACGTATCATTCGCAATCGATCATTCTCTGGTGTGTTGCGGGCTAGTACGCTAGGCAAAATTCGTACTTATTACATTCTCCTATTATCATCCAACTTCCTTCGTTATCATGAAACAGTCCCTAAATTTTATTTAAAAAAGTCCAAAATCTGGTGAATATTAAGAACTTGCAAAAAATGGAAATATAGGAGAATCTCAACAAAAATTAATTTATTCATTTTGCATATTTTTAGTAAGGCAAACAGTGTTTGCTATGTTTGCCTGGTGGAGACGCCACTGCTTACAAATATTGGTTTTCGTAATCCATCGCAATAAGTTAGTATTTAGTGGAAATCACAGCTAGTCGTTGGTATCATTCTCGCTTCGGAATAAAGACTAAAGACCTTACCGATTGTCAAAAGCGAATGAGACCACCCAGAGCTCATAGCGACGAATCAAGGTTGAATGAGAGTTGATTGTTAACAATCATTATTACATGTGGCTGCCTACGAGTCTCCTGAGGGTGAGGAGCCTTCCAACCGTCCTTGTAGGGCCCGTGGCCTCACCTAGGTACCTTTAACTAGGCCGAAAATGCGATTTTGCGAATTTAAGTCACTAAGTTGTGCTTCCTTAACAACTAAAAACCAAATTTAGTAATGAAAGCACCCTTTGGGATTAGGATGTTATGCTGGTTGGTACTTTCTATCTAAAGATAGGTAGGTACTATTATAGGCAAAGCCGAGTTCTTTTCAGGTAGGTGATTTTAGACCGTTGTCATAATTTTCAGCGTTTTTTCATCAATTTTGGATAGTTTTCCTATTTTATAATACGAATGAATTTCTTTTTTCTAATCATCGCTTGTTGAATGAGCTAATAAATTATTCCTCTCCAGGCTGCTTTAAGAGAGGTTTTTGTCTCAGTTACTCCTTAGATTGTACGAATATTGAATCAGAAACACGAGTGTGAATCGCACATGAAAAAATTTCACCTCATCAAAACAATGCGATCTTTCGGAGACGGTTGATGTTGGCAGGAAAGTAATAAACCTTTGAGTAATAATTTGCAGCGTTTTTTAAATCAATTTAGGATAGCTCAATTTTCTAAAAACTGATGAAACCACTTTGACAATCAACGCTTTTTAAATGAGCAATAATTATTCCTCTTCAGGCCAATGTAAGGTAGGTTTTTGTCTCCGTTTCTCCGTAAATGAACGAATATTGAATCAGAAACACGAGTGTGAATCGCTTTTTAAAAATATTTATTTGAACGCATTCGACACCGCAGGGTCATGAGCGCTAAACAAAAGACAATAAAGAATTGCAATTCAAAAGTCCTTCAGATTTCGTAGAAAATTGATGGTGACTTCAAGGCGTTGGAGAGGTCGTCCAGGCTTGTCGAATTGTCCAAAAGATCCTTAAACTTGCTTGAAATGGTCGAGGGAATGATGTACGCTGGGGATTCGACAAGCAGATGGTAGACCATCATTGTGCATCGGCATGAATCACAGACAGATGGAGGTGGACGTTTTGATTGAGTCTGTTATGGCCAATCCGCCATTATTGTTCAAAAACAACTTCTTGTCGACGTGAGTGTTGAACTGACCCATCAGGGAGTCTCTTTGTTCGGCTAGAGAAAGACCAAGTTCGAACATTTTTTTTTATCTTCCATAACTTGGTGGTCCGTACGACTCCGCTCTGTCTGCCACTAAGTCCATACTGCAGCCTTGGATGTTGAACTGTACTCTGAACGAATGTATATTTGTGTTGAAACTGGTTCATTCTTTCCACGTGTTGTTGCTCGATCTACTGACTCATTCCCAGGTATGTAATGTCCAGAAGTCCAGAAAAGTGTGAATCCCACATAAAGTGAGGCAAATTTCAGCTGGTCAAATACGATCTTTCGCAGACGGATGATCTTGGCAGGAAAATGATGAACCGTTTTGAAATGATTTGCTGTGTTTTTGTTTCTTTCAAACGTGCGTTTTTTTGAGAATTCACCTCTGACTGTGGAGAACTGTAAGGCTAATGACGACAGGGGCACTGAAGCCGATTGCCTCTCATCCGGTGGTAATGAAAGTGTGGTCGGGTTCCACGAAAATTCGTTCTCTCGCGGCGTTGCGTGCCTGGAACTGCATCGCCCTGATGACCCGAGCTCATTAGGGAAGGCGGGAACGACATCGCGGATTATCCCGCCAAACCCGCCGTCTCTCCAGCTCGCTTCAATGTCAGGGTCACTCCCACTTTTCCTTTTGTCCTATTTGCGAAGGGGGGTCCCCCTCTGCAGGCCTTCCCGTTGCGTCAGAAGCACCTCACTCCCAAGATCCAGGGTCGACAACCTTGGTCGACTTTCTGCCGTTCTGGGGTGGATTACCTCAGACGTCGTTTTATCGGTCGTTTCTAGTTAGTGCGAGAACATCGATCATTTTCATTGTTTTGAGCAATTCGGGAATCAAATTATTAAAAAATCAAAAATATTCCAGCTTTCCTGCAGTTTCATTTCTTAGTGATTCACTCTCGAAGCTCATACTCCTTATAAAGACCAAGACTTCATAGACTCCGTCAGGTTTGGCCAATCTTCTTACCTATCAACCTACCTCGGAGAACATTCCAATTCTAATTGATACTGAAGGGTACTCCTTTAAACTGGATTACCTCTGAGTCATTTTTGGCAATTTGCTCTTCAAATGTGTAAAAATTCGAAAATATCACAACTTTACTGCATTATCTAAAGTGAATAGCATTTCCTAATCATTCACTCTCGAAGCTTATACTCCTTATAAAGACCAAGACTCCATAGACTGTCAGGGTTGGCCAATCTTCTTACTTATCAATTTGGCTCTGAAAACATTCCAATCCTATTTTGGATTCCGAATTTCTCCAATAGACAGGATTACTTCAGACGTCGTTTTGGCAATTCGGACATCAACTTAATAAAAAAGTCAAAAATATTGAAGCTTTACCTACAGCTTTATCCAAAGTTAATTTCATTCCTTAGTGATTCACTCTCGAAACGTATACTCCTTATAAAGACCAAGACTTCATAGACTCAGATAGGTTTGGCCAATCTTCTTACTTATCAACGTTGTTTTTGAGAACATTCCAATACTACTTTGAATCCTGAGAGATGCTCCAATGGACAGGATTTCCTCAGATGTCGTTTTTGGCAATTCGCTCTTCAAATTTGTAAACATTCAAAAATATTACAGCTTTACTGGAGCATATTACTGCTTTACTGCAGCATATTACTGCTTTACTTTATCAAATTTAAATTTAATTCCTTAGTGATCCACTCTCGAAGCTTATACTCCTTATAAAGACCAAGACTCCATAGACTCAGTCAGGTTTGGCCAATCTTCTTACCTATCAACTTGGCTCTGAAAACATTCCAATCCTATTTTGGATCCTGAATTTCTCCAATAGACAGGATTACCTCAGACGTCGTTTTTGGCAATTCGGACATCAAATTGTAAAAGAGTCAAAAATATTAGAGCTTTACAGTATTATCTAAGGTGAATATCATTCCTTAGTGATTCACTCTCGAATCCCTCCTTATAACGACCAAGACTTCATGGACTGGGTCAGGTTTGGCCAATATCATCTTAGCTCAGAGAAAATCTAATCCTTCTTGGATCTTGAAGGGTTCTCCAATATACAGGATTACCTCAGACCTCGTTCAGAGTAAATGCGAGAGCGTCGGCAATATTCAACGTTTTTGGAAATTCGAACTTCATGTTATGTTCCTCGAACTTTTTGAACTCAGTTTTCTCAATAAATTTTCTCGAGTATTTACTTCCGGAAATGTGTTTGATGCATTAATCCTATCTTGAATCCCGATGGATTCCTCTGGAGATAAGATTCCTTTTGACGTCGTTTTATCGACCATTCACAACAACGTTCGAGTGCCCCAGTTATTATCTTTGTTTTTCTGACAATGATCCCCCAATCAAAATCAATTGTCATTCAAACACATCTCATGAGTTCGCAAATCGGATTCCATGCTGTAGCTCAACCAGAATTCATGCTGCACAGAGTTGTCTTCATGGGAACTTACATTGGCCCCATAAGCTGCTCTCTTCTGTGGTGGTTTTGGCAGCAGAACCGAACATCTTCACTTTAGGATGCTTTGGTCATTCGTTTTTCATGTGTTTACTGCAGAAATTCGTCATCGAAAATGCTTTCTTCGAACCTCTGATGCGCTGACCTCAAGCACTGTTTGGCCTGCATTGTAAGAGGATGATTCCGCATCTAGCTTTGGGGATTTCAGGCCATATAGTGCAAGTCTCTCATGGATCGACCAATCAAAACACAATGTCTTTCGTACACCTCTCAAGCGCTTGCTAATCTCAATCATCCATTCAGTGCTGTAGCTCTACCAGCTTGACTTAGTTATTTCCTAGATATCCTGTGAACTTCAGATTGCATTTGGTGCATCAATTCGTCTCGAACTTAGTTCATCAATCGTCCCACGAAAATTCGAATTCTTGCTTGGTTTACAATGCTCATCATTGCTGCATAGTTTATTTTAGAAAACTGTGTAAATGCAATCTTAAAAATATGAACCAATACTGGATCTGACTCCATTTAAATTTCAAATGACTATCTAGGAAACTAAAAAGATTTTCTTGATGGCTTCATTGGCTGCACACAGCAAAGATGCTCAAATTTGTCCAAAATCAGTCAATTCTGCACAATTTCGCAGACCCCTGCTCTCCTAGGAGCTGTTTTGGCAACAGAACCGAGCAAATTCACTTGTGTTTCATGTCGTGCGTGTTTTCTTGCGTTGATTGTTACCAGAAACCTTCTTATCGAAGTACGGCTAAAGGCTACTACTTATCTAGTTAACTACCACGCATGCGAACCGGGAAATTCGGGAAAATCCGTCGGAAACTCAGATAAGGATACGTTGAGTTAGCGCGTACAAGCCATGAGGGATGACAGCCTTCTGTGCCAAGCAGCTGATAATGAATTTCGAAGGTCCTTTCCTAGACCTCAAAATAGACTTGCATAATTGATTCAATCACTTGTTTGTTACTGGCTCCGCAGTTCTCGGTGGTATTTTCAAATGAGTTCCACGTGCCAAACACTGGTGCATCAAAACCCTATTTAACTTTGAAAATATCGGTAAGACTGAGTTTTTGGAAAGCTGAGTGAAATGATAACGAATTTGATTCGACATTTGCGAGGTCTTTTTTGCGACATTCGACGAGGTGACATTTGCAGAACTCCAGTCTTGTTTGAGGAGGCACCAAATAGGATTTGAAGTGATTTCTTTCGTGACGGTGATTCAAAATCAAAATCTACTTGTCGAAGGCTTCTACAATTAAATTAATTAGCCTTTAAGTTGAGTATAGAAAAAGTATTTCAACCCTCAACATCTCAAAATTTGCCTTTTCAAGGTATCTAAATGGAACATAATTATTCGAATCTTGGCATTTTGCTAACCTACTCAGTAAATTGATGAAGTTTGGTTTCGCTGTTTGTTATCTCAAAATCTTCCAAGAATCAAATATCAACCTTTTGAATCGAATGAAACCAGGTCTATCAACCAGGATTGTGTTAACTCCAGATAACCGCCACTTGAAGATGAGAAGCTATCTTGTTAGGTTTTCCAAAAACGACCACTTTAAAATGCCCTCATAGCTAGCATATTCTACTTACTTTTTCTCATTTTATTGTGATGAACCCCAATTTATATCCTATAAGGCGTAAATTCTTGGCGACAATTATTATCATGTGCTACAACGCATATCAGGGTACTTATGCTTCTGAAAGAACTTCATTATTTCCACTGCTATTTTGTAGCACTTCAACATCAAAATTTATACTGGTTTTCACACTGGCACGCGTGTAATTACTTGGCATTCACTTGAGTAATGCGAGTAGTAAGTAGTATTTCCTACTTGGGTCAACCGAACGACCAACATACTGAAAATCGAGCACTGAAATTGTTTCAATACCAATGAAAACAATTACACCAATGCTGATAGCATTGCTTCTCATTCAAAACTGTTCCACACAGCGAAGTCTTCTGTCTACTCTTCTGATGACGTCACTGATAAATTTTATAAATTTTAGGTAGCGATTTTGGTAGCATTGCTCCTCCTTCAAAACTGTTCCACACAGCAATGTTATCTGTTTACTTCTATGATGACGTCACGGATCAATTTTATAAAATATTAGGTAGCGATTTTGGTAGCATTGCTCCTCATTCAAGACTGTTCCACACAGCAATGTTATCTGTCTACTTTTATGATGACGTCACGAATCAATTTTATAAAATATTAGGTAGCGATTTTGGTAGCATTGCTCCTCATTCAAGACTGTTCCACACAGCAATGTTATCTGTCTACTTTTATGATGACGTCACGAATCAATTTTATAAAATATTAGGTAGCGATTTTGGTAGCATTGCTTCTCATTCAAGACTGTTCCACACAGCAATGTTATTTGTCTACTTTTATGATGACGTCACGGATCAATTTTATAAAATATTAGGTAGCGATTTTGGTAGCATTGCTCCTCATTCAAGACTGTTCCACACAGCAATGTTATCTGTTTACTTTTATGATGACGTCACGGATCAATTTTATAAAATGTTAGAGCGATTTTGGTAGCATTGCTCCTCATTGAAAACTGTTCCGCACAGCAAAGTTATCTGTCTACTTTTATGATGACGTCACGGATCAATTTTATAAAATGTTAAATATCGATTTTGGTACCATTGCTTCTCATTTAAAACTGTTCCACACAGTGAAGTTATCTGTCTACTTTTCTGATGACGTCACGGATCAATTTTATAAAATGTTAGGTAGCGATTTTGGTAGCATTGCTTCTCACTTAGAACTGTTCCACACAGTGAAGTTATCTGTCTACTTTTATGATGACGTCACGGATCAATTTTATAAAATGTTAGGTAGCGATTTTGGTAGCATTGCTCCTCATTGAAAACTTCCGCACAGCGAAGTTATCTGTCTACTTTTATGATGACGTCACGGATCAATTTTATGAATGTTAAATATCGATTTTGGTACCATTGCTTCTCACTTAAAACTGTTCCACACAGTGAAGTTATCTGTCTACTTTTATGATGACGTCACGGATCAATTTTATAAAATATTAGGTAGCGATTTTGGTAGCATTGCTACTCATTCAAGACTGTTCCACACAGCAATGTTATCTGTCTACTTTTATGATGACGTCACGGATCAATTTTATAAAATATTAGGTAGCGATTTTGGTAGCATTGCTTCTAATTCAAAACTGTTCCACACAGTGAAGTTATCTGTCTACTTTTATGATGACGTCACGGATCAATTTTATAAAATGTTAGGTAGCGACTTTGATACCATCTTTTCGTTCAAAATTGGTTGTTCGATTCAATAACCCAGTTTTCTAGTTGGCACTATCCGCTTACAACACAACTAATGAATCTGAAAAAGGGGTTTTGAGTTATGAATTCGTCCCGCTTGCACTGCAGCGATTAGTATTTTCGTTCGTGCGATTGCACTACCCGTAGACTCAGAAATAGCCTGTGGTGAAACCATCTCTTCCCACGCACATTCCTCCCAGTTTTCTCTTATCTTCCTCTGTGTCTCGTTTGTCCAGTAACATTGTTGAAGGAACCACCATAAAGTGAGACGAGAACAAACGTTTTTGGAACCACCCAAAATTGTGTTCGTAGAATTTGAAGTTTCCTCTCGAATATGGCCAACTCTGGTATACCAAATTTACCAAATTTTTTTGAAATTACCACAAATTTTATAAACACGAGGAAAAACAAAATCAGTAATTATGGCTTCAGAAAAGGGTGTACATTTTCTGTCATCCAAACGCAAATTTGGGTGATTCCATCATACAGTGTGCCCACACTTGTCGAAACTTCAAATGCCATTTCTGCTAGGTACTTTCATGTTTTTTCCAAGTTTTATCGAATTTTCAACAAAATTGAAGCTATTGCGAAGGCCTCAAAATTTTTAAAATTGACTTTTTCGAAAAAAAAAGTCACTGAAATCAGTTTTGGAACATTCTAAAACGTTCCCTAAAGTTTTTCCAAAAATCATATGTAAGTCAGAAATTTTTAAGTTTTCGCTAAAAAGTTTTTTATAACAAACAACAAAAGGCGGGTTCGTTAGCCAGGAATTTCGGACAACCCTAAGGGGTCCAAATTTCAAATATTGGTCGATTTCAAAGGTTAATTATTTAAAATGATAAACCAGAATAAGCCCAAACAGGGGGTATTTCCCCGGATTTTTGTGGTTTTATCACAATTATAGTAATGTATGGTATATTCGGATTCAGCACAGAATTTCTGATACCGTTGCACTTTTTAAAAAAGTGTCCAAAAAAATTGAAAACAACATTGTGGGCCTTCTAATCTTCTGTGCAAAAAAAAAAGAAAAACAACAAAAAAAACCGCCATTTCTCAAAAATCATATTATATACCATGAACAGTACCAGATTTCTATGAAAATTCGCTCAAATTCATCTCATGCTGTAAGAATGGATTTTTTTCTCTTTTGTATGCTCCATGTATTGTTGGAAATGACGTTACATGCTCGAATCTGGTTCTCACACGTGCTTTTCGATCTTGAATGCCTAGATCGCAAGGGTTGCCCAAATCATCCAACGCTTCATCCAAACAAAAAAACACCCCTTCAAACAAACTCCGGGTCATCCAATCATCAATCATCCATCATCACATCGCCACCTTAAAATACCATTCATTCACGTCAAAAACGTGAGTAGTCTCTTTTGATTGTGTAGATGAGTCGCTCTAGAATTTTGCCGTTTTGTAAATGTAGAATTCTCGTGTTTTTTTTTACCCAATTTTAGACGTATTTCAAGTAGATATTGAAAAAGAGTGATCGTAGTGGATAGTTTACTGATTTGGAAATGCTGTACATGTTGAAAAATTATGCTGATTAGGCCCTAGATGGTCCCCTGTGAATTGAATCGCTCCCGAATCTAATTATTTCATACAAAAAAAACTATTTTTTTTAAACTATTTTTCATAATCCTAAGTAAGGAATAAGGTAAGGAATACATAAGTCTTATTTATGTTTTATAATCTTCGCTGAAATTTGAAGAGATAATTAAAAAAAAAGATCCCTTAAGATTGTTCAAAATTCCTCCCTTGCCTCGTTTGTTTTTATGAAAATTTGTGTAAAAACTTGGTTTTTTTGAGAAATTTAAGTTTCGTGGGGAGTGACTCATATTTATGTTGTTTTTTTTTAACATTTCAGAAATCATTTTCGAATGTTCCAAAACAAAATTTCATTGATAAAAGCATCACTTTCTTTGAAAATTCGCTTCAAAAAACCAAAAATCTATTAACCTGTTTCAATAAAATAATATTTTATCGAAACAAGTTAATTGATTTTTGGTTTTTTGAAGCGAATTTTCAAAGAAATTGATGCTTTTATCAATGAAATTTTGTTTTGGAACATTCGAAAATGATTTCTGTGAATATTATTCGCTCGTTAACTCATGCTGTGAATTGAATCGCTCCCTTATCTAATCATTTCATACAAAAACTACTTCATTTTTTCATAGTCCTTAGGGTGGCGGCACCTATTATAGACATGTCTCCTATTATTGACAGTTCTACTTTCTTGTAAAAAAAAAATAAGCGTTTGGCATCACCTAGAAAGTTTAGCTTCACTCCAATTGAGAAGTCATCTCATCTACTACAGTTTGCCGGCTCAATCAGGTCGCCCTTGGTTAGGAGAACAGCTGGAAGTAAGAATTCGCTCGTCGGTCGAGATTCTGTGCGTTTCTAAGCATTTTTGCTAAGCAGGCGAGTGTATATTCTTCGTATTTACCCGTTTCCATTCAATTTTTTTTGGGTTTGATTGTTTGTAAAACTGTTTATAGTGTTTATTAGATCCTATGCAACTATTTTAATCTTCCATTTCGGTATTAAAATGGCATTTCAAGGATGTCTATAATAGGGTTTTGAAAAAATCAGGTTTTCCAATTATTGACACACTGTCGATAATTAGAAATTGTATGAATTCTTCAATTGAAGGCTTATTTCAAATGATTTTTAATTTGAAACCGAATGGTATCGTTTTTATACAAAAATAATTGCGGGATCCTATTTTTGACAGGGGGTGTCAATAATAGGTGAAAGTAGATGTCAATAATTGGAACTCATTTTGCTTTTTATCGACAGCCTCAAGTTCCCAGTTATTGACACTCCCCATATAGGTGGAATAAACTGACTGAGCGCGATTAAATTGCATTTGAATTTGTTATGTAACTATTACATGACAAAATGGTTCTAACTCAGCGCCTTGCACGCAAGAAAACATCGAATACTCCCATAGGAAAGAAGGTATGCCAGTAGCAACAGCCGCAAGAACTCACGGTGTCCCTCGGGTTACGCTGATGTATAAAGCCTCTGGGAAGTCACCTATTCTTTAAAACCCTGGGCCTAGTACTTTTCTTACTGAAGAAGAAGAAGGCTATCTAGTTCTTTGGATTAACAAGATGGCAAAACGTGGATTCCCGGTCACTAATCGCCAGCTGCAAGATAGCGTCCAGAAACTAGTTCAAAACTTGAAAAGAAAATCCTCATTTTTGAACGACCGACCCGGAAAAAAGTGGCTTTTGGTTTCATGAAGCGAAACCCCAGCATTTCAAACAGAATTGCAGAGAATTTAACGTTCAGCAGGGCCTCTGTTACAAGAGAACAGATATGATCTTGGTTTAACTACTTAAGAGATAATGATTTCCTCCACATTTTGAAGGATCCTAGGAGAATATTTAATGGGGATGAATCTGCCTTTTTCCTCAATCCCATAGGGGAAAAGGTCCTGACACCGTGCAACAGAATGAAGACTGTGTTCACAATTGACCCTAACGAAGAAATTGCAGTCGAAGAAGAAGACATTGTGACAAAACTACCAAATCCCCTACTATTTGGAAACAATAAAAACGGAAGATTACTATTTCCCCAGTCAATAAAGATTAGTTAAGTTTTTGACATTTTCATGTCTTTGCTTTGGCACATGAACTGAAAAATCGTCACGAAAACTAAGCAAATCTTGCCCACGCGACCAATAAATAAAATAGACTCACTGTGTTGCGTAGAGAACAATCAACAACCTTACATTTTGCTTTGGCACATGAACTAAAAAATCGTCACGAAAACTTTGATGTTTGGGTAACTAACAACCTTACTTCACTACCTTGTTGTGTAGTGGTTGACATGAAAATGTCCCGATGTGTTGCAGACTCGTATGCAAGCATTTAAAATTGAGTTTATGATTTCGAATCGAGATTTATTATATTTTTGTTCTCAACGTTCGGTATGTTGCAACCTTGGTAATACCAATGTAATAATTGTACAAAAGACTGAAGTACCAATTTAAAATATATATAGGTATATATTTTATGTTTACCTAGTACCTACTTGTTTGTTGACAAATGTTCATACCTAACTGATTCCTATCGTTGTCTAAATTTGGTGTTCACCTGTCAATAACTGGTTCACTTCGGTGTCAATAATTGGATTTCACCTGTCAATAATTGGTCGAAAAAAGTAACTTCCAAATTTGGCTTAAAAACCTATAAAGACACATTTTTTTGATAAACTTGCGAGTTAAATATTTTCTCGAATTGCAGACGAATTTAAAAAACGAAAGAAGAAAAGAATCGGATGGCAAATAAGGAAGTTAAAGCGAAATTACACAAAAAAAATGTCTTAATGTGTCGATAATAGGTGCAATCAGCCTACTTATTTATGTTTTATAATCTTCGCTCAAATTTGAAGGGATAATTTAAAAAAAATTAAGATCCCTTAAGATTTTTCAAAATTCCTCCCTTGCCTCGTTTGTTTTATGAACATTTGTGTAAAAACTTGGTATTTTTGGGAAATTTAAGTTGCCGACTGGAGTGACTCATATTTATGTATATTTATGTTTTTTTTAAACACTTCAGAAGTCGTTTTAGAATGTTCCAAAACAAAATTTCATTTTATAAAGCTTGAATTTCTTTGAAAATTCGCTTCAAAAAACCAAAAATCGTTGATCTATTTCGATAAATATTCGCTCGTTAACTCATGCTGCACAAAGAAGAATTGTCGCTGAAAATTAGGAATCGTCGAATCGCTTGTTGCCGCCGAAGCGACGGATATCGAGAATAATCGAGGAAATTAATGAAAAGCTCCACGAGGTTGGTGGCGGGAGGCGGCTGTCAATGTCAGGGTCAGTTCCCACTTTTCCTTTCGTCCTATTTCCGACTCCCGCGCCGTTCGCGTTACGTCACGGGCCGGTCCCCGCACGGTCACTGGCAGTCACTGGTCACTCCTCGCATGGTCACCGGTCAGTGTCACTCTTCCCTCCTCGTCACTCCCGTTCTTCGACGAAACCAGTTTTTTTTAAACGGTTCTCTCCCTCCTATTATTACCGTAGTAAATCTGCATTCTTGGAGAAGTTCCTTTGAAGGTCTCTGCTGATAGATTTCTCAGATTCACTTCATCGTGAACGAGGCTATCCTTAGGAACGTTGAATCAATAAACCAAAACAAACTACCAGCAACGCACGGGTAACCGTCTAGTACGGAAATGATGTGCTACAGATTTGAAGGCCCCTTTTTATACGAGATGAAAAACCTCAACTAATTTTCCACGAAAAAAGTCTCTTTCCAATTTATTTAACCCTTTATTTTTCCAAGTTTTACGATTTTTTAAATGTTTTTACTTTATATCACAAAAAGCTATATTTTAAGCTCTTATTGCCTACTTAGTATTTTCAAGAGACATTCTACGGGGAAAACTTCCTCAGAATCTCAGCTTTCCAGCGGTATAATCAAACATTTATTGTCTGCAATCAAATTCAGGGAAGACAGTTGTGTTTGAAAGCGGAAAAACTTTAATGAAAAACGAAATGAGAGTTCGTACCTACTGTAGGAGGATAATTACTGCCCCACTCAACGCTGTCTTTCGACCCCGAATTCCATGAAAAAAATGCAAGATTTTCTGCGTTCAAACACAATATTCTACCCTAAATTCGATTGTGGAAAATTATTTAATTATGCCGTCGGAAAGCTAAAGATTCTGAGAATATTTTCCCCGTAGAATGTCTCTCGAAAATACTAAGTAGGCAATCAAAGATTTGAAACTTCAAAAAAATTAAATTTTAGAAAATTATCACAAAGTTTACTTAGAGGTTTTTTTTGGCTCACCAGATCTCAATTTACTTTTGTTTGGCGTCAGGGAGATTGTAAATTTAAGGCTCTATCCAAAGGTAGTTAAGATAATTTTAGTGATAAAAGGTCGAAAACGCGAGAAAAAAATCATAATAGAGTTGGAAAAAGCTTGAAAAATGAAGGGTTGAAAAAATTGCTGACACTGATTTTTGTAGGATTTTGAAGAAAAAAATCGTAAAATTGACAAAATTAGGAAAAAAATTAATCAATTAATTAATTTTTTTTTGAAAAAATTTTTTAGACACTTTTTGTTGGAAGTTAGTTGTAGAAGCGATCCCTTGAAGGTTGGACACAATTGAAGGTGTTCACGATTCTCTCGTACAGTCTCTCAAAAACACTACGCAGTAAGAGTTCAAAAACGGGCAAAAAAATGAAATTTTAAACAATTATCACAAATTGTACTTATAGTTTTTCTTCAGCGCACCAGATTTTTCAAAATATTTTTGTTTGGCTTCAGGAGACCGAAAGTTTAATGTTCTTTCCATCGATGCCCTTGTTTTTAAAATTTTAGACGGTAAGTTAAGGAAGTTATGGTCATTTTAGTGATAAGGTCAAAGATCGTATAAGGTCAAAAACGCGAAGAAAATCTTGAAGTTGAAAAACAAAGGGTTAAAAAAAATTGCTCACCCTGATTTTTTGAAGATTTTGAAAAAAAAAATTCATAAAATTGATGAAAACTTGGAAAACAAAGTGTTAGGGACTGATAATCTTTGTTGGAAATTCATTTCTTTCAAAAACACTAAGCAGTGTTAAAATTTAAAAAGTGCCAAAAAATGAAATTTAAAAAAAAATTACTTGTATTATTTTTTCATTGAACCAGATTTTTTCAAAATATTTTTGTTTGGCTTCAGGAGATCGAAAATTTAATGTTCTTTCCAACGGTGCTCTCATTTTTAATATTTTAAGTTGAAGAAATTTTGGTGATATCAGCTCAAAGACACGTAGAAAATCTTGAAGTTGAAAAACAAAGGGTTGAATAAATATGCTGACACGGATTTTTGTAGGATTTTGAAGAAAAAAAATCCTAAAATTGATAAAAACAGTGTTAAAAAAAATAGCTCACTTTTTTGGTTGGAATTTAGTTGTCCCCCTTGAAGGTTGGACTCCTAAGAGGTGTTTTATTCTCCTGATCCACCACAACAACATCTCTTGAACGCTCTCTCGCTCTTTTTTATTCAATGGATACAACTGCGACAATCATCGATAGTTTATCGGTTGGTCCCAAAAAAACCAAATTTCAGAAACGGGAAAAGAAATGATGATGAAATATGATCATTTAATGGTCAATACTGTCGGGGTTTTAGGGGGTGAAATTCTCGCAAAAACGTCTGTGTAACCATCATCGTGTTTCGTAAATAGTTACGGCTTTTTTCAAACTTGGATTCGACTGTTATGGTCGTAAATCGCTCGCTGGGATAAAATTGCTGCAGGGATTTTTTTTATAACGGAAAAAATGGAGGTTTATTTCTCAAAAGAAGCGCTTTTGGGTCCGCGCATAATCAATTGCCGGTTAACTGATATTTGAATGGTTTAACCCGTTTTAGGGTTTCGGCCGTAAAAGAGCGGAGGAAATTGATAGCGCATGAGTGGATAGAACGTATCTTTTTTCTCGAGGGGGTTCGTCGTTTCTCTTTTTCAATTTCACAAAATTTTTCCAGATAGGAACTTATCGTTTTTTGCAAAAATTGTTATCTACTATTATTTTTATGTGTCGTGTTGGAGAGCCCATAACTTTTCTCTGTTGCTGGTGTGAAACCAACAATTTTCTTTAAACTGCGTCTTATAAGTTAGAGACGATTCATTTACCACGTGAATTCAGATAGATCTCTGCGTTTTTTGACAAAGTTGGGCAAAATGTGATTGCAAAACTACAAAAAAAAAACATAATTCGAAATTTAGCAACTTGGGTTTGGGAGAAGAGTAACGTTCGAATAGGATTTGAACCATAAATTATTTAAGATCAATTAAAATGAACGCCTTCATAGCTGCTAAATATCAACTCAAATTAGGCAATTCTTCAATCCATTCCCATTCTACTCACGTTTCTAGGCAACTTCACAACAATACTACACCCACCGAACAATTGCCCGAGTCATGTTACAAGAAGGCTGGGGGGGGGGGGGTGCGAGCTGATACAAAAATGAAAGCTACTCAAAAGTGAAACCGAAATGAAGTTTCAAAAAATCCAGATTCAAACAAATTTCGCTTTTTCTTTTGCGTTTTAGTTCAGGATTGCACTTTCCTGAAAGTTCAGAAATTACAATTATTAATGAGTAGTTACCCCATGAGCTACTACTTTTCTCCAATCCATCAACAAGTTAAATCAATCAATATCCAGTATACAAAAGTGGACAGCAAAATGGAGAATCAAAATAAACGAAACTAAGTCGGTACATGTTGATTTCACTAACAAGAGAATCGATTACATTCCGGTACATTTCAAGGGAAAAGTTATTCCGAATGGTAATAAAGCCAAATACCTAGGCATGACTCTGGACGCCAAACAGATGGAAAGCCCAGTTCAAAAAAAAAAAAAAATGAAAACTTCTTAAAAAATCACCACAAATTAACACGTCGAAGTTGTCAATCCAGACAAGCTTACATTGTACAACCAAGTCCTGGAACCAGTCTGGACTCAATCTGGAGCTGAGCTTTGAGGCTGTACGGCTCAGTCAAATGGAGACTTCATCCAAAGATTCCAGAACAACGTGCTAAGAACGGTTGTCAATGCAGCTTGGGATTTTTGAAACCTCTGAGCTTCGGATCGAAACAATAAACTATGTTATAAAGCGACAAACTGTGATATAACAATTCCTCGATAGAAGTAGTGATATCGTCAGAAGATTGAGACCACTTGACCTAGCTTACTCGTTAAGCAGTGAAGTGAAACATCCACCATAATTAAGAAAACTGAGTGATGTATCTTATTTTTGAATACTTGTCCATATTTCAAAATAATATTGTTATTAAGTTATACTTGGTGCAATCGAAGAATATTTTTAAAAAACTTTTCACCAATTGGTAGTAATTGCTACATGTAACCGCTAACTACAAATTGGAGAAAAAAGTAGTAGCTCATGGGTCTCAAGTAGTTGAGTGTAACTACTAGTCAAGTATGTAGTTGTTGCAACTCTTCAACTAGTAGTTACTGGTTAACCCTAATTGAGCCCCTGAAAAGCCAAGTGGCGTAAGTCATGGAAATCTGTTTTTGAGATAAAGCATTTGTTGCGTCCAGCTTACTGAAAAACTCCTAAATTTGTGTTGCCCATCGAACTTGTGATTCCTTCTCTTGGGCTATTCTTGAAGTGCTAGACTTATGCCACTAGGCCAATAAACGAAGCTGAATGTTCTTATTACGTTTCCGCACTTATCTCCGTTTCATCCGAAATTTGACTTATGCCACTTGGCTTTTCAGGGCTCAATTGGACTATGGTGTCACTAGTGTCACCGAAAACATCTCAGGAACTCCACAGCTCTCCCAAGGCGTCACCGGAGTAACCAAAATTAAATTGCAATCTTAAATTTAATGGGCAGCAGAATTTTTTGTGGGCTATTGGAAGTCTCCAAATAGAGTTAAGACAGACATTTCCAAAGAAATCGATGAAGAAATTTTCATAATTTTTGTCAACTTCATTTTTTGAATTTAACTTACAAAAAATTCAGCTCTAACCACTAATTTTTAAATTGCAATTTAAATCTAGGTAATCTGGTGACACCTTGGGACTGCTGTGGAATTCATAAGAAGTTTTTGGTGATACTAGTGACTCCATATGGTCGAATTATGGTTAAAAATGCTGTTAAACACAGAAAGTAGTTAACTACTGCCCAGCTGTGGTTTTAAAATTCTTCAATGCAAAATTGCGAAAAATGAAAGTTGCAAAAAGTATTATCGATTTTTTGTAATAATCATAGTTTCTGCAGAGCAACAATTATCTCCCTGTATGTGTTGGGCTTTTGCAACCTGGTTGTGGGCGCCTACAAATCGTGAAGGTACATGGTAATGAGGAATTAACTTGCCTCATTTTTATTTTTCCAAATTATTGTCCGAACGGAGAGCTTTCCAAAAAGGCGCGACTTTATGGACCGGAAATGACCGGAAGTGGATGAAACGGGAAGGAAAAATAAGTGACGTCATAGGTGAATGATGGGGGGGAGGGAGTTCAGTGTTGACGTCATTTCATTCTACTCACTCGTTTCTTCTGAATTGTGGATTTCGGAGCTGAAAATTGAGGTTAAGAGGTTTTTGAAGGTGATGCATCCAATTTTGATTTCAAATCAACGAATTTCAACCAAAAATAATTGTTTATTATTATCAAAGGAAATAAAGGCGTGAATATTCAGAGGTGGAGGGCGGTGGCGCATAGCATGGAGCGACGTTGCCGGTTCTTCAGTCGGGACTGGAGAGGTTCTCACGTTCTTTGAGGATTCAAGATAATGAAAAAAAGAGGTGATTGGTCTTCAATGGTACCCAGACACGAAAGTCGAAGGAGACGATCTCACAATACAAAACTACGACGGAAAAATCCCTTCAAAACAACCATAATTTCATTCTGTACGTCCAAGAATCTGTCAGCAGCTTCCTTGAAACAGGCGGTTTTCAAATTCTGTCGATCACTGGTGCAATTTCGTGATTTAATGAGTTTAATGCTCTGAAAGCATAGGTAATGATTTTTTTTGCCAAGTAGTAGTAGAGTGGTTGTAGATAGATACTTGTTTATTTGGCGCCTTTACAATAAGATAAATGCATGAAGGGGTGCGATTTGCTTAGATTTCCTACCAGACGGTAGGCTTGGTAGAATCTTTCTTCCTTGGCCCGCGTTGTAAGGTAGGATCTTTGCAAAATCGCTCCATCTCGGTAAATAAATCGATACCTACACATTACAGTAATAATTAATAACATATTCATAACGTCTTAATAAATTGATAACTAAAGTAATACCTAATAGAATGAACAATAAAAGGCTTCTGCCTGACGATAACTGGTGTATTTACGCTACCCTTGTCAAGTCCAACGAACGATTTCTAAACAAAATGAACAATTTCCAAACCAACCTGAGATCGTCTGCCCGGCTTTGTGGGCAGTTAACTCGTACCTTCCAATGGAAGTCTTCAAGTCGAGGCTTCCTGCCTAACTCGACTTGGAAACGTTAGAAAGGAATCGAACCCGTAATTTTCCTTACGAGAAGAACCCAAAAGACGGTTCACGTTGATGTAGGCCGAAATATGCAAGTGGAGGCCCTCAGACCCCCTTCATGATTCTTCGATTTGCATACAATGTGGGAAAAGGGACGTAGGCGACCATTAGTTCCGCTGCACAACTTTTTTTTCTCCTAGCACTCTACCTCAACTACTCAGGACCTTCTAAGCTCTTCCCTATCATAGCACCTCGTGAAAGGCGAAAGTCTGTGGGTGTTACAAGATTAATACACTTTAGACAGTTCTCCTCAAAGTACAAATATTAACAGTTAAGTTATAGTTTCAAGGTACGATTTACAGGCTCTCCCGAAAGTACGGTATCCGTCCTAGAATCTCTTTATTTTCTGAATTTCTATCATCTACGAGTAAGTATATCTTTCCTAGTAACGAAGACTGAACAATTAAATAGTCACAGAACCAACAGATGTATGAATAAAGGAACCTCTATAATGATGAGCAGGCAGAATACCCTACAATAAAGTAAACGTAGAGGGTTATTAATTATTCGTAATTATTAATGGTTTTGTCTCATCAATTACTGCTTTGATTGTGTCCAGGATCACTTATAACTCCTTCGTAGGAGCTACGTTTTTACCAACTTTGGTATTCGTTTAAGTAAATTTCATTGAAATTATACAATCTTACATAAAAATATACTTGAAATAATAAATAGCGACTTGACAAATTACCTATTTGGATCTTTTTTAGCCCGACTGATCAAAACTTTTCCAACTCTAATTTATACTGTTGACATTCATGTGTTGATGGTTTATTAGGTAACGATTTTAATATTAATAGTCGTATATCGTTACACGAATTTGATCGAAATTACTTCCGAATCAATTTATTATCATTTTACTTTTATAATATTCCACGACTTGTAGGATTATTTCAATTATTTTCAACGACTCGAAGGATTATTTCATAATTTTCTACCAATATTCAACGACTTGATGGATTATTTCAATTATTTTCAACGACTTATGGATTATTTTCATTATTTTCTACAATATTCAACGACTCGAAGGATTATTTCATAATTTTCTACCAATATTCAACGACTCGATGGATTTTTTTTAATTTATTTTCTACAATATTCAACGACTTGATGGATTATTTTTATTATTTTCTACAATATTCAACGACTCGAAGGATTATTTCATAATTTTCTACCAATATTCAACGACTTGATGGATTATTTTTATTATTTTCTACAATATTCAACGACTCGAAGGATTATTTCATAATTTTCTACCAATATTCAACGAGTTGATGGATTATTTTCATTATTGTCTATAATATTCAACGACTCGAAGGATTATTTCATAATTTCTACCAATATTCAACGACTTGATGGATTATTTTCGTTATTTTCTATAATATTCAACGACCGAAGGATTATTGTCATCGCTTTTTCCATTATTTACGCAATATTCAACGACTTCCTTATTATTTTCATACTTCAAGGCTACAGGGTTGTCTACGGGTGTCGTCTCATTTGAATGCACTTTGGGTTCTGCCATCTTCCACGTAAATTACCTAATTATTCATTTAATTGCAGGAAAAACTCTTATTTTATGAATAAAGAATTCTCCAGGGTACTCTGTAGGAGATTCTCTCTCCTGTCAACGAGACCCTTAATTACAAATTACAAAAATCAAATCGAAAACTCCTTACAATTGTACTTTTTGTGCAGTTTTACGTAAAGGTTCTTGAAAATACGTAAAGTTTACTTGAATAATAAATATTAGGGGAAACAAATTTGAGATTCAGGACTTGGAGGAATAGGACCTTTAGGAGGAGGTTAAACCACATTGAGCAGTCCAAAGCTTCTCATTTCCAACTTTTAAAAAAAGAAGGCAGTTTAAAAAGTTTTTTCCCATTATCATTTTTTAAGAAAATGAAGGTGTGGGGATCATTTAAAAATATTTGTGACACTAATGTATATGAATAATTACATTATTCTCCGATCGGATAGGACTTTTTGCTTCTTCGTTTACTTTCTCTTGAATTTAACGTTTTTTTTTTTTTGTCTTTGAACAATTTATTTTCGGTTTATTCTTGTGCGGAGGACGAGAGGCAGCGGGTCAAGCGCGACGCCCCTCCATCAACCGGATCAAGATGTGGAAATCCTGGTTGAACTCAACAGGTGCTTGGAATTACAGTTTTAACATGCAGTTGCTTGGAGAACTCAAAAACACGGTCTAATGTTTTTGAATTCAGAGTCGTCGATCCCCGAAAACCAAAGGGGCGTAGAAACCTGGTTTTGAGGATGACCACCTGGTTATATTCACAATGCGTTTGCATACAAATTATGAATACAAAGTTCACAGTTTTTCAACCAATTTTCCACGTCTGTTTCATCGTCAGCAAAATCATACTCATATGAATCACAGGAATATGTTTCTTTGATTATGGATAAGAATTAATTCGTTTTCTCACTCTAAGAGTATGAATAAAATCAATATCACGGAGTATGATTACGAGCACATTCTTAATCACAGGAATATGTTTCTTTGATTATGGATAAGAATTAATTCGTTTTCTCACTCTAAGAGTATGAATAAAATCAATATCACGGAGTATGATTACGAGCACATTCTTAATCACAGGAATGATGGGATGAAAGTTGTATTTACGCACTATGAGTATTGACGAAGTCTTAATCACCGATAATTTGTAACTAATCACAGAATTAACCAATCATGGAGAAATTGTGATTGATCGTGAAAACAAAATGTGTTAATCATAAAATTTTGTGATCAATCATGAATAAATTGTAATTAATCACAATTTTTATAAAATGATTCTTTATTCTTCTGTTATTCTTGTGATTAATCACGGATTTCCTGTGATTATGACCCATGAATAAGGTATGAATAAAGTCATGATCTGTAATTATTCACAGAAATAATAGGATTAATCTTTTTTTTTTAATTGTAATTAATCGTAGGTATTCTGTGATTAATTGTAAAAAAATGTGATAGATATAGAATTTTGTGATTAATTATAAAAAATTGTGATTATTCACAATCCTATTATTCCTGTGATTAATCAATGATTTCCTGTGATTATGACATAAATCTACTCATATTGTGTGAATATAATTTTAATCCTATTAAGTATTTCTGTGATTAATCATATTTTTCTCATAATTAATCTCAGAATCCTATGATCAATCTTGTTTTTTAAAAGATTAAATTCCTATTTATTCCCGTGATTAATCACATTTTTCTCATAATTAATCACAGAATCCTATGATCAATCTTATTTTTTTTAAAGATTAAATTCCTATTTATTCCCGTGATTAATCACATTTTTCTCATAATTAATCACAGAATCCTATGATCAATCTTATTTTTTTAAAGATTTAATTCCTATTTATTCCTGTGATTAATCACAGATTTCCTATGATTATGACACGAATCTACTCGTAGTGTGTGAATATACTTTTAATTCTTTTATTCCTGTGATTAATCACAGATTTCCTGTGATTATTGTGCTCTTGATCATACTCCGTGATTATGATTTTATTCATAATCTTGGTGTGTGAATATGAATTTAATGTTATTCATTAAAAATCTTAATCATATTCTTGAGTATGATTTTCCCCAACTCTGGTTTCACGACTTCTCCTTGGTAACCAGAAGCAACTTAAGTAACGTCATGAATCTGAGGCTCTCAACTATGTTGTGCTCAAGTAGGTATCTGTTCAGTTGACTCAGTTGTTCAAAGCTGAAGAGAGAGATTCTAGCTGTTCAATGGTGGAGCTGCACTGAAGCCCTTCTTTCGACCGGACCCGCCCGAACTATTCGACCTTCGTATTTTTGGTGGTCACGGTTGTTTTGTTGATCTCGCCGATGGAGGGAACATCGATTTTCGCCGTACCGCCCGGCTAGGATTACATTATTAGGTCGATAACGTACGAGGAGTTGGCCTGGAGACCCAGTTAGGGGGCTCACTACACTATCGACCTACCCCCCCCCCCCCCCCCAGATCCTGGCACAAGAAATACATGACCCAAAGCTTGGCATTTGGTCTTCTAGCCTCAGATACTGGGGAAAGTATCATCGAATCCGTCCGCACCCTTGAAAAGATGCAGAACCGGTCAAAATACGAAAATTGAAGATTTTTATTTTTAGAAGTAAAATCACCTGATTCTACGAGAAGAAGTAGGTACTTTTCTAAAACCAACCACTCAATAGGTGCCTTTCCTAAAATTTCAGCAGTATCGTGGCAAATTCAAAATTTCGTTCTCAAACTGCCTTTTCAGTGAGTAAAAGCAGTTACTTTTCCTACAATTTCAGAGTTGCACGTCAGATCCAAATCAGGTTCTAAAACTGCAAACCAATGAGTAAAAGTAGGTTCTTTTCCTACAATTTCAGCAGTATCATGGAAGATCCAAAATTTGGTTCCAAAAACTGCCTTTTCAACGAGTAAAAGAAGGTACTTTTCGTACAATTACAGGATTTTTACGCCAGATCCAAAATTGTGTTCGATAGATGACTTTTCAATGGATTTTCAAATAGATTTTTTTTACCTATAATTTCAAGAGTTTTACGTGAGACCCAAAATTGTTTCTAAAATTCCCTTTTCAATGAGTAAAACTAGGAAATTTTCCTACAATTTCAGGACTTTTACAGAACCAAAATTTTGTTGTCAAAGTAGATACAATTATTTTCTAATTTATAGCAG
>CM019170.2:6266568-6330176 GCA_009739505.2 Apolygus lucorum | reverse complement strand
TAGATCAGGGCATTCATAGCTAGAGATGGCATATCGAATGAAATATATCGATATACAGATCTAATGAGATATCGATATCTACGATATATAGGAGGAAATATATCGATATTTCGATTTATCGGAAGATTTACTTAGAAAAACGTGTTGAAGCCGGTAGGTGGATTGGATACTCCCATATCTATGGTTAATGTTGATGTTAGATTGGACGTACCCGGAATAAAGAATGGCAAAAAACATGTAACCTCTCGAGAACTCTCAACCTTCACTATTGCGATGTTGTCAGATATACAGGGTGTTTCACGAAAAGGTTACACCTCCCTTCATTTTCGCAAAATACAGCGTAAAAAATTCCGACCAACGCAATTCTTCATGATTTTTTGTGAGGATCTCAGGAAAAATACTTTTGCGCAAAAAAGTTGAGCGCAATCGTGCGCAATTGACACTAACTTCATTTTTTCAAATGGAACCCCCCTTTTTTTCTACGTCAAATTTCATGAAAAATGCAAACCCGAATCGATTTGTTTTATTGCGCGCAACCTGGCTTTTTGAACGCTCCAAGTTGCGCAACTCCATAATTGCGCAAAAATTAGGTTTCGGAGAACCTTTAGTGTGGCACATGTTTTTTCGTCATTTTTTGACGCTGAATCACAGGGTGTCATCCGTTTTGAGGAAGACCAAGATTTCAATTAAACAAGAGGAAAAATTAACATTTCTTTCACGAAAACATCAGTTTTGTGGTCGAAATCATGTTTATTCTTTAATTTCTCAGCTCCTTTTGAACCAAGGGCTTGGGGCCGTCTACGGTGGAGTTAAAAATAAAAACTGGCAGCACGATCATGCTTGAACTGAATGAAATTACCTAAAAACTCACAACGATTTAAAAAGAGCGACTTTTCACTAATAACAACCGAATTTTTGGCCGTCATTTAGAAAAATTCCAGTCAAATTGAAAAACGGATGACACCCTGTGATTCAGCGTCAAAAAATGATGAAAAAACATGTGCCACACTAAAGGAAACTATGCAACTGCAACTGTGCAACTATGGAGTTGCGCAACTTGAGCGTTCAACAAGCCAGGTTGCGCGCAATAAAACAAATCGATGTGGGTATGAATTTTTCATGAATTTTGACGTAGAATCCGAATCTGTAATAAAAAAGGGGGGTTTCATTTGAAAAAATGAAGTTAGTGTCAATTGCGCACGATTACGCGCAACTTTTTTGGGCAAAAGTATTTTTCCTGAGACCCTCACAAAAAAATCATGAAGAATTGCGTTGTTCGGAATTTTTTACGCTGTATTTTGCGAAAATGAAGGGGGTGTAACCTTTTCGTGATACACCCTGTATATTTTTATCTCCAAAATAACGATACATTTGTGACTCCAAGATTGGTTATTGTAATGCCAGTTATCAACATTATTTGTGTTATTCCGGCCTGTTAGTCCCAAGTACTTACTAAGATAGAGTAAAGTAACGAGGGGTCGCTTTTGAGAGACAAAAAATGACTTCGAGGAACTTCCTCATAATTATGAAAAATTTCTCAAAATGAAAAATAAGTGGTTTATTCGGTTAAATATTTGTAAATAGTTACTTACAGCGAAATACGTGAAAATTTGTAAAATAAACGTAGGCTTAACCAGTTCAAAAATTGCGTATTTTGAACACTTTTTTCAAATAACATAAATATATTGCCTAGAAAAGAATATGTAAAAACACACTAATCCGATCTCTAGTAATGATGATGTTATTTTCTTTGTTTCAGGTGAGTTTATCAATGTCCTGCTTCGGTAACGAGTGAGTGACAATGTCTATTCAAAAATCGGACGAATATATCTTGGGAAATCCGTGTTCCACCTGTAGGGTAGGAAGTTCTCGCAGGTCCAAATGGGTGAATTCCTGCTAATTCATATTTATCCTATTCAAAATGATCAGCCAGTGCGACCTTCCCGATTTATGTCTTCCGAGTCTACCAACGTCCACGGAGGCGTAGTTTTCACTTTTCAAGGTTGAAAGAGAAAATGTTCTCCGAAATCAAAATTTTCATTTTACGTTTTAGGCCTTTTTGAACAATTTTGGTTCCGTGTTCTGTCATGAGATCCTTGTTACGGGCATAACTGTACAAAGTTACGCAATTTTCATAGATTATGCGGATTGGGATGTAGATGGTCCCTTATGAAAATCATCGCTCTCAGACTGATAGTAGTCCCTGCGCATTCCTTGCAACAGTCATAGTTTCTACATTTGCCATCCGAATTCTTTTGACATTTTATGTCTACTTTGGCACATAAACTAAAAAAGCGTTAAGTTTGGTTTTATGACAAGCTCAAAATAGGCAGTTTTCCAATGGTCCATCAATTTTTCTTTTTAAAATTCAAATTGGAAGTGAAAATCAAGTTTGAATGCCAAAAAAAGTGTTTTACAAGAAACTCGAGTGTTTGACCATCTTGGTATTATTTCCTTTACCTATAATTTTTCACGCTGAATCCAATGGTGACACTTCCGAATAATTCTGACCACTAAAAAGTGGATTTTACGAAGAAAACCTTCATTTTGGTATATTATTTCCAATAATGAACTTTGGGAATCGACCAAGAAAAAAAAAGTTTAACCCTCCCTCAAAATTTGTTGGTTTACGTTTCAAGGTACGTAGAATCCGAGAATCTAATAACAATTTTTCCGTACGCGGTCCGGCGGTCTAGTTGTGCCCTGAAGCTTTTGGTTGATGTAGGTCACTTCTAAGGGTGGAAAAATAAGGGTTACAATTTTGAAAACGCCATAGTTCAAAAAATGTTGATCTAAAGGTATATTTTTTTCAGCAATTTAAGATAGTACTAAATTTTTAGAATCGAATGAGACCACCCAGAGCTCTGTAGGACCAACCGTTTGCTCCCTATGAGAACTTGAAGGTTGGACTTACGATAAATCAGAAACGCGAGTGTGAATCGCAAAAGAGGCCTAAGCTCCGTTCAAATTTCAGCTGACCAAAATGCGATCGCTGTTCTTTTCTTCGAGTTGTACTCAGTTTTGCGTTCTTGCAACCAGTAATCATATTTCCTCATTAAGGCACCCTCAACTCCCTTTTTTTTCGAAATGAATGTGAAGCGTTCATTTCTTTCAAATAAACTTGATTCTGAAGTAGGCATGTTGTTGGTAAGTGGTGACAATGGTAAAGTCGTGTTCTTTACAGACGAGTGATCTATATAGAAAAATAATCAACTTTGTGAAATAATTTGCTGCGTTTTTAGTTCGCTTAATAGAAAGGTGGGTAGAATTTTACAGTTATTTCTCTACTCAGATTTGAACTCTCAACTACTCGTATTAATTTATAACTCATGATTACTAGGCAACGGTTTCTTTTGATTGTCCTGTCTCCTCCAAATGGCCGAATTCCTGTTATGTCCTTCGGTACGTGCAAAAAGAAGAAGAAGCTTGCTTAGATCATTCTTAGTGTTCAGATTGATGAGATGTAATTGGATATAACAACCTTATTATTATTATTTTAGAAGGAGAAGAAGAAGAAATTTTATCAACATAAAATGTACGGATGAAAAAAATTACACAAAATATATCAATCATGAATAACATAGCCCGTCTTAGGTAAGGCCAGAATTGATGGGCTAGAGACGCTTACTCAAGCAGTATTCGAAGAAAAAAATAAAACAATAACAACTCTTCTCACTATTAAATAACAAATGAAGAGCTTCACTGACTATTCGCTAAATTAAATAACATAATTATTTTGAGGTACCTTCTTCGAAAATCAAACATATACACTACTTAGTTCACCTTCGGCATCCGCCTGTCCCATATTTATAAGTCAAGAAAATTCCATGTCTCTCGTAGGTACACTGAACGGGTAACATCGAAAGGACCTCTGAGTTTTTGGGCATAGGAAATGATAATGCAGGAGGTAAATCAGGTACTGTGGGCTCCTAGAAGTGAGGGTCAAATTTATTTTGGGATTTACGACATTTTATAGAAATCTAAATTATTAGATAATAATAATAATCAAAAATTTAAAAAAAATAATAATCGATATGATTATAATAATAATAATCATATCTTTTTTTATTTTATTCTGGTTTTATACTAGTCGATTTAACACTCGTGATTTCTCCATGTTTAGGACTCATTTTAACCATATTTGGATTCCTGGTCGCTAGTAATGATGGTCTTGCTGGAACACTTTTTTTTTTGTTTTTGTTTTGATAGAGTAGGAGGTCTTGAATGAGTTGATATACAAACTCCTTCCACTGCGACCAACAAGATCAATTGTGGAGTGCCTCCAGGCTATGTTAGCCCACTAAGAAGGGTTTACTGAACACCCCTTCTCCCCACTTTTTGGCAAAGCAGAGAAGTATACCACCTTAGAGATGCCACCTTAGCGATGGTGTCAGGAGCTAAGACATCACTTCCGAGGATTGTATATCTAGCTCGACCCAGTGCTTCACAGTGGCACATGATGTGTTCGGCATCTTCCATTTCCAAGTCGCAGAAGCGGCAGATGTCCGTTGTTAGTTTGCCTATCTTCTTTAGGTGATAGCGAAGTGGGCAGTGACCTGTTAGCAGACCCACAAGTATTCTGACGTCCTTCTTAGGCGTAGCTATAAGTTCTTTACCCGTTTCTTAGAGAACGTCACAAATAGTTTTGCCTGTCACAGACCTGGGAGGTTCTGCCAGTATTCTACTCGCTCATTTCTTTCCCAGTTAACCACGTTCTGTAAGCAGCTTTTGGTGATTCCCAGGAATGGCTCCGGCCCAATTGGCAATTGGTCTCTGAGCCTCTTTTCGCAAGACGATCAGTAGTTTCAATACCCTCATGACCCTCATGTCCAGGAATCCAGAGTAGGGTGACCTGGTTGTTCTGGGCCACAGTTTTAAGGGTATTCAGGCATTCCCAGACCAGCTTCGAGGTTATAGTGTATGAAGCAATGGCCTTCAGGGCAGCCTGACTGTCAGACAAAATGTGCACTTTGGCTCTGTTGATATGCTTGTTCAGCATTTCTTCAGCGCACAGTTGCAACTGGAACACTTGCACAAACTGCTAATCAACCGGTGAGCTTTTCATTTCAAAGACAAACTTGGTTCTCCCGTGAAGTTGGCCGAAGCCCTCCTTCACCACACACTGATATTTCCGTAGTTTCGAAATAGTAACAACTCAGTTGAAGCTACAAAAGCTCCTTCGTGCTTCGCTCCTCCCATGAGCTTCTTACTCAACTTCCCATAACTTCCCTCGTCGCTCGTATTTAGTTTTTGTCAGCGTTTCGTTATTATTTTACGATCCCGGTTAGTTAGTAACCGCCGTCATCTATCACGTAACGAGCCTTGAAGACCTCTTTAACGGGTTTTCGAGCACCGTTTTCGGAAAACGTTTCAATAAAGTTCATTTTCTCTCCTGCCCTTTACGCGCGTTTTTACTGCCGAATTCCATTCCGTTCGAAAGCTCGGTTTAGTTGGTTAAATCCTTATACAACTGATGATTTTATAACAAGAAAGCTTGAGGACTCCGACTAGTCTAGTTTTCGAGAAGAACTGTACAGTTCCCTCACTGCATTGCACTGATTTCTGGAGATGAGCTATTTTTTAGGGTCAAGAATTCGCACTTTTCTCATCATATTGCGATGGATGAAGATGGGTTTAACCCTGGGATAAGCGCGGCCTAAAAAGAACGGTGGTACGCGCGGTGAATCATTTTGATAAAACGGTTTTTGAGAGAGAGAAAGGGTTGTGAGAAATAGATGGAAGTTTCTTGTGTATGACAAACTTAATTGTATAACGGAAACCAACTTATATGAATAGGAACTGTGTAAAGTTGAGTCATTGAACAAAACTTTGAAGTAGAAAAAATACCAAAAAAAAAATCATTTGTGTCTACCTTATTGGTGTTGAAAAATTAAAACTAGACACAGTAGGTATACTTTACGAGGTATCACAGTAGGTATAACTGAGTTATGGAAACATTACTCGCATGACTTTGGAATCGACCAAGAAAAAAAAATTTTAACACCCCCTCAAAATTTGGTGGTTTACGTTTCAAGGTACGTAGAATCCAAAAATCGAATAAAAATTTGGCCGTCCGTCCGCCGTACGCCGTACGCGGCACTTTTGCCACTTAGCATTGACCGATTTTGATGAAATTTGGTATGTAGGCTCCATTTGGGGTCTAGTTGTGCCCCGAAGATTTTGGTTGACGTAGGTCACTTCTAAGGGTTCCAAAATCAAATTTGAAATTTTGAAAACGCCCTAACTCAAAAAATTTTGATATGAAGGTATTGTTTTTCCTTCAATTTAAGATTCTATAGAATTTTTAGAATTTTTTGAGACCACCCGGAGCTCTGTAGGACAAACCGTTCGCTCACTACGAGAATTTAAAGTTTGGACGTACGATAAATCAGAAACACGAGTGTGAATCGCAAAAGAGGCCTAATCTCCATTCAAATGTTAGCTGACCGAATTGCGATCGATGTTTTTCTTCATGTTGGATGGTTGGTGACGAGTGATCTATATAGAAAAATAAAAAAAAATAAACCATTGTGTAATAATTTGCAGCGTTTTTCTATACCTTGATAATTTGACAAGAAAACGCCGCTTTATGAAGAAAATTCTGGAAATGACATAGTCCTGGAGCCGAGGCCGAAAATCGCACTTCATTTAGGGATACGATTTGAACAAATTATGAAAATCTTGTCCATTCTGAAAGAGAAAATTCAAGTCTGCCATTCCAAAACGGTTGTTTTCAAAATTGGCGGCCATGTGAAATGTTCAAACATCGAGAAAAATCATATTTCCGGGATGGATGAAAACTCCGTGAATGAGAGGTTAGGTCCAATCATGGATGTTTTCATCAGTCTGCCACTCTTGAACGGCTGTTAACCCTCGGCAGACTCAATTTTAAAAATTGTACACTTGGTGCAAAAATCCACAACTTTTGGGATGCCCCAAATTTTTACAGCTGGATTTTAAAAGTCGACTTACGGGTTTGAGACTTGTCTGCCGATAGAACTTCTTTCTTGATTTTTGTTATTACAATAATTCATAATGCCGATGCATTTTTTCTCGAAAACTTGCTACAAGTGTTCATGAGGGCTCTCCTCAACTTACTAGTCTGATTCTGGTTTCTATCTTATTCATTTTTATAAAGAGAGCAACAGTAGCTCTGACACCTGCTTGGTGATTTGATGGAACAGTTCCTTTGTTCCCCCAAATCACAACTCAGGGATTGCTACCCAGTCTAATTCCAGAGATCGATCTATAAGTACCTACTTTCATACAAGATAACTTCCCTTACCCTCGTGGTTCAAATCCGAAGATCTAATAGGTAAACTCTATTGATACTTATCCCCCCCTCCATATTTACATACAAGCCTCATTTATTATAAGATAATATATCTACTTATCTTTCCTAATTCAATTTGTATCTTTTCATTCATCTTCCCTAGTCCTAGGTTCATCTCCACCAAGGAGTAGGTATTCTAACGAAACGTATAGTTCTCTAGCGGTAGAATACAGCAAAGATTGAATTATTTTCATTAATTAATGAGATTCTCCAGATCCCCTAGAACAATACTGTGTCACGAGATTTCGCTTCCGAGTCTACTAAGGGGTCATGTTTTCACATTCCAAGGTTGGAAAATAAAACGCTGCAAAGGTATACAAAGGTTTATTATTTTTCTGTACAGAGCACTCGCCTGCAAAGAACACAGCTCTGCCATTGCCACTAACTACCAACCATATTTTACCTTAACAATCAAGTTTATTTTGAAGAAGTAAAAGCTTCACTCTCGATTCGAAGAAATAGAGAGTTTGATAATTTCAAATATTATTTGAAATTTGAATACTGGATGCTAAGGACGCAGAACTGAGTACAACTCGAAGAAACGAACAACGATCGCATTCTGGTAGGGATTGCAACGATATATCGATATATGAAATATATGTCCCCAAAGTATCGATACTTCTTGAGAAAGTATCGATACATAACGCTACTTTATTCCTTATATATAATGTAGTATCGATACTTTTTGATACTTTCTAGATGTGATACTTGATACTTATGAAGCATTGGACATCCTAAGTTTACAATTGCAGTGTCGCTCAGGGCTCAATTTTTTAACTTGAACCAAAAATAATGGAGCCGCGTCTTAAATTAAACTACTTTCTATTCGAAGTGAAACAGGTTTTCACAACAATTCATTTCAATTTTGAAAGACCCTGTCAATTTACAAATCTAACATTGCAATGGCGAGGGAATCTACCTTATTTTATACGTTGTTAGAACCCCTGAGTGTAGTTTGGTCCCCAAAAAACCTGTGCTCTAAAATCATGATATTTTCCTACTTTTTTCTATTTTTAAACTATGAATTTCGTATGTCTTCCGATATGTCGATAAAATGGTCTTCCTTAATGAAGTTTGTAATTTTTTAAACGATTTAATTCACCTTCCTACTTCAACATGTTTTTCCAAGTAGATCTTCCGATATATCGAAGTGTCGATACATTTTCTCCTATGTATTGAAGGTATCGATATCTCATTGACGATATATCATTTGATCAGTATATCGAATGATTTCATCCGATATGCCATCCCTACATTTCGGTCAGCTGAAATATGAACGGAGATTGAGCCTCTTTAGCGATTCACACTCATGTTTCTGATTTATAATAAGTCCAACCCCTAAATTCCCGTACCTAGGGAGCGAACGGTTGGTCCTTCAGAGCTCTGGTTGGTCTCATTCAATTCTGAAAATGTAATACTATGTTAAATTAATAAAAAAAAAACTACATCCATATCGAAAGTTTTTTCAGCTGAGAGTAAAATTTCAGTCCTCATTTTTCACCCCTTAGAAGTGACTGACTTGAGGCGTTTAGTTGCAAAACTAGCTCGATCCATTTTCCGACATTTTACAGGAGATACGAAAAACGTCTCACTTCCGTTCCTTTAAATTTAGGTAAACGAATAATGCTTAAAAAAGAGGTCTACGATTGTTTCACGTCAGTTTTTATCGACGTCAATTTTTGTCAGTTATTTTTAAATTTAACTTTTTTTTGATCAAGCTAAGTTTGGAGCAATTTTGATGATTTTCTCAATTTTTCAGTAAAATTTAATGCTTTTTAAGCTGTAACTTGTCCAATTTTGAGATTTATTACTTCAAGAAAGTAATAAATTGAATTTAGAGCTCTAGTTCATTAAAAAATAAAGATTTTTCTGAAAAAGGACATAAAATAACTCATTTTCATGGTTTGGTTTTTATTTTTGTAAACTTTAGTATTACCTACTAATTTAGTATTATTAATTTAGTATTCCAAGTTCCTTCCAGTCGGATTTATAGTGTTTTGAAAGCAAGTTAGCAACATCTCACTCTCATTCACTGCTTTTCCTTGACTTCCTCAGGATATTTATCCGTTTTAAAATTGGATAAATGAGAGGTGTGAACCACAGGAATGCGAGTGAGGTCGGGAATAGGCCCTGAATAACGCGCCAAGCGGCAGTTTCTGTAAGCTGAGTTTGAAACGAGCTGTTTTTTCAAGGTAATTTTTCCAGGGGTTGGAACTGGATTCAGTGGGAATCATTGTAGGAGGTTTGAAAGCGAACCTACTACTTATCAAAAAATAAACAAAAAATAAAAAAAATAAATAACATTTAATGTTATTTTTGAAAATTTATGGATTGAGCTGGTTTTGCTACTAAACGCCTCACTTCAACCATTAGCTTTGGGGCAGAACAAGACCCCAAATGGAGCCGACATACCAAATATCATCAAAATCGGTCGATAGGAACTAACAAATTTTGAGGAGGTTAAAAATTTTTACTTGGTCGATTCTGAAAATAACATTTAAAATGTTCTCCCAAATCAAAATTTCCACTTGCCTTTTTTTAGGCCTTCCTGAACAATTTTGGTTCCGTGTCTGTCTGTCTGTCTGCCATGAAATCCTTGTAACGAGACAATGATACACGAAGTTATTGTCCGATTTCGATGAAATTTTCGGGGACTGTGCGGGTTGGCGTGTAGACGGTCCCCTATGATGGAAGTCAAAGGTATTTGGAGATTAACGTTGAAATTAGTAAGTTTGCATCGGATCATTTATAGGTACAATCGGGCTATGGATAAGAGGAAGCTATGTGCCGCACCCACTTGGCAGACGTTTTTCTTCCTCCATCCCAAATGTTCATTATTGAAAATATTAAACTAGAAGCCTCTCTTCCCCAATGTTGCCTCTTCGGTACATTTCCGACAGGTCTCGAACCTTCGGTTCCCAGTTCAGCGGGAAGAGATGCTGTTCCAGGTTGATATTTGAAAGCCTCGGCGGTGGGGGACTCTCCTGAAGGGTAGATAATCCAAGGTTCCGAATTAGGCAATGGTCACAGGTCACCGCTTGAAATTCACTCGAAACGCCGTTTGCTCCACGACCGTACCACCTCGTTTTGTAAACTGACCGAAACCGACGAGTTTTTTTGCGGTTCGCTACCGAATCTGCCGCCAAGTTGCCTTCTAAAACCAGAAATATTCCTTCGAAGGTTTGTGTGACCAACTCGAGTTGGCTCTCTTCTTTGCTTCCTCTGCCGAATGTTGATACTTGGGCTTTGTATTTTCAGCGAGGCATTGGCTGTTTGGATGGATCTGTGATCGCAGGTCTTGTTAATTTTTCGGTTTGGGCCATTGGTGAACCCCTCTTCATTCGAGTGAGTGGTATCAGAGCCATTTCTGATCTTCCCTTTGGAAAACTGGTGATGACGTCCGAGACGCCAGGTTTTGTATGAATGGTCCAATGAATAGTAGCTAATCTCAAGACATCAAGCTCTACCATGACGAAGTTTTAGTAGATAACTACCTAATGCTTCGTAATTTAGGTAATAAAATAGTTCTCTAGGGGTATTGCTTCTCAATGTCTGGAATATTTCTGCAAAATTGTTATTTAATTTCTGACTTACTTAGAATGGAGGTACTACAAAATCCACTGACATTTATAATGATTTCGATCTATTGATGTGCTGTTCGGTGGGTCGGAAATTCAGGTTTTTGACCTCAAATTTGGATTCAGCACCCTTGAAAACCTGTATAATCCAACTTTAAGCTCAATGATACTATAACATGTGGTAGAAAAATTAATTAATGAGATCACACGTTTGAAACATATTGTTTAGTAATGCATGCATTCCAGGGGACGTCCCATTGGATAAGCATTAGATCAGTTTAACCAGTTGGTAAGCGATAAAACTGTTTCACTCGATGTAATTTGGTTCATTACTTTAGGCAAGAAATAGTGACCCCCCCCCCCTCACCCTTATCCGCCATAAAATTTCTACCGGCATGGCAGCCTCGAATCTGAAGAGCATTTAAAAATCCATGATCTACGATACCCAACATGTGAATTCGAGTTCACCCCCCCCCCCTCCTCCAATGGTGCCAGCCTGGCACCAAAGTGGAAATACGTCGTAACATTGAACTTTCATCTATTAGTTTTAGTAAGCAGTCCGTCGAGGTTCACATCCGTATTCAAGGTGAAACACAAAAAAAAAAAAAAAAAAACACGAAATATGGGGTTTATGGTGTCCTGGCACCACGGTGGCACCACTATTAGTTCCATGGTGGTACAGAGAATAATTCATGAAAATCCGGAGGTATATTGAGAATTTTTCCTCAATTTCAAAGCTTGGGGAAAGTTAGTAAGCATTAAAGGAACCGAAATATTGAAAAATCGGATATTTTGTGAATATTATCCCCCCACTTGCCCCCTCTCCTTGCGAATTTTGGTACTCGGGTGAAATAATGTACAACTCGGAAGTTATTTGAGTCAAACAAAAAGAGAAACACACAAATCGGTTGGAAATTGAGGCCTTGGCAGAATTTACAAGATTATGCCCGCAAACGCACGTTTTTCAAGCATTAACCCCCCTTTCCCCCCCTTAAAAAGCAAAATTCAAAATTCCGGCGCCGTAGTGCACAACTAGACAGTTTTCCGCGTCGATGAAAAAAAGAACCACAAAAATCGGTTGAGAACTAAGGCCTGGGCAGACGACACAAGATTATGCCCAAAAACGCACGTTTTTTAAGCATTAACCCCCCCTTTCCCCCCCTTAAAAGGCAAAATTCGAAAATCCGGCGACGTAGTGCACAACTAGATAGTTTTCCGCGTCGAACAAAAAAAGAACCAGGAAAATCGGTTGAGAACTAAGGGCTGGGCAGACGACACAAGATTTTGTCACACACACACACACACACACATACACACACACACACAGACATACACCTATGGTTTTTTTCGCGGATTTGGATTCAGAATGGTCTAAAACGGATTACTGTGTGGTTATTTTTTTTTTCTGTTGAGTGTTGTCCAACTTCACCCCAGATCGATCGCATAAGGACGCCCAAGTCTTACTGTGGGACGTCCTAAAAAAAGGCGGATCTCCCTTAACGCACACACACTTATGCCGCGCGCGTGTGTGAGTAGTATTTTGTAGTAGGGTGGAGTGGGGTAATTGCGTACCAAAATTTCAATAGTTCAACTTTAACCTCACATAGCTCTGCCCCAGTTACAGCTAGAGTAATATTTTTTTCTTTAAAATTTACGCAATTTAATGCTGATTACAATCGCTGGATTGATATTTTAATTTTTCAACTTCTTCGTAGCTTTCAGCTCTATTTTTTAAAACGACCTCCTTGCTACACATTTCCCCGGTGAAATGGGGCAAATGTGTAAGCGGTTCTGTTTTCTAATTTCTTATCAACTCAAATATTTACGGGGCAAATGCGTGAAAAGGCCACTAAAAACAAACAAAACGGGATATTCAGAATTTTTTTTGCGACATTTTTTCCAGTAGAAACAAACTTTTGTCTCCAACCAGTGCTAACAAGGGGGAAATAAAGGAAGGATATTAGTGATAAAAAGAAAGGTCAAACCTAAGATAAGTGACTTAGATCAAAAGGAGAAGAAAATTAACCACCAAACAAGCAAAAAATATTTATTTTATAAAAATAAACGTAAAATCACATGCACCTGGTGCCACACATTTGCCCCTTGGAGAGCTTACACTTTTCCCCCAACATGGTAAAATCAAGGGGCATTTGTATACCACAGCCAATTCTACAGAACACAGAAGTTTCAAGAGTTGTATACTATTATAATCATTAAAAGTACTTACCAGAATATGGAAACTGGACGGAATGACACAAAACTTATATTGACAGTCCATTTACAAGAAATTTGCACAAAGCACACTGCACTTGACTCACGAGTGAAAAGGGACTCTCCACGAAAACAAGTCGGCACATGAGAGCGCGGTCAGAGTACAACCAACTTTTGTGATAAGACGTATCAGATGTAAACACAACCATAGAGAAGACATTCGAAAATCCAGTTTCATTTGGCGCCATTTTTTGAACCACTTACGCATTTGCCCCGTTTACACAATTACCCCACTCCACCCTATCCAAGAGATCCTCCATGAGTTTCATCTCTTCTCTGTGCATGGATACTTTAAACAAAGACAGTTGGCTAGCTACGTCACGATTGGCTAGCTACGTCACACCATTCAAATCTTCAACTTTCCTTAGCTTCTCTGATTATTTAAAACCATTTTCTCGACGAACAGACCCGATTACCGTTATTCCTGAGCCATACTCTTTTGAAAAAAAAAAAAATTAAAAAAATTGACTGAAATACCCCAATGTGATATACCAATGTATGGCCGCAAATAAATCTATCTAACTATCTACCCTAGGTACCACCTCCTCCTCTACTCGGCGCCTCCCATGAGGGACTGCAACCCACTCACTATTACTGATAGTGGGTCCGAGGGTACTTTCCAAAATATTTCTTACCTATCAAATTTTCGTACAAAATTTCTTAAAATTCCCGTAATGGGACTTCACCCATTTCTTCTCATTGACATGTCATGGTCATTGTTAAACTCCTATCTTTCTATTACGATGTAGTATTTGGAATAAGTAGTTGGTTACACCAATAATGAACCTTTGGAATCGACCAAGAAAATTTTTAACCCCAAAAAAGCCCTCAGCTCAAGGTCTCAACTACCGGTCCTAATATTTAATCACGAAGATTCATTCTGGCTCAAATAGATGTCAAAAAGAGAGTAGGTGGAAAGTAACGGCAATAAAGGAGAACTGTTTTGAGGCAACATAAATATTCATTTCCTTCCCTTCAAATTGTTTTGAAATTTCTCCAAGTTTGTCTAAATTTCTTCTTTGTAACCCCAAAGTCTCCTTATTTCCCTCATTCTAATATACAGGGTGTCCAAGTAACTACGCTCCCCCCACTTATTTTCTCTAATAGTGTAGGAAAAAAAATCGGATTAACTCTATTCTTCATAATTTTTTGCGTAGAATTCAAAAATGACTAAATGGGGAATTTGCCTCAATTTTAGATTCTGGAATTTCAAGGCAAATCCTATTATAGGGCCCTAGAATAACGTTTAACACTAGGAATAACCAACGGAAAAAAATTACCGTAGGAGAAAATGACTAAACAAGTGAACCTCTGTTACAAAACACCGCGAAAATCGAGGAGTATTGTTGACGTCATACGAAAAAAAAAAAAAAAAACGACGCGAAAGCAACGACAACAGACAGAGTTCTAGCACGCCACACAAAACGATCCAGTGAAATGGCTACTCGAATAATGTGATTCAAATCTTGAAACTAAATAAGAGAAGATGAAGAATAATAATGCTTGATAAACTAGTAGATAGATTCGTATTGTAAAAAAGTGAGTAATACTGTTTCTTTTGGTCAATTTTGTGTCAGGGTTCTTCCTGCCAGATCGTGGCGCACTCTAGTGCGCACTACTCGGAAGGTAAAAGTTCGTGTATGTTCCGCTTCTGTGGTAAGCGCCACAGAACCTCCTTTGAAGTCAGATTGGTAGAATATCCGTTACGTTTCAAACATGGCTGCCTCTTACTCATTGCCACCACATTTAAAATTTCCATCTTCCTTAAATTCTCTAAATTTTTTGGATGCGTTTTCGAGCAGCTCACTATGGTTTTATTCCATAAAAATAAACCCTCATTCGAAAAAAAAAATAAAAAAATGTGAGGCAAGTTCCCCATTGCTCAGTGCGCAATCGCGCAACCATGCGCAACATGATCAACTTTGTTTTTTCAAATGAGAACCCCCACTTTTCATTGCAGATTCGGATTCTACGTCAAATTTCATGAACATTTTACTTGGACAACTTTTTTTTGGAGGCGCGCTGCCCGCTCAGCGAGCGCTCAAAGATGCGCAACCCAGGGATTGCGCCACAGTTGAGATGAAGGTAGACCTCAAATGCGGCACCTCACTTAGCAGGGTTTTTCTACGCTGAATTGCGTGGTGGTGTCCCTTTCTTGATTCGATTCCATTTTACCTCATTTATAGCCAAAAAAGTCAATTTTTGAGGAGGAAATCATCGATTTTCTTACAAAAGGTCAATCATCCTAATAAAATGTAAAAAAAAAATAAATTTTTAAAATTGTAAAATACCGGGAAACTACTACATAATTATCACAAAATTTAATTTTTTTACATTTTATTAGGATGATTGGATTATTAGGATTAGGATTCTTACCCTTCGTAAGAAAATCAATGATTTCATCTTAAGTTATAAATTATGTTATGTTATAAAAGTTATAAATGAGGTAAAGTGGAATCGAATCAAGAAAGGGACACCACCACGCGATTCAGCGTAGAAAACCCCTGCTAAGTGAGGTGCCGCACTTGAGGTCTACCTTCATCTCAACTTTGGCGCAATCCCTGGGTCTTCAATCTTTGAGCGCTCGCTGAGCGGGCTGCGCGCCTCCAAAAAAAAAAGTTGTCGAAGTAAAATGTTCATAAAATTTGACGTAGAATCCGAATCTGCAATAAAAAATGGGGGTTCTCATTTGAAAAAACGAAGTTGATCATGGTTGCGCGATTGCGCACTGCGCAATTTTGTAATTTTTGAATTCTACGCAAAAAATTATGAAGAATAGAGTTAATTCAATTTTTTTCTCACACTATTAGAGAAAATAAGTGAGGGGAGCGTAGTTACTTGGACACCCTGTAGGTGTAACAGCCTAGTTATCACTTCATATTACCGATTCAGATCAATAGAATGTATTCAGAGAGCTCTTCCTAACTGGGCTACTGCTAAAAGGGACTTAATCATTAAAGACAAAAATATCCAATCCAATGTCTTGTATTATGGGATACAAGATAATGTAAATACCTACAACAAACCTTATTTGCTCCCGCGCAACAATAACATTATTGCAAAGCGACAGTTAGAAGAAAGTAGGAATACGAAAACAAATGATACAAATGAGTGATCTATATAGAAAAATAATAAACCTTTGTGTAATAATTTGCAGCGTTTTTGGAAGTAATTGTCAGCGTATAACCTCGGACATTGCCTAATGATACAGTGTTGATTTTATTGGTTTTGAGAAAAAGTTGATCGCCAGATAGCTCTGGTTTGGCGCTCAAGATGGCTGCTGATTGTAATAATTGATGATTCCATCAGTATTTCACGGATTGATGAGGAGATTTTTCGGTGGCGCAGTGTGGGAGGGGGCGGTACGTAGTCGGAATGGCACGACAGCACGAGGAGGAGGGGGGGGGGGGGGGTGTGCGCTTTGGCAATGCCGCCGTGCATTGCGGCCAGAGGGGGTCCGGATGACGTCATTTGACCCACATTACCAAGAGGCCTGAAGTAAAGCCCCCCCTACAAAGTGCTTCCCCTCTCCCCTTACAAAGTGTACCTCCTCCCCCCCCCCCAAGTGCCTCCTCGTCTGGGGGGGTCCAGTCAGGTTTCTCACACCATCCGCCATCAACCCTCCTTCAAAACTCCCCGCCATGTTCCCCTCCCCCTCCAAAGTGCCTCGCAGCTTCTTTTTTATCTTTTAACCCCCTCGCACCCCTCCCCCCCGTCACCCGTACTTGAGTCCGCAGCGTCTAATTGAGTACACCCCAATTGAGTTTATCTTAATTGAGTTTGCTTCACCCCAAATGTCTCCCTCCACCGTATTCCCCTCCCGTCTGTAATCTGCATTCATTACAGCATTGATTACAATTGACAATTTATTTATTTGATTTGAGACGACATTATCTCACCATGGAAGGCAGTATCTTCCCAAAACACCTCCAAAACTGCGTCAATTCAAATATTTTTTGCTCTAATCCAAAAAATTTACGTTTTCAAGAAATGCTGTAATTTCAAGAATCAAGCACTTTTTTTGCAAAAATTTGAAAACTTGAACTTTTGAAATTTTGAGTATGCAACTTAGGTAGGTATGATGAGCGATTTTCCAAAATACTTCAAGTTCAAGCTTCAAAAGTTCAAGCTTAATTTCCACTGCAATTTCTAAGATTTTTGATCAGCTGATGGTTCGATTTTGATTTGCGATGGCGATTATCCACATCTAAAGTACCGTAGACTGGGGTAATAGTGATCAATTTCTACAGTTTTTCCTTAAAAACTACCAGTGTAATAATTCAAAAAAAAATCTGAAAAAAATAGTTTATATTCTCCCACATCTTACGAACAGTATCCCATATCAAACTTTGAAATTTTGTTGAATTAAGCTCATTAAAAAAAAAAATTAAATTGATCAGTATCACCCCCCACATAGTGATCACTAATTTTAAACCGAACTTAAACATATTAAAAACAATTAAAAATCGAACTTAAACAATTAAAAATTGTTTTTTTAGTACCCTGAGGTAAAAAAAACCACTAACAACTCATTTCAGAACAATTTTTATTGAAAAACTAATGAAAACCAACTCTTAACTTATAAAAATCAGAATAAAGCCAAAATTCAAGACTCTTAATATCCTCTTCAGTATTTATTATTATAATGAGACCATTCGTGGCACATGATTGGTAACTGACAGGAAACAACTTATTTTAAAGCACTTGTTACCAAAAATAATGATGGACCAATCACTTTTTGATAGTTTCGGGGCATTTCGGCCGTGATCACTATCACCCCCTGAAAATGATTTGATTTCGTTTTTAACAGATAACCAACTGTAGTAACACGGAAAAAAACAAACTAATTGCAGATATTTCATGCTTATTTCTAGTAGAAACAAAATCTTTTCGCTAGAACTTCATCACACAACACCCGACATCGGCACAACAGAAGTTACAATCACAATGTCAGCTGGGCCTGATTTTGAGATTTGTTTATTTCCTTATCAGCTACCATGGTAACCTATACTATCGGGCGGGAACGATATCCCCCCCAGAGAAAACATTGCTACGAACACATAACACGAACTAACTTTCATTTAGGACTGTGTGGAGCGCTGCAATCGCAGGCAAATAAAAAAAGGCTTGTTGATCAGTATCACCCCGGCATATCAGTATCACCCCAGTCCACGGTAGTGTAAGTAATGTGTTAAACGGTTCCGGGCTGAGTTTCAACGTGAGAGAAAAGGAGGTGTTTTTTAGTGGGTTTGAATCCCACATAACCGGAAGACGCGGACCCTTCCAGGTATCTTACGACATCCAACTCCACCTTTGGATCTTGAAGATTTTCTCACCTGACTGCCGAAAAAAAGGTAAAATTTTCAAAAGCGCCCGAGCTCGAAATTGTTCTATTCAATGGGATTGTTCTTTTGGCATGGAACATGCTTTAGCCATCACCTAACCGGGCAAAAACGTGACGAAACCGTGAAAAAAGTAGCGCGGGATTTTGTAATGATTTTCACTAACAACCGACCCGTTTCTAGGGAAATGTATCGCCGTTAGTTTTCACCCCCAGAAAATCGTTAGCCACTCGTTGAAAAGCCCTCAATTTATGCGTCAATTATATACAGCTGTAAATATGGACGAAGCTGAGATAAACCTCTGATTTAAAACAACTGTAAACAACATTCGTGGAAAAACCAACATCGATAATAGGGGTATTCATGGTCTGATTCGATCGTCGAATCGTCGTATATCGAATCGTCGCAAACTCGAGGGTCTCATGAGGCTCCCACATTTTCTCCCGTCGAATCGTCGAAAATCGAATTGTGCGTAGCTCTCCTTGCGGCATCAGACAATAACCAAGTCAGTGTCAAAAGAACCGCATGTTCATTAATTTTCTTTTAGTTAAAAAATGAGAATACCCCAGAGGTTCCTAATAAAATCCTTTAACAAAGTTCCTAATACAAGAACGAAAAAATCTACGGCTAGAATAAAAAAGGATCATGCTTCAAACTTCTGAATAGGTACCTACCGATGAGGAGTCTTGTCTCAAAGAAAACCCTTGCTACTTCCGTCACACAATTTTGAATGCATTTTGGTAGATATCTCATGGCTCAAACATGTTCGATGCTAGAAAGGAGAATGTGCTAAGCTCGCTTTAATGCCCGCAAGCAACATTTTTCAACTTCTCCAGCAGACCATCAGATGGTCGCGTTTTTCCTTAGCCGCTTGGGTGGCTCAGCTCCACTCATTTAATCGAGAAAAAACTCACTTCGAACAGAATAAAAAAGAAATAAACGAACGGAAAAACGGAATAAAAATTAAAAAAGGTGTTGTTAAAAGAAAAACTCAAAATGAAAGGACGAGAAGATCTGTTTGTTGATGTTATGATAGTTGCTTCGCACAACGGCCGCTAGCGCTAGGGTTTGTAATTCGACGTCGAATCTCGTAATTCGACGCCTTCAGCCCGTCGTAAATCGAATCGTCGTATTTGCCGGTGCGCATGCGCATTGATTCCCGTCGAATCTCCAAATTCGAAGATTCGACGTCGAATCTCCCGGACCATGAATACCCCTTATATTGATGTTGGTTTGCTTGGTTGTAACCTGGGCTTTTAGTTGCGATGTGATCTTCGAAGATTTAGATGTTTTCGATTTCTTAATAATAACAATACTTTCGGGATATCAAGAGGTGAATGAAATGACGAGCAATTTGAAAAGCAGGTCCCCAAAGAGCTAAAATAAACAAAATACAACAAATTCCTAGTAAAAGCAAACAAACAAAACACGGCTAAAGCATGTTCCATGTTTCTTGAATTTTAGCCGAAGGCTCTAAGCAGTAAGTGTACCGGGGGTCCACGGGGCTTGCCCCCAGGCGAGGCACGAAGGGCGGAGTTTATCGATTTAAAATAGTATTGAAAATTTGGAATCGAATGAAACCATTCTGAGCTCTGTAAGACAAACCGCTTGAAGACCAGAATCCTTGCACTTTCCTCCGGAAAATCATCCACACGTCATCCAGCACAATTCTCTGAAATAACATCGAATTCGGATGAAAAATGAGATGGTATGATTCGGATGAGAGACTTGAGAGATGGGTCAACGAAAAAACGTCTGCCAAGTGGGTGTGGCACATAGCTTCCTCGTATTCATAACCCGACTATATGGATGATCAGATGCATAGTTGTTAATCTCAAAACACCACTCTCTAAGTACCTTTCACTACCCTCATAGGGGACCATCTACACGCTAATCTGAACAATCCTAGAAAATTTCATCAAATTCGGATGAAAAACTAAGTGAGTAGATGTATGTGATTGGATCAAAAAAAATACTTAGCCTCGGCTGGGATTCGAACCCGCGACCCCTGGGGAACAGTTGAAGTTACGGCTGTTACAAGGAATTTACGTTTGCGCATGCGCAGTCGCTCCTATCAGTCCGGGGATGATGATTTTCATAGGGGATTTTCTACAACCTAATCCACATAATCCCTGAAAATTTCATTGAAATCGGGTGGAAAATGTGGAAGTTATGGCCGTTACAAGGAAATTCACGTTTGCGCATGCGCAGTGGCTACTATGAGTCCGAAGGTGATGATTTTCATAAGGGACCATCTAAATACTAGTCTGCAACGTCCCTGAAAATTTCAGTGAAATCGGATGGAAATTGTAGAAGTTATGGCCGTCACAAGGAATTCACGTTTGCGCATGCGCAGTCCCTTCTATCAGTCCGGGGATGATGATTTTCATAGGGGACCGTCTACACACCAATCCGCACAATCCCTGAAAATTTCATAGAAATCGGACAATAACTTCGTATAGTTATGCGCGTTACAAGGAATTCATGACAGGCAGACAGACACATAGACAGACAGACAGACACGGAACCAAAATTGTTCAGAAAGGTCTAAAACGCATAACGCGAGTGAAAATTTTGATTTTGGAGAACTTTTTTTCGTCCTTGAAAAGTGAAAACAAAGCTTCCGCTACCTTGGTAGACTCGGAAGCAAAATTAGATTGGAAAACTTTTGCAATAATTTTTCATTTTTGTATTAATGCTATCCAGATCTACAGATTTGTATAACTAATAACAATAACACAAAAATAAACAAATGCAACATTCAAATAACAACCAGCGTATAATTAAAAACCAATAGATTTATTGTTGAAGAAGGATCGTCATTTTTCAAACTCCCCCACTCCGCTACGAGCTTTGCTCATTGTGAGGGGTATACCTATTTAAGAAAAATTATCTTACTTACGTAAATGTCCAAATGAAAATCAAGTATAGTAAATGTGCTTGTTAATTTTTTTAAAAAGTTGAAATTATGGCTGTTATATGGAATTTACATGTTATATGGTTTGCATATGCGCAGAGGCTACCTTCAGTCCTGGGGTGATTTCATAGGGTAAATCTACAACGGATAATAACTTCGCGAAACCGTTGCCAGGATTTCATGACAGAATTGTTTAGGGAAGCCTAAAACGTAAAACGCGAGCGGTAATTTTCATTATGGAAAACATTCTTTCGTATCTTATATCTATAAGTCTCGAAATTAGATGTTTTATTCATCCTGAACTACTTCATAAGCTCAGACCTTTAGGAGAGGTTGATGATTTCTATTTTTCCCTTGAAAAGTTATGGTGTTCGTCGCATCGGCTAATGGGTAGCAGTGATCGTCAAAAAATCTGGAGTGTTAACCCTGGGGTTTACTGAAGAAAATAAAGCGTTCCAAAATGGGTTTCCTTCAAAGTCAATTTTAAAATTTTCGCTACTCAATATTTTGAAGATTTTGTACTAGCTTTTTTTCTCGAAAATTTGCTATGAAAGGAGTTTATTGTTTTGGAATGTTTTTCTCCAGAGGTAGGTGAGGTAGGTAGAGTGAAGCGTTTTATTGTCGTCGCACGCTTCTCGGCGTTGGGAAAAACCTTCGGAAGCGTCGAGTTGGATACTACAGGAGGTTTCGTCATCGACGGCGGCCGTGAAGGCGTCTTTTTGTCGAAGAAGGGAAAAAGAAAGGGGATGTAATAGAAGCCGTCGAAAAAAGGGAGGCGGTGTCAAGGTCTCTCCTTCTTCCACTTCGTCCACGGTGTAGAGATGGGAAGAAAGCCCTGGAGGGCCCCGCGTACACGTGGACCTGGTGAAAGCTGGCTGACCTTACGTAAGATTACCTTACTACTACCTAGGGTACAAAAGTAAGGTACCTGCACTATCTGGAAGAGGGATATTTTTGAATAAAGTGGCAATATGGGATTGTGACAATGCAAGTAAAGTAAACAACTTTGCCAGGTTGAATTTTCGTCCATTTGCCATTCCTGGCATTTCAGCAGTCTTCCAAAGGGAAGATCAGAATTGGTTCAGATGATCATGAAGAGACAAATTTTGAGACTTCTCTGCTAATAATTTTAGCAGAATTCTGCTATTGATAATTTCAGCAGTGTTTAGTCTAGAAGTACTGATTTTTTTAAAGATATTTAATCCAAAGTAGACTACATTCTGAGAATTTCGGAACCTACCGCGATCTTCTAGCGTGAGTAGATCTGTTTCTATGATTTTTCAAAGTTTCGACCATTTATGACGTCACGCGCCCCTCTCGCCTGGGCGGGAACCCCCAGTCCACTGTGACGTCATAAACGGTCGAAACTTTGAAAATTCATAGGAAAAGATTTACACACGCTAAAAGGTCGCGATTGGTATCAAAATACTCAGAATAAGGTCTATCTTATATTAAAAATAACAATAAACAGTTTTTCCTACCCAGGCGCACACCCTATTATCCAACACTAATTAATGTTATTGATCAAAATGAAAAAGAAAAAGTTGAAGATTCGAAGGACCACCCCTGAAGGGGAAAGAACTTAGCTAGGTTAGGTACCTACCTAAAGTGAGATATGATGTGAGGTGATCAGGTGATAAAGAAGAAAAAACAGAGTTTGAATTGATGAAACATCAACAAGAAGAGTTTATTGAAGATTTTAAAGCTGGGTTTGAAATGGTTTAAATTCAAAGGTTCTATTGTTTCCCTAAATGGCCATGTGAAAAGGTAAGAAAGAAAAAGAGCTTAGCTGTGGGGTGATCAGTCCCAGATGAAAGGTTTTCCAGAAGAAAGTAGGCAGGACAGGCAGCTTCCACCAGAAATCAAAGGCAGCTTCCAGGAAGAAAGAAGGTTGAAGAAGAGTACAGGTGGTCCAGCTGTTCCAATTCCAAAATGGGTAGGATTGGAGCAATGCCGCACTGCTTCAGAGTTTTTATGGTCAAGTCTCTCTCAGTTATCACAATAAAATTGCGTTTTTTGAAGAATGACACAATAAACTGGATGTTCTTGGAAAACCGTTTTGAGAGAACAGGTTGGAAAGGGAACAATAGAAAGAGTGTAAAAATGTGAGTTGCTTAATGAAAGATGGTTTGTGGAAAGGAAAATGGAAGTTAATAATGTGGATGGTGGTTTTTGAAAGGAGAAAAATGATGTTTTGGATGCAGATACTGGTTGTGCATGAAGTAGGTTCGAACAAGCAGAATTCTGCTAATAATTAAGCAGGATGCTAATTATTAGCTGAGGAATCTCAAAATTTGTCTCTCCGTGGTGTTCATCTACCTGTACCATCGGCATCAACCAAAAATCAGTGGTTCTGACGATTTCGCTCATGGGTAACTTATTGCCTCAGCCACAGTGGAGCGGGGTTCACCAAACGACTCAAACAATTGTTTGGATGGGATGAGGCATTTCTTCCTCATAACTTGGGGGTGAAATTAACGTCAGATTTGAGGTTAGAGCGAAAAATGCTTGGGCGTTTCTCCTTCACGTATACACTGAAATTGAGTTGCTGGGCGGCGTTTATTTGTTATTTCTGCTCGAAGTCGTTCTGTTAGAACTTCCGTTGAAGATGAGGCGTTTCTCCTCCAAAAAAGCCGAAGATGCATTGATTTGTGTGACGATTACAGGCAAGATGAGGCATTTTGACTTCGAAAACATCTATGAAATCAGTACAATTTGTGAGGAAATTGACTCATGCGTGCCTAACCGATAGAGGGAATCGATTTTGCGATCTTTTAAAATTTTAAAAATTCATTTAATGAATTTGATGTTCACAACGATCCGGTTAGTGTTAATGCGGAGGCGGATGTTCCTTACACGAAGTTGAAGGATTTTACTGAAAGGTTTGTATGAACTTGAAGCTCATTTCCTGAAAAGTTCGTTTTTCCGGTCGATAACTTGAGTTTTTATTCAACAAAAATTCAAAGTTTGTCCCCATCAGTTGATAATAACTAACAAAAAGATGAGTTCATCGGCCAGAAATTTTGGACAACCCTAAGAAATTTTCTAGGGTTTTTTTTTGTGTGGAAATTATCGTCATAATCTTGATATGAGATATTTTCGGAATCAGCGCTTGTATTCTGAAGGAAGTACAATTCCATAAATTTTCCAAACATTTTATATCCGTATACAATATATGTACGTTAAATCTATGGATATTATGAAAATGATGTACATTCGTCGTGCCCAAAAACGTAATAAGCTGAATACTCATACTCGCCGAATACTGAGTAGGTACCTACTCATCGAGTACCCATTTATTTCTGTTACCAAGCTGGACAGAGTGACTTGATGTGCTGCATTAAGCTTATTCAGTCAACATTTTGCGCCAATTAGAAGATCAATTGTAAACAAAACTTGGTTTTAAATACCCACAATTGAGAAAGTGAGTTGAGAGATTGAGTGAAGAAGAAATCGCATATACACTGAAATTAAATTGCTGGACGGCGTTTATTTGTTATTTCAACACAAAGGCGGAAAAAAGCCGAACCATCAGTTACTTGTGAGACTGTTACAGGCAAATTGAGGCATTTTGACTTCAAAAACATCTATGAAATCAGTGCAATTTGTAAGCAAATCATCATGCACGACTAATCGATAGAGGGAATTGATTTTTGGATTCTTTTTAATCGATTTGATGTTCACAAAGATCTAGTTGGTGTTTAGGCGATGGTGGACGGCCACTTAGTGCGATTCTCGAAAAATGATGCCGTTGGTGGCAGGGCCAAAAGTAATTAAATTCTGCTTGGAAAGTTACGAACGTTTTTTCATTTGGTAAACGCGAATGTGCTCAGAATTTATAAATAAAAAAAGCTTTTATAGTAGTTTTTTGATATTCCACTTCAATTTATATCATATTTGTCTATCTCTTTATTATCAAGTGTTATGAGATAAATCATGTCTAGCCCATAATTCTGCATCATTACCATGAGCATTCAAACCATCCCCAATAAAATCAAACCATTTTCGGCGACGGCTGACGAAATGTAAAATTATCTTGATAAGGTGAATGGGAAATCAATTTATTAAGGGCATAAGAATGAGTGACTTTCCTCCTTGAAGGTGGCTGGTATCTTCTTAAATCCTCCAATCCACCTGTTCATCATCCTCCTTCAAATTACGAGTTTGGTTTACCTGAGACCTTCCAAAAACGTAGGTGTTCCATCACAAAGTGGAGAGATTTTACTTTGGGATATATTTAATAGGGAGTCAAGTATGATAAACTTGAACTTCATTTCCTGAAATGTCTGTTTTTTTCACCTAGAAGAAGATTTTTTTAGTTTTTCAGCCAATTTTCTAAGAAAAATTAAGATATTGCAATGGACTTCAAAATCTCAACTACGGAAAATTTCGAAATTTTTGTGTTCACTAAGATCCGCTTTGAAACATTTAAATACATTTCCTGGAGTACCACGTGTGTATTCGAACTCAAGTTTTTATTTAACAAAAATTCCAAGTTGGTCCCTGAAAGGTCATAATAATTAACAAAAAGACGAATTCTTTAGCCCGAAATTCTGGACCACCCTACAGGGTCGAAATTTCAGGCAAATAGAATGAAAAATTGGTTTTTCTAGAGTTTTTTATGTGTGGACATTCCCGTCATAATCTTGATAATATAAATATATTGATAAATCCGGAATCAGCGCATCTATTCTGAAGGTAGTACAATTCCACAAATTAGAAATGGTCCAAAAATAGTATACCTTCATTATATACATTATATCTGTATATTATGAAAATGGTGTGCCCAAAAATGGAATAAGCTGGAAGTGGCCGAGTGGGTGCTCAATGAGTACCTAATCATTGCTGATACAAAGCTGGACAGAGTGACTAAACTGCAATATTGGGCGGCAATAATCTCATTCAGTCAAGATTTTGCGCCAATTAGAAGATTAATTGTAAACAAAAATTGGTTTTTAACTACCCACGATTTCGAATTTAACTGTATTAATTTACTTTATTTTTTTCAGGTATATTTAATGTTACGAGACGTCACATTCCAGTTCAGTGAGTTGATCATTTCAAAAAGGAGAAACAAACATGCGTCTCCCTGAGGGATATTTATGAATAACTTCACCCTTGGTTTTGTTGGATTTGACGAAGTAAGTAAATTTTGTACGTCATTTGGTTCGGAGTCCATGAAAGTGATAGTCGGGATTCCGCCTCGAAATTGAGGAGAAAAGTTGCTTAATTTTCAATCCAATGATGATGATCTGTATTGTTTAGTTAGGTACACCAAGCACAAGTTTGTAGATTCAGGATCAATTAAGAACATTACCCTTGCCGTTGAGGTGCGTACGAGATATTCAAGACTATCATTTGAAAATTGAGTCTAACTGGGTAAACTAGATGTGCCAAGTTTGGTGGAAAGTATATAATGGCTTCCTTACTTGGAGTAACGTGAAAATATCTGTTCTGGTACTAACTAGGTTCATTCATTTATTAGTTGAAGTGCAAATGCTAAATTGTATCGAGCAACCTCTGTTACATTTCCCCACCCGAATCATAATTTTCGCGCCCATGTTGCCGGTTATTTCTGTCAACGAAACAGCAACACGATTACGAATGTTCTGTTGCCTGCTATGTCGATACCTTAAAGCACAAAAGCGCTATGTCCAAAAACGGAGTTTTGAGAAAAACGAATAGAAATTATCACCAATGCACCATTCCCAAAATAATGGCCTATTACACTGAACATTTCAATTTCTTCAATAAATTTTCAACCAATAATCGTCAAGAAGGTCAATACAGTTTTTGATTTTCAATATAGTTTTGTTGAATTTGAGTTTTTCTGAAAAAAAATAAAAATAAAAATTGCGGAAGAGATGGACATAGCGCCTTTGTGCTTTAAGGTGTCGATGTCATCTTTATTGAAATTAGGGTCCAACTGAGACTTCTCCTCTTTCACCAGATTTTCGGATTTTTATTTTTAATCTTCAGGGTCAGATGAAGAGAGAGAACTAAAATTTGAGGAATATTTTTACAATAGTATATTTTTTCAACACCATCCACATTACGTTGTGTTTCTGGTTTTGGCATTATCTACGACTTTGGTTTGATGTTCAATTTCGACTCTTCCTCTGACCCTGAAGATTTAAATAGGTACATTTTTCGAAAATTTGGTGAAAGAGAAGAAGTTTTTTTACCCTTATCTAGTTGACACAGCTGATATTTCAGTTCGATTTCTATGGTCGATTCTATCTAAGCTGTTCTGCTGTCTTCAACATTGATTGTGTAGCTCAGCACCTCCAAATTTGAGCAAAACAGTTCAATCTAACTGCCGAAAATCGGTTTTCAAGTAAAATTACATTTGTGCGTGCGTAAACACTGCTTTTTAACGAAAGTTGACGAAATTCATTGGGAACCGTCTCGAGTTGAAAAAAAAAACAAAAAACAAAAAAGCAGTTCCTTATATAGTGCGTAGGTACGTAATAATTTAAACAAACCTGATTTTTAAGTTTTGTTCTTATTTGTACGCGTGGGAATAGCAGGAATTGTAAGGTTAAACTGAGGCAAAATAGATTGAAAACTTCTGCCAAGTGGTCAGTATTTATAGCTTCTTCATTAGTTTGAAAATGCTAGTTTGTGTTATTTATACTTCTGATAAATTCGCGATCACGTTGCTGTTTATTTCTATCAGCCGACCAGCAACACGGTCGCGAAGTCGCTCGCGATTTTGTAGCTGATTCTTCACTCCTTATGCTCTGTTGTCTTTCAACTGATGCGTCTGCCAAGTTGGGCAGGCTTTATAGCTTCTTCACATAGAATAACAACAACTCCAATAACTTGGAATTGGTTGATGTCAAAATCCGTACTGTATTGTTGAGGAGAACCTCTGTTCGTTTGCCAGTAAGAATTATGATTTTTGCGCTCATGTTGCTTGATAGTTTTGTAAAGAAACAGTAACACGATTGCGAAGTCGCTCGCGATTTTGTAGCTGATTCTTCACTCCTCATATTCTGTAGTTGTCTAAATATTAGTCTACATATTAGTTGTCTTTCCACTGATGCGCCTGCCAAGTTGGGTGAGCTGTATAGCTTCTCTCCATAGAATAACGTGACTTGGAACTGGTTGATGTCAAAATCCGTATTGTATTATTGAGGAGAACCTCTGTTTCCTAGTAAGAATTATGATTTTTGCGATCATGTTACTGGTTATCTCTGTCAAAAACAGCTACACGATTGGGAAGTGCTCGCGATTTTATAGCTGATTCTTCACTCCTTCTCGTGTTCTGTTTTCTTTCCACTGATGCATCTGCCAAGTTGGGTGGGCAGTATAGCTTCTCCACTTTGAATAACCTGACTTGTGTTTAGTTGATGTGAATATGATAGATTGTATTATTGAGTAGTACCTCTGATAGATTCACGATAGATCTCTGATGTTCACGATCATGGTGCTGATTATTCCTGTCAGCCAACCAGAAACACGATTGCGAAGTCACTCGCGTTGCTAAATTTCCACTTCTTCTCATGTTCTGTTTTCTCCTACTGATCTCGATGATCTCACTGAAATGTTCTGGAGTCCAGCTCCCACGCTTCCCTCGAGATTTGAGCAAAATCAGATCGTAGGACTTTGATTTTCTTAGGCTGTTGATAGATCACATAGATGGAAATTCTGATTTTGGACGTCCCCCAAATTTTGTTTAAACTAGGCTTTCGTATCTTTGATAGAGAGCAAGCAATATAATATTAAAGAAATTCGGATATTCGACATCGTTGAAAATCGTACAGGTTATTGATGTTCTGGTTGCACTCGCCCATTGACTCTTCGGAACCCCATTAAATAATGTGACCTATAGCGCCTTTAATATGTCAGGTCTTGGGCGGATCGGCGTATGTGTAATCCGACTGATCTCAACGCTCTCTCTTGGGATGACCTATTGAACCCCCTCGGATGTGCTCTGTGCCTACGCTCAAACGGCTTACGTTTTCCCTTTCGGTTAAGTAGATTTCGTACTTGCAACACTCCCACGGTGGGGTATCGCTGAGGAGGCCGAAGGACCTGGAAATTTGAATCCGGTGCTTCGAGTTTATTTCTCCACACATTATTTGACGAAGAAGTGAGAACAGTTGAACAAAAGAAACTGTAATAGTAGAGGTGATGCGACTTGCTCTAATTTCCTACCCTACACCAGAGCTTGGGTTGTCGTAGTACTTAACATGGTTTTTATTTTAGTTTGAAATTGCCTCTCGAATGTGTGACGTCTAAGTGTCAACTATAAACTACGCACATGAATAGGACCCTGCTCCAGGACAAAAACGCTGTACAGTACAGAAAATACAGCATGAGTAAGTCTTGGTCACTCATAAACATCCACATCTGCGAACTATTATAATAAATAATGAAAACCTGCTTAATTAATATTCGTACCCAAAATTGCAATAGCCGAGTGGGTACTTTTATGAGTTCTTGAAGACGAGTATAACGTGAATATCGACTCTTAACATCTTCAAAACATATTCTGTGCGAACAGTATGTTGGTATAGCACTCGGAAAATAGGAAAGAAATTACAATTTACGTATGGGTGCTTTATGACGTTTGACCAGGACACCCCTTGTTCCAAAAAACTCTAATCATGTAAGTTCCTGAGTCACTGTCACAGTGTTGAATGCGTTTTTTTTTATACCGTGCCTACACGTTAATACTAGTTAAATTATAATCAGACGATTGTTCTGTATAGTAATAAAACTTTGCGATAAAGATTCTTTAAACGATGAAACTATTGTTAGATAATGTAACTTTTGAACTTATAAAGGTAGAACACAAGTGTCTGGTATACGATTCAAAGCACAACAGAACTTTTTATTAGAAACTCAATAACTTGACAATACTCAAAACACATGAGAATATCCAAGGAACTATGTTAGTGATGAATCCCAACACTATTCTATAGACCAAGGCTAAAGAATAGTGCTAAATATTAAAATTGCTAAATTGCTAAAATTGCTAAATATTAAAAGAAGAAGGCTAAATATTAGCAGTAAGAACAAAACGATATGGGATCCAAGAACCAACATGATGCCTAGAATATTACTTGGATATGTATGCTTTATAGACTACCTACATTATTTGTACGGTAATAACTAATTGTAGCATAAAATGAAGACCCACATCTACATCCCCTAATTATTGAAGTACCACAACCGCTACATCAGGATGAATGCAACTACTAGATTTCTACATCTCGAATGTGAATCCCAACTCCTATCCCAAATCTTGAATCTCACACACACTTACTTATCCTGATTAGTAGCATTCATACCCTGACAATAATGATCCACAATAAAGTTATTCACATGCCTAGAGGTAATTTCATGAAAAAATTGGTTTTTGAAGCGGGTACTATGAAAAATATCTGCACAACTGCCATTCATTGCCCAGTAAAAAAAACGTTTCAAGTGAACAAAATCTATACGCATAACGAATGAAATCACTCGCGATGAGATTATGGAAAACCATTCTAATAAAAAACGGAGTTGAGAAGAACTTGTCTATTTCCACGAAAATAATGAGTTGAGTTTAATCGATTTCGACGGTTAGGTCATCATCAGTAACAAACAATAACTATTGTTGTTATTGTTTGTTACTGATGATGACCTAACCGATAAAATCGATTCAACTTGTAACTCATTATTTTCGTGGAAATAGACAACGTTCTTCTCAACTCCGTTTTTATTACTAAACCCGTAATCTATAGTGCCCTACAACTTTACACTTACCTTTCACTTCTACTGACTAACAATACTGACTAACAAATTAAAAATAACAAAGCAATTATACTGACTAACAATAACAATTATTGTTGACATTTGGTTTTGTTTCCTAATTTTATTATTTTTTTTAGTTTAAACAAGGTTTTGTTTAGTTTAAGTATAACTTTAACTGCAAAACGTTGATAAAAAATTTAGGTGAGCATTATGCATTAGTCAACCAGGTAGGTATTTGTTGTGAAAATAGCTATAGCTATATAAATAGCACATAGAATAGGAATAATAAAAGAATAGAAGAATATATAATGACATTACATAACAGCAGTAAGGACATGTTGATCTGGGTCTGATTTAATATGCAACTGTGATGAAGGGACTAGATCCTAATTACTACTAATTATTTCAGATGAATTTTTTTATATCAATAAATCACTGTAATTAGAACATGTAGTATAAAATTAGATGATAAGTTTATGTGGGTTTAAAAAAAAAAAAAAATTAGCTGATGCCGTTTTGTCGTTGAAAACTTTTTCAAGACTGATGAAAGCGGCTGAGTCCCGCAGAAACACGTTCCACCAATAAATGAACACAACAATCATCAAATAAAAAATATCTATATCCATCTAAGAGTTGGTGATGACAATGAGAGTATTTTTTGTGGTTTTTTTTCCTTCAAATTTTCACCAAGGTGTTGATGGTATATTAGGGTGTGCGCCTGGGTAGGAAAAACTGTTTATTGACCTCATTCTAAGTATTTTGATACCAACCGCGACCTTCTTGTGTAAATCTTTTCCTATGAATTTTTAAAGTTTCGACCGTTTATGACGTCACAGTGGCCTGTGGGGTCCTGCCCAGGCGGGAGGGGCGCGTGACGTCATAAATGGTCGAAACTTTGAAAAATCATAGAAACAGATCTACTCACGCTAGAAGGTCGCGATTGGTGCCAAAATTCTCAGGATGTAGTCTACTTTCGATTAAACATCTAAAAAAAAATCAAGGCGCATCCCCCATTGTGCTATGTGCCACACTCACAGGGCTGAATTCTCTCCCATATGGCTCAAATTTTGATTTTCTTAACACTAGCTTTGAGATTCCTTTAAAATTTCTCTGAATACCTCATGCTTCTTGAATGGATTGTTTGCTTCCAAGCCTACCAAGGTAGCGGAAGCTTTGTTTTCACTTTTCAAGGTTGAAAAAGAATATTCTCCAAAATCAAAATTTCGCGTTTTACGTTTTAGACCTTCCTGAACAATTTTGGTTCCGTGTCTGTGTGTGTCAGCCATGAAAAACAGTCTTTTCACTTCTACAGTTTCGTACAATATTCAGAGATTGTGCGGGTTGACGTGTGGATGGTCCCCTATGAGGGTAGTGGAAGGTACTTAGAGATTGATGTTTCGAGAGTATCTACTATGCATCGGATCGTCTATACCTTCGGGTTAGACGAGGTTTTGTTTTGGAATTTTGCTAAACCTAGACGTCACTGTGAGGATGAAACCGATTGCTGTAAACCAAACTCTGAAGTCTGACTAAATTAAATGAAAAAATAAATGTCGTAATATCGTAAGGAATGATTCGCTCGGGGTTGCGACAGAAGGTGGTTGTCTTATAAAATGACACGGCGCTGGCAGATCAAACCATCACAACTCCCGTGTCGGCCGGTCTCGCGTTCACCGCAAAACAGCTCTGAGGCTGAGGGCTGACCTCGACATTATTCGCAGGGGGAAATCGAGCCACTGGAAACAGTGAATCACGGCCGAATAAAAAAAAAGTCTGCCAAGTGGGAGTGGCACATAGCTTCCTCGTATCCATAACCCGATTATATAGATGATCCGATGCATAGTAGCTAATCTCAAGACACCAATCTTAAAGTACCTTTCACTACCCTCATAGGGGACCATCTACACGCTAATCTGGTCAATCCTAGAAAATTTCATCAAATTCGGATGAAAAATGTGAATGTTATGGCTGTTACAAGGATTTTACGTTTGCGTATGCGCAGCGGCTTCTGTAAATTTTAAGGCCTTGATTTTCATTGGGGGACATCTACAACCTAATCCGCGTAATCCCTAAAAATGTCAACGAAATCGGGTAGAAAATGTGGAAGATATGGCTGTTACGAGGAATTCACGTTTGCGCATGCGTAGAGGCTACTGTCAATCCGAAGGTGGTGATTTTTATAGAGAACCATCTAAATACTAATCTGTAACATCCCTGAAAATTTCATTGAAATCGAACGGAAAATGTGGAAGTTATGGCTGTTACAAGGAATTCACGTTTGCGCATGCGCAGCGGCTACTATCAGTCCGGGGGTGATGATTTTTATAGGGGACCATCTACAGCTCAATCTGCATAATCCCTGAAAATTTCATCGAAATCAGGTAGGAAATGTGGAAGTTATGGCCGTTACAAGGAAATTCACGTTTGCGCATGCGCAGTGGCTACTATTAGTCGGAAGGTGATGATTTTCATAGGGGACCATCTAAATACTAATTTGTGACATCACTGAAAATTTCTTCGAAATCAGAGGGAAAATGTAGAAGTTATGGCCGTTACAAGGAATTCACGTTTGCGCATGCGCAGTCGCTTCTATCAGTCCGAGGATGATGATTTTCACAGGGGACTGTCTACACACCAACCCGCTCAATCCCTGAAAATTTCATAGAAATCGGACAATAACTTCGTATAGTTATGCGCGTTACAAGGAATTCATGACAGACAGACAGACAGACAGACACACAGACACGGAACCAAAATTGTTCAGAAAGGTCTAAAACGCAAAACGCGAGTGGAAATTTTGATTTAGGAGAACTTTTTTTTTCGTCCTTGAAAAGTGAAAACAAAGCTTCCGCTACCTTGGTAGACTCGGAAGCAAAACGCGGTACATTCCTAAGTTACAATATTGCACAGTACGAGGAGTAAAAGGGGAGGAAATGAAAGATATTATAAAATTGAAAAATAACAAAATTGTAAACAAAAAATGGGCCGACCAGAAAATTGATGTCGATAAACCACCTAAAGGGTAAAAATAATAATCAGCAAATTCAGCTTGTTTGGTAGGTAGGCACGCATTGAAGTCGCCGCCGTGCCCATCACTTGACACAAACTTACCACCTTCTCATTTCAAAGCTTACAATCAGACCGTTAATTTGAATATACACAAATGGTCCGTAAATGACTGGGTAGGAAGTTACAGGGGAAGTTGAGAGAATATGGACCAATCTTCCACCACGTGTTTCAATAATGTTCACAAATTTTCGATACTTTTAACAAAGCAAATTTCAATCCGTTTGAAACGTGACCACCGCGGGTACTAGTAGAACACATTTCAAAGAGAATCAGACTGATTGGTATCAAAATAATGAAATCCGAGGTGTTTAGACAAACTAACAAAAATAATAATAATAATAATAAATCTCTTTCCATGACACTACAAAAAGTGGTTTCCTTCGCGCCTAAGGCGGTTTTGAAATCGGTCAAAAATAAATAATTACACAAATTTAACTTTGTTTTGATTTGAATATGTAGCTTAGCTGGCGTCAATTCAAATTTCCGCTAAAAACAAATCCTGAATATTACATGTTTTTATTGTCACTATTAGTAAATAAGGTTCTGGTTTAAGAAAATAGGTGTTGAGGTCCTTGAGGTTCGGTCAGAAGAACATAAAACGCTTAATTAGGCCGACGTTTCGTTATATTTATTACCATCTTCAGGGCTATAACGAACATCAAACCAGAATGGCATTGAGCAGCATCGGTCTTGCATGAATCAATTGAACATCACATTGTAAATACAGATAATGATATTTTGACACACCTTGGGAAAGGTGTTAATAAACTTCTGTCGACTACATTAGGATTTCAAAAAACACTTTCTAAAATGAAAAATTACACTTTCTGAAAGGTATTACCAGGGCAGATCTATCTAGAGTCAGGTTCATCAATGATGAATTAGGAAACGTGTCGAAAGGTAGGCTTGTAGTAGCAGAATTGTTGGGTAATGATTACTGATCAAAAGCAATGAATTAAGTACAGTGAGTGTGACTAAGTACTCATACAAGAAAATTAAAAGGGGTTCTAATCAGCGATTATTTCGAATGTAATTGCAATGACCATTCCTGGAACGTGTTTTTTCAATTACCATTACTTGTTGTTGAAAAAGTAATGGCCCATCCAATTACCCATTACAGAAAAGGTGATGAGGAATTGGAATCAATTCCCACTTAAGGAATTATTAATTAAGGAATTTTGTTTGTATATTTGGTAGGTACGTAAAATAAAAATTCGTTAAGTACCCCAGTTGAAGGGGGTCGAGATTGTACAATAATTATTGTCCATGGGCACAAATAGAAGTTTTTGACTGGGGGATTTGAAAAATGAATGATTTTTGAACCCTAAATACCACTTTGTCTCCTAACCGGCATCTCACATGCGGTATTTCTTATCTATGCACCCCACCGAAGGGTTGTGAATATTATGAAGGTAGCTCCTGACTACAACTACAACATCGAAGATTTTTAAGGGTGAAATATGGAGTTTTCAAGTTTTTCAAGCTTTTCTCACTATCTCTCAAATATACATACAAAATTCCATAAAATTTCTGTAATGGTAATGAGAATTGATACTTTCCTGCAATGAGTAATTGGGAGGACCATCCATTAGCATCTTCCTTGTTAATAAATTGTGGTGGGATAAAAAAAGGGAGGACTATTACCATTAGAAATTAGAATTAGTAAGATAGATAGATAAGTTTTTATTGCTGTCATACATTATGTACTTAACAATAGTCAAATTTCTGCATACATGTCTGTACAAAGTACATACATGAAAACATTTGATAACAATTAACAAGTTGTCAAAATATTCATCCACTGAATATAGTGTGTTCGGAACGGAGATGTCTATTGTATGTAGTCTACTCTAGGAAAACTCTGAACCTGGTTTTGAGAACTATTTTAAACTACTTCATTTTATAAGTACTTTACAACTTTTTTTTACAATGCTACACCATACATTGAATTGGAACAACGGAACATTTCTAATAATCTTTTTTGGACAAATTTCGAAGTCCTTGACAACGCATTTGTTGATAGATTCTAATTTGAAGCCATCGAACTTAGGTAGGTAACTTCGAACATAGTGGACAATCAATCAGGATATCCTTGATGTGTGGAACTGGTTTTCGTTTAGTGATCTACTAGCCATTGGTAGGAGATTTTATAGAGGTGGACCCATGTATACAAAAAGCGATTGGGAGCCAGAGAGCCTGAAGAAAGGTACATCAATATCTTTCCTTCTGGCGTGTGTCATGCGAGTGAGATGGCATTCTTGAGTACTCTCATAAGAATGCCTTATGAATGCTCTTATGATTGTACTCACTCCTCTCACCTTATGAATGCCAAGAACGTACATGCTTTCCAACCTGAGAATCCTCAATTTCTTGAAGATTGGCCTGGCTGGGGTGCGATGAGCTTCTCCAGCAACTCTCTTCTGGAGACGAAATATTTTGTTAATGCCACTCGCACCACCCCACACGATGAGTCCATACGACAGTACCGACAATATTAGGCCATAATATGCCGACATCAGCACTCTTGAGGAAACATTTGAAGAGAGTCGTCTTAGGAGGAATACATTTTTGAGAGCTTCGCTTGAACTTGGTCCACATGTGAATACCAGCGGAGATGCGTATCTAAGTAAAACCCAAGTAACTTCACTGATTCCTCGTCCGTTTGTTGTTTCGAGTTGCTTATTATTATACTTAGCATTTTAGCAGAGCTCAGCTAGTCCAACTCGCTCCGCAGATTTGAGGTCCAATATGCTTTGGTTTTTGTCCGAGCTAAGGAAGGTTGAGTCGTCCGCGTATGTGTCCCAGTGGCGTCAGGTGAGAATATTCGTCAAGCAAATACCTTGACCAGTCTTAGAGGAATAACCATTAATGAAAACGCAGCAAATTATTACACAACGGTTTAATTTTTTATAGATCAAGCGCCAGCTAAGAAAACAGCTTGCCATTGTCAGTACCTTCCAATCATGTTTTCGTTCATAATTGAGTTTATTTCGATGAAATAAACGCTTCACACTTCATTCAAATAAATAAAGAATTCCTTCATTAAACTTGATTACTGGTTGCTAAGGAAGCGTAACCCGTGGCTTAGGTCACGAAACAGCTAGTCGATTGTTTGCCTTTGCTTATGCTATTATAGTGGAGGTATAGGAATACTAGACCCCCAGATCGCCTACCCGCCGATCGTCTTTTCTCATCCAAAACAGTCTCGCAAAATTCATTTATTTCAACTGCTTGCCTAGCATCACCGGTCCCCACACTAGTTCACATACCATCCACAATCGATCGTAGTTACCAATCTCTACAACTCTCTGGTGTGTTGCGGGCTAGTATTCTAGGTAAAATACGTACCTACTTATTCCATTCTCCTATTTCATCTAACTTCCTTGGTTACCATGAAATAGTCCCTAAATTTTATTAAAATTTTCCAAAATCGGCTAAATATTCCAAAAAATGGAAATATAGGAGAATCTCAACAAAACTTAATTTGTTCATTTTTTATATTTTTAGTAGGGCAAACAGTGTTGGCTATGTTTGCCTGGAGGAGACGCCACTGTATGATCCATCACCAATGAAACCTCCGAGGTCGTTCAGGTATATGATGAAAATCAATGGCCCCAAAATTGAACCCTGCGTTACTACACAAGGGACACCGTGAAAATCAGATCTAATCGGAATCTAATTGAAGAAAACCATTCCTATTTCAGGATGTGTTATGGCAATTGCATTACTTTCTTCCTAAAGTAATTGGAAAAAGTAATGTTAACTCAGTGTGGTAGTTTGAGTTGTTCAACCGAGCTGTCAACAATCAGTGTCCTGAAGCAGGCAACAAGTCATTCTCGACCGGCGGTGTCCCAAACCGCCTCAGGCCACGTGTGTAACAAACCCACAATAGGGGTTGATATTATTAGCCTCGTTGCTTCACACCGTGATAGTCGATACCCCCTTCCCCTCGATTCTCCGTTAATTCTCAAATAATTCCCTTTGTATTGTCTCACCCTCAGAGCCCACCTTAGCCTTGAGGCTACTTCGTATTGTTTTACGCAACGTTCTCTCTGCCCCGGTTATTGTTGTCGTCGAAGAAATCGCCTTTTGTCGATGAGGGGATGGATTGTTACGGGCAGGAGAGAGTTTGAGATGGACAGGTCGTACGGGGGAGATTTTTTTTTCGACTTTAATAGCTCCATGTTCCGGTATTGGAACGTGCCCGTGTTCACTAATTGATCTAATGTGCTCACCACATTAATGTTGCTGGCGAAGACTAACAGATTGATTCAAACGAACCACAATGGTCCCAAACTGTGGATTTTGCTCGACAAAATTATTTGAAGATAGGTATTATTTATGAAGAGAAATTTTTGTTGAGAGGAGGATTCTAGTTTTTCATGTTCTTTATTACAAGCTAGCTTTCGCCGATTGCCATCTTAAGAGTGGCAACATAGTTACGTACATAATTCAGTAAGCGGTGGGTGTGGATATACAGTAGCTATTATATGTTAGTTTAATTAATTAAATAATATTAAATTTAATTTAATAATTAAATAATTATTATATTAAAGCTCGGGACTGTAGAGGATAAAGAATTATGATAGGTATAGATAATATATAATTAAATAATCCTTCTCTCCACCTCCCAAGTACTCATCAAGAAGTGGTATTTGAGAGAGAGGGGGAAGTCAATATAATATATTGATAGTATATTATACCCCTGTTGCTACTCCACGAGCACATACCAATCAAACATCTAACAAGTGACTCCTCCTTGAAAACCTCTATTATTCAGCAAATATCGTATCTCAATATAACCTGGTTTTGGTGAGAAACCAAATTCCCTTCAAGTTTGGAATCAGATAAACAAATCAGTCAAATTCAGACATTATTTCAAATTTTACAGTAACAAAAACACATCAAATATTATTTTAAATTGACGGAAAATCCATACCTTAAAATCTAAGGTTCTTGAGCTAGGGCGTTCTGAAAATTTCAAAACCTTTTTTTTTCACTCCTTAGAAGTGATTGGCAATAACCAATGGTTTCGGGACACAACTAGACCCCTGTAGGTACCTACTTGATGAACACTACACAGAGATCGATGCTACAACTGAATTTCCAACAAAAAATTCTCCTAGAAATTTTGTTTTAACCCTTTGTTTTCCTACAATCTTTAAATTTAATTTCTTAGGAAACTTTTTGATTATACTGTTAGAAAGCTGTGATACCGAGGAAATTTTTTCTGTTGAGTGTCTCTCAAAAATTTGAACGGAGATTAGGCCTCTTTCGCGATTCACACTCGTGTTTCTGATTTATCTTGCGTAAAACCTTTAAATTCTCGTAGGGAGCGAACGGTTTGTCCTACAGAGTTCCGCGTGGTCTCTAAAAATTCTATAGAATCTTAAATTGAAGGAAAAACAATACCTTTATATCAAAATTTTTTGAGTTAGGGCGTTTTCAAAATCGAAGTTTTCGAAGTGACCTACATCAACCAAAATCTTCGGGGCACAACTAGACCCCAAATGGAGCCTACATAAGTACCAAATTTCATCGAAATCGGTCAATGCTAAGTGGCAAAAGTGCCGCGTACGGCGGACGGACGGCCAAATTTTTATTCGATTTTTGGATTCTACGTACCTTGAAACGTAAACCGTCAAATTTTGAGGGGGTGTTGAAATTTTTTTTCTTGGTCGATTCCAAAGGTTTGTTATTGGAAATGATGAACCAAAATACCATGTAATGAAGACATGAAAACTTCAAATTTTAGAAAATTTTACATTAACTCTTTTTTAACGCATTACAAAATATTCTCAAAATATTTTTGTTTGGCGTGAGGGGATGAGAAATTACACGTTCTTTCCAACGCTGCCTTTATTGTTACATTTTGACGTGATAACGTCTTATAAATTGGTTTACCGGGAGACACTTCAAGAAACTGCGTTACGCTCCGCTCACGGAGGGGGTGCAGCTCGGCGCTCCCTAAAGGGCGCTCCCCCCCCCCTTCCCCGGCGCTCACAAAAGCGGGAGCGCCCCGCCCCCCTTCCCTGGCACTCACTCCCCCCCCCACCCATGGGAAATCCCTACTACCTACGGGAAATACCTACTCTGTGCAACTTGACAAAGAATTTTATTTTATCCTTCTTCCTACTATACGAATGAATATTAACATTAAAATTATTTTACCACTCAAAGTCGTTGTCACGTAAAACTTTCGCCCGTATACAGACTTTACAGGCAACAACACAGGGTTTTTTTATGGTAAAGTAATGTAGTCATGGTAATTTTAGTCATATGAGGTCGAAAACACGAAAACAATTGAAGGGTCCAGGGGAAAACCGACCAAGTCACTTTTTTTCACAACTCGAGTTTTTTATATCGTTGAGCTCAGAAAATGATGCTCTTCATTCTAGTAACTAGAAAAAGAGGAAAAACCGAAGTAGTCGGAAGTTATAAGGCTTTCACACTGGTTAGACACGATGGTGAAAACAGTTTAAAAGGCCTTTCAGAAAAAAGAACTACCTCTACTTATGTTCCTCAACATTTAAAATTTCTTTTTACCTCGTTTTTGGTTTATTATTTTCAATAATAAGCCTTTGGAATTGAGCAAGAAAAAAATTGTAACCCCCCCCCCCCCCTCAAAATTTTATGTTATACTTTTCAAGGTGGTACGTAGAATCCGAAAATCGAATAAAAAATGTTCCGTCCGTACGCCGTACGCGGCACTTTTCTTAGCAACACTGGACCGATTTGGTTCAAATTTGGTTTGTGGGCTCCATTCTAGTTGTGCCGCGAAGCTTTTGGTTGATGTCAATCACTTCTAAGGGTTGAAATTTTCAAGAGTGCCCCAGCTCGAAAACTCTCGAAATAAAGGTATAGTTTTTTAAACAATTTTAGATAGTATTGCATTTTTAGAAAGTTTTTTCGCCAATCTTAAATAGTATTGAATTTTTTAAATTTTTTGCTACCACCCGGCGCTCTGCAGGACAAACCGTTCGCTCCCTACGAGTACTTGAGTGTTTTCCTTCGATAAAACAGAATCATGAGTGTGAATCATAACTGAGGTCTAATCTCCGTTGAATTTTTAGCTAACCAAAACACGATCGCTGTTCGTTTCTCGATTTGTATAATAGACAAAACTATATTATAGTTTTGCCTTCTGCGTAACCAGTAATCAAATTTCCATTTGAAGCTCCTTATTTTTCAAATCGAGTGTGAAGCGTTTAGTTCTTTTCAGTTTATAATAAACTTGATTGTGAAGGTGTGAAGGCAGTATGGTGTTACGAATAAAATCACTCGCGATAAGATTTTAGAGATTTAGGGAAAGAATAAAAGATCATGAGAAGGATTTCAGGGATAGCAAGGGTGATTCTGCTTTTGCGAATCACCTAAGAGAATCCAATCATAACTTTAGTTTTGATCTAACAAACGGACAGTACATAGAATTTCCTCATTTTTGCCCGAAGGGAGGTATATTGGATGTGCTTGAAAAGTTCTAGATTCTTAAGAGTGATATGTCTGGTAAGTGTCTGAATGAGGTGGTCCCTCAACATGTTTCACCGTTGATGGGTTCCTTCCTACAATAGCTTGGTCTCCCCTTCACAATGTTTCCATCACCAATGTTTGAGCTCCCTTTCACTTTTTTCTGCCTTGACTGGCATTTGATGATCCTCCGAGGTCCCTTCGCTTCTCTGAGCCAATAGACTCAATAGACCAGTATACTTCTCCTTTCACTTATCTGATTGGGTGTGACTTTCACTTTCTCGACCAATGGGATTCTAGCTCCCTTTCACTTGTGACTAAATAAGCTATGCTCTCTGTGATTTACCTTCAGTTATTGTTTGTTACTGATGATGACCTAACCGTCGAAATCTATTTAACTTGTAACTCATTATTTTCGTGGAAATAGACAACGTTCTTCTCAACTCCGTTTTTATTGCAGTATGGTGTAGTAGGTAGTACCTACCTATGGTTGGTAGGTTAAACAAAAAAAAAACGCTGCAAATGATTGCCTAAAGGTTCTTTATTTTCTATATAGATCACCCTTCTGTATATATCACCCACCCTTCTTTATAGATCACTGGTTCTCCATCAATAGCACCTACCACCATCTGTATTCTCCCTTGACCTTCCCTCTAACATTTCAGCTTCCTGCGTTCAATAGGATTGAATGAAAATGGCTTCGGAGCTGGGGTGCTGAAGACGCCTGGGAGATCACTGATCAGCTGAGTGAGCTCCGAAGCCATTTTCATTCGTATTGAACGCAGGAAGCTGAAATTTGAGAGGGAAGATCAAGGGAGAGTACAGATAGATGGTGGTAGGTGCTATTGCTGGAAAACCAGTGATCTCTACAGAAAATAATTTGCAGCATTCTTTGTTCGATACTTACTTTTACGTATTTTACTTTGAAACGTAAACCATCGAAAGGGGGTGGGGGTGGCATTTTTTGCTCGATTTCAAAGGTTAATCATCGAGAATAATAAACCAAAATTTGCATCGAAATTATGGAGCTTTGAAGCGTCTTAGTTCCAGATTTGAGGGTGACGATAACTGGTGCCTTTCTGAGTGTTGCCTTGGTGGTTTCTCATTGGCGTAGCACGTTTTCTGGGAGAGCGTGCGCAGTTCGTTTTGCCTTGTTCTTTTTTTCCTAGGATGTTATTTTGAGAGCGTGTGGTAATAATAGGTAACAATTCTCCCGAGCCAGGGGGGACGATCAGATAGACAGGGGAAGTCGCACGGAAAAAGCTCGACTCAGCCTGGAGGGGAAGTGACCTTGAAGGTGCCCCCTCCAGCCCGCTCTTGCTCAATCACTTCCCCTCTGAAAGACTTGGAAACGGAACGAAGTCTCCAGAAGAGAAGCTTTTAAAAACCCCGCGAAACGAAAATCGTGAGGATTGCGAAGCGAAGCCCGATGGAAGGGGTAGTTGGGGTCTGGGCGGCGGGAAAGGGGTGGTTGGCGGTGGGGGACCGCGGATTGAGACAGGTGGTGAGGTGATGCAGTAACCAAATGGAAAGCTCGGCAAAGGCCCAACCTTGACACACTTGCCTGCTCTACTCCTATTATCCCCCCATCCTGTATCTCCTGTATTCAATGTGTTCTTTTTTTCGAAATCAACGCATCTTCAATTCGGCCCCCCTTTGGAAATTGGGTTTCGAGAACGATTTTTGGAAATGGGATTTCGATTCGGAACGAATTTGGCGGTCCGATTGCACACTATTGCAGATGAACGGATATTCAAAAAGTCCATTCATGTAGCATGAATTAATGAGCAAATTTTCAAAGAAATCTTTCAGTTGAAAGGATGGTTAAGAAAACAAACAATAGTGTTGAAATTTCTTTTAGAAAGTTTTTTTTTTAAAACACGATTCTTGGTTTTTTCGATTTTCATGCTGTATGCACAGGGTTTGCTATGAAGATGTTAGGAGTCCATATTCATATATAGAAAAATGATAAACCTTTGTGTAATAATTTGCAGTGTTTTGTAAAGTGCATCGGTATCAGAAATTTTGTGCTGAGTCCGATCATACCATATATTACTATGATTGTGAAGATAATAACCACAAAACCGGGAAAACTCCGTTTTTTTTGGACTATTTTTAAAATTTGGACCTCGTAGGGTTGGTATCGATATGTACATATGATTTTTGGAAAAATCGTTTCAAAATGTTCCAAAACGGATTTCAGTGAAAATAAAATTTCAAAAAGGTCTATTCTAAACATTTCGAGGCCATTGCAACAGCTTCATTTTTCTTGAAAATACGCTAAAAGCTATTTCCTACCAATAGTACTTCTAGGTCAAACATCCCCGTTCCAATTGGTGATCTCACTGAAAATTTGTGCAGGGTTGATGGGAGAAGCTGCTCCCCAAGATATACCTACTCTTAGTAATGGAGTATTAAATTCAACTTTTGAATCATCGACTCGTCGATGAAGACATTTTTGATTTCGGTCCAATCACAGATAAGGCCACAAGTCCTTTAAAATCAACGAAATCCAAGTCATTCGGTAATGACGGTATATCTATGGAGGTTCTGCACTGTATGACAGATGTTATAGTTCCATATTCACTATTATTGAACATTGCTGAGTCGGATGGTATGTTGATAATTGGTGAGTATACACAAATAACATTCCAAAATTGCTGGAATTGTATGTATCTTTACTTCAACAAATTGCTATCTACAATATGCTCTATAAACTCCTCGCCCCTGGCAATCAATTACTAAAGCAGAAGGAGCATCCCCCCCCCCCCCAACAGGAGATACTATAAGTAGCCTTTGAAATTTGTTTTAACATAGGTTTTTTCAATTTTAAAATTTTTTGTCTGTTTTTGACCTTATGTCGCTAAAATCCCTAACTATTTCAATTGACCGTGAAAGTTTAGGAAGAGATCGTAAAATTGCCAATTTGACAAAATTTTTGCTATTTCTTCTTTTGGTTGTTGAGGTTTTTTACGTACCTCGGCACCAAAAACGGCAAAAAGATCTCAGCTTTCCGATGGTATAGTCAAAAAATGTTCTGCAATTTAATTTATGGGAGAAATTCTTGTTTGAACGTGGAAAAATGTAGATTTTACTTCTCTCACCCTTCATCCAATCGCTCTTCAGTCGATTTCGTTGAAATAAATTCACGTTTTTCCGCGTCCAAACGCACATTTTCCTCCTAAATTCGGATGTAAAATATTTTTTGATCATACCATTGGAAAGCTGAGATCTTAGTGAAATTTTTGGTGTTCAGGTACGTGAAAAACCATGCGGAAGTAAAACCTTGACTACCAAAAGATATTTTGCCAATTGAACAAAATTCACTTCACGAGCTGATTTTTTATCCATCAGGACCCCACAAAAGGTTTTCCATTGACACTAGAAAGACGGGATATTATGTTAATAACGATTAACACGATAAATTGGAGTAGTTTTGGTAATTTTAGTGACATGAAGTCAAAAACACGAAGAAAATCTTTAAATTAAAAAAAGTCCATTCATGCCGTTTGAATTAATGAGCGAATTTTCAAAGAAATCTTCCGTTGAAGGGTTTAGAAAAGCAACAATGGTGTTGGCCATCTCTTTTAGATTATTTTTTTTCATCGTTTTACAACCATTTCTTACTACAATTTTTATACAATTTTCTTATACACAAAACGTTGTGTATAAGTTGTACCAGCTAACGGATTTCAGTGGGGGGGGGGGGGGGGGGGGTCGTTAAAAAAGTCCATTCTAAAAATGTTAAGGCCATTGCAATAACTTCATTTTTCTTGAAAATTCGCTAAAAATCCTGAAAAACAAGGGGTTAAACAAAATTGCTCCGAGACACTTCCTTACTCAAATTATTTGTATAGTCGAATCCCGAAGCTCTCCGGTCCCTGGGACGTGGGACACCCTGGTGTATTACCAACTTCAAGTCAAATGAGACCGCACCCGCTCGCGAATTTCCTAGTCTATCAGCGGCAATTTTTATTTGGGGTTCGAGTCTGAATTAATTGAACCGGTCGAGCCCGTGCTATTTGACCAGAGACCCGTGATAATCTCTTCGGGGTGGAGGGGAGAAGGTCGGCCTTCTTGCGCCACTCGCTTCATTCGCTCGTCTCAACTTCGTCTGAATTCTCTCCTTACACTCGTTTCCCCCAAGTTGTGGTGGCTTTGTGGAGTAAAAGAGGACTCTTCATTATCAAACTCAATTTTCGGAGACTTTATATTTTCTGTAGGTAGACCCATCATGAAGGAACTTGACAACCATTGACAACCTGTTCAAATTTCTATGAAGGAACTGCTGTTATTGGAACGGCGGAAACATGAAGCTCCTACTTATCCTCAACTTTCAATGCTTATTTCTTTGGAACGTCTCTCCAGACATTCTAGTCCATATTTCTAGTCTACGTCTGAGAAAATTGGTCAAAATCGATTCCATAGGCAGAACAGGGTGTTCGCCATCAAACTAAATTGGGGAAGAAGCAGAAATCATATTCTTAGGAACTCTCTGATTCGGAAAAGCCAGATATAATCAGTGGTATGAATAAAACGAAGCAAAGCCTTTTACTTGCAGAAAAAGAAGCAAATCCTTCAAGTATCACGAATAAAAAAAGAAGAGCAAAACCTTTTGCTTTTGTAGGAAAAGCAAAAGGTTGAGAAAAAAGGCATACCCTTTTGCTAATATTCCCAATTACCAATTGCTATAACTCTCGATTTAGAGTTATATATGAGTTGTTTTTCCATCAATTTAAAATTGAATTGAATTTTTGGAATCGAATGAGACCCTCTGTAGGGCAAACCGTTAGGTCCCCACGATGACTCAAAGGTTGGACTAACAATAAATCAGAAACACGTTTGAGAATCGCAAACGAGGCCTAATCTTCGTTCAAATTTCAGCAAACCAAAACTCGATCATAGTTCGTTTCTTCGAGTTGTACTCAGTTTTGCGTCTTTACGAACCAGTAACCAAATCAAATTTCCTATTGAAGACACCCTCAACTCTTCATTATTTCTTCAAAATAAACTTGATAGTGAACCGAAAATATGGTTGGCAGGTGACATTGCCAAACCTGTGTTTTTTGCAGGCGAGTGGTCTATACAGGAAAATAATAAACACTTGTGTTATTTGCTGCGTTTTTATTCGATTTTGGATTCTATATACCTTCTATATACGTAAACCATAAAACATTAGTTGTGATGAGGGGGGGGGGGGGCAGTTTCTTTTATCTTGCTCGATTTTAGAGGTTTATGATTGAAAATAAAACAGAACGGCTTGAGATTAAAGCAAGAGACTTGGCGAAGGAAATACCTGCGTCTTTAACTCCTTAACAAATTTAATTGTTGCTACTATGACCCTAAAAGCGTCAATCTTTGCTGATTCGAGTTCGTACAATCTGAATGGTGTGATTTTCTCGCTGTATACATCAAACGGTGGTGGTGGGTTGTATTATGGAATTGGATCGGTGCAAAGTAAACCTCTTTGTGTCCAACCCTACATAATTTTGGACGTGGAATCCCTTGGTAACGTTTCCGAGGCCACAGGTTCCAAGGTCAATTTACTGTCACATCACAGCAAGAATGTTGTCAATTTTGAATAATCCCAAGTGCTCTGAAAGGTTTTTGCACTGAAAGTTAACAGATTTTTTTTTTTTTTTTATCAAATTAAAAATGAGGTGATTAAGGCGCAAATAGGTAACCATAAATTGGACGGCATTAACCAGAAGGGAACCAACTACATAGAATGGCAAAATGACTTAGGAACACTATGAGAAGGGCTAGGTCGGTCTACGTTTCTTGCAAAAAGGAAATACTATTGTTTTAATAAGGCTTTCTCTCCAAAATTTGAATTAGAAAAAGTTATTGAATCTAGAATGGCCTTGTTGGTCCCTCGAAAAAGAACCACACGATATAATGGCGTGTCGTGATTCAGCAGAAGGGAACCAAGACGATCTTCTTCTGTATACGAGTCGAATTTGGCCCAACCGATTTCAGCAAAAGGGAACCTCACCGCTCATTGTCTGCTCTGTTGCTGCCTGCCCTCCACAATCACAAACTCTTTGATGATATGATTTAATGAATTTGAAAATCTGTACTTCATATTGAGACTGAAGTGGAACTTTAATAGAGTTTATTTAACACCGAATAAAAATATATAGCTCACCGTGAAAAATGTAATTTTAAAATTATAAACATTGCCTAAAACATGTTGAATTTTAGTGGTCCACATTTAATCATGAACGCGATGTTGGTAGTTCAGTTGATCATAATTTCATCAAGACTGAAAGAAAACTGATCTAAAAATTTGTCTAGGCTAAAACTCATTCTTATCCAGTTGTATTTTTTTTAAATATATCCTCAGCTCAAGTATTGTAATTTATTATTTTCAATAATAATTTTCATTTTATAATTCATTTATTTTGGTTTATTATTTTCAATAATAAGCCTTTGGAATCGAGCAAGAAAAAAAAAATTTTAACCCCCCCTCAAAATTTGATGTTTTACGTTTCAAGGTACGTAGAATACGAAAATCGAATAAAAAAATTTCCGTCCGTCCGCCGTACGCCGTACGCCGTACGCCGTACGCGGCACTTTTCTTAGCAACACTGGACCGATTTGGTTCAAATTTGGTATATGGGCTCCATTCGGGGTCTAGTTGTGCCGCGAAGCTTTTGGTTGATGTAGGTCACTTCTAAGGGGTGAAAATTAGGGGTTGAAATTTTCAAGAGTGCCCTAGCTCGAAAACTCTCGAAATAAAGGTATCGTTTTTTCACCAATTTTAAATAGTATTGAATTTTTAAAAATTTTTGAGACCACCCGGAGCTCTGTAGTACAAACCGTTCGGTCCCTACGAGTACTTGAAGGTTTTCCTTCGATAAAACAGAATCATGAGTGTGAATCGCAAAAGAGGTCTAATCTCCATTCAAATTTTATCGGACTAAAATGCGATCGCTGTTCATTTCTTCGATTTGTATACAGTTTTGCCTTCTGCGTAACCGGTAATCAAATTTCCGTATGAAGCTTTCTAATTTTCCAATCGAGTGTGAAGCGTTTAGTTCTTTCTAATAAACTTGATTGTGAAGGTGTGAAGCCAGTATGGCGTGGTAGGTAGTACCTAGCTGGTAGGTAAAAAAAAGTTGGTAGGTAAAAAAAATGTTGGTGGGTAAAAAACGCTGCAAATCATTGCTCAAAGGCTTCTTCACTCTTCAGATCACTGATCAGCTGAGTGAGCTCCGAAGCCATTTTCAATCCTATTGAATGGAGGTGCTCTTCCAGGCGTCTCCAGCATTCGAGGATATCTTCTTCACTCCTCAGATCACTGATCAGCTGAGTGAGCTCCAAAGCCATTTTCAACCCTATTGAATGGAAGTGCTCTTCCAGGCGTCTCCAGCATTCGAGGAGATCTTCTTCACTCCTCAGATCACTGATCAGCTGAGTGAGCTCCAAAGCCATTTTCAACCCTATTGAATGGAAGTGCTCTTCCAGGCGTCTCCAGCATTCGAGGAGATCTTCTTCACTCCTCAGATCACTGATCAGCTGAGTGAACTCCAAAGCCATTTTCAACCCTATTGAATGGAAGTGCTCTTCCAGGCGTCTCCAGCATTCGAGGAGATCTTCTTCAATCTTCAGATCTCTGATCAGCTGAGTGAGCTCCGAAGCCATTTTCAATCCTATTGAACGCAGGAAGCTGAAATTTGAGAGGGAGGGTCAAGGGAGAATACAGATCAGGTGGTAGGTGCTATTGATGGAGAACCAGTGATCTATACAGAAGGGTGATCTATACAGAAAATAATAAACCTTTGAGCAATGATTTGCAGCGTTTTTAATTAGGTGTAACACCCTTACGTGAACTCTGAAAATTTTAGAGACAGAGAAAACTTATAGCGACAGGCCTGGAACTTATTCATTCGCAGTCATATGCTACTTCTCAAATGCCAATTGTGTTCATGAGTTTATGAGCGATTTAATTGTAATTACAATTTGATAGTTAAATGAATAACTATGCATCAAACTCCATAACTGCTACACCTGCCAATAATACCTAGAATATTGTTTGGTGGAAAAAAATTTATTATAATACATATTTTGGAGGATTTGTGAGGGTTTGAAATGTTGGTTTGAAAACAGCTGAAGGTTGAAAGTGAATATTCATTTAGGATTCCTCAGAATGGAACCAGCTGAGTTGATTAATCACTCAGATTTGTTTGCAGCGTTTTCCAAAATCTCAGAAAGGAACCATCCTTGTATCATTTGATTTTTAGGCGTTCTACTACAGATATTGCATTTTCTCAAAGTAGGAAATGACGCCAAATTCACTTAGGTTTGAGAGGAAAAAAAGAAAATTCCAATAAAATTACCACCTGATTTGCAAATTTGATGCTGATAACTCGAGACTAGGTTTTTGTGGTTGGTTCCCTTCTGGTGAGTGCCGTCCAATTGGCTATGAGTTTTTTAAACAAACATTACAAGGATACAATTTTTCGAGAATGAACACTTAGGAAGGTACTAAAGAGGAGTTTTATCGGGACTGAGTTAATTTAATTGGAAAAATAGCTTCATTTCCTTGAAAATTCGCTAATAGTTAAGGTATGTAAAGGTTCTTGAACCTGGTTTGTTACTTCAACGCGAGAAGACTAGTCGGGCAAGCCCTTCATCGACGAACGAGTTATCCAGTAATGAAGCCGTAAAAAGCCGTAATTCTCTTTCGCGAATGACATAACGCCGATTCTGTTTTCGGCGAGTTCAGAGGATTATGACGAGCTTGGATTCACATTCTTCGATGTTTTCCCTTCATAGAAATGCGTTTTTGGTGTCAAACTCGAAAAATAAACCCCGTTGAAACAGGACGAAAGAAGTTGTTTTTCGAATTTCGTGAAAAATGTTCTCCTTGAATGATTCTTTCAAAGCCCACCACAGCTTCTAGGAGTGCTTCAATGCGTAAATCCCATTTGAGGCACCAGTTTGAGCACCATTTTTCAAAGCTAAGTCCCTCGTAGATACCCGTTTTTTGGTTGGAATCTTATGAAAACTGTAATCTCAGTCAGCAGAGACCTCTAGCGATGCATAATTCAACTAAGTTTAAATATTTTTCAAATAAAAGCAAAATATTTCACTGTTCTTCTGTTGTCTTAACTGTGTCATTCGTAGCCATCTTGGACTTGTCACTTGACTATTCATTGATTGTTTTATAGGAGGAGGGCAATGTTGCCAAATTTCTTCGAAATTAGTTTTTATAAGTAATTTTAATAATAATACCCACGTTGTATGTGTAGTAAGTAAGAGCAGAAGAAAAGTGTTATCGTTGAAACTCGAAACATTGTCAATTGAGAAGCAGTAGGTACAAAAAATTGAATATTTGTTTAATGACAATTTCCAGAAGCGATCTTGTAGGAACTTCGTGTAGAAATAGCAATTTCCAACTGCTCGAGAGAATACCTCTCAGAAGGAACTGAAGTTGCTAAAATTGGAAGAATAATAAATAACTGAGTAAGCACTATTTTAATAAATTACGTGTTTATTTATAATTTTGTTGTTTTCTCTTCCTGCCTACATTTTTCTACGTTCATTTCAAGTACTAATCTTCATCTAATTTTTCTCTTGATGGAAAAAACAATAGATCTTCATGTCCCGGTTTTTGTTTTTCCCCATTAAGAAGAAATTAGATGAAAGTTGATACTTGAATTGAACGTAGGAATGTGCTGACAAGAAGAGAAAACGCAAAAATTATTTATAAACACGTTTTTATAATCGTTAAAAAAATTATTAAATTACACAAACAATATTTGATGTCACGCCCTGGAATCGAACCCGGGTCTCCCAGACTAATGATTCTTGCAGTCTAGGTACCGAATTTTTACTTATCGGTCTCGCCTTTCTCCTTTCCGTGTTGTACAAAACGTTAAGTAGGTAAACTTTTTTTCCATAGACACCAAGTTAAAAGACGAAAATGTCAAGAAGAGTAATTATTGTTAAGGTATGAAAGGTATTATTTTCACGTAAACGACCTAACAACCAAAACTTAATAATAATATCGATGTCAGGAAGTCTCAATACAAAAATAGCTGAATGACCAGCAAGAAATCTCATTCCTGGAGAGGAATATGTCCAGAATGAGCTTTTGGTAGATCCTAAAATCGTACCTTCCTTACACATCAAATGGGACTGTTGAAGAACTATGGAAAAGCTATGGATCAAGAAGGAGATGATTTCATGTACTTGAGTGGAAAATGTTATAGACTTAGGTCAAAGAAGGAATTTTCGTTGGACCGCAAATCCGAGAACTTGTTTTAGATCCTAACTTAGATGAGATACGAAAGGTTGTATACAAGATGCAGTCTTCTAAAAGGAAACTCTCCGATAAAGTCACCTCTTGATCGAGTCGATGAAACTTATCGAATGAAATTCGCGCTCAATTTAATAAAATCAATATAAAACGTAATTGTGTACAGTAAATATAGTATTAGTAGGTGTTTTAAAAATAATTTTACTTTGAAAAAAATGGAACCTTTTTTTATAGTTTGTTAATTTTAAATGTATTATGTACCTTTCTTGGAAACGGTAGCTAATGAAAAAATTTCATTGTTTTATTCGTTGTTATTGGCCCAAAAATATTCGCAAAATAGTTCAATTGAGTTAGGAAACATTCCGAAATATTTTTGTTGGTCAGTGTTGTTATGTGTAAATTACTACCTAAAACAAGAGGGCAATGTTATACGGTAACCCACTTTGAACATTTGAAATTAGAAAAAACAAGAAGTAAGTATATCAATACTTTTATATTGTACTTTTGGTAAGTACTGGAAATTTCGTAAATTTCATTTTGATTCCATTTCTATACGTTGGAAAAAGTTAAAATATTTTATTTTCAATACAAAGGAAACTGGTCCTGTAATAATTTGCCAAGAAGGCAACACGAGTTTCACTCGGTTTCTCTCGCAAATCTTGACGTGCCTTCCGAACTTTCGAATAATGTTAACGGTCCTCCCCTCATCAGTACGTATGCCGGGATGTATCCTGAAATCACCCGTGACACCTCAAAAACTCTGTGTATTTCCCGAAATGAGGAGGATCGTTAAGTCATTCAGTGAAAAAAAAAAAATAGTGAATGAAACAGAATTGATGAATGTGGGAGAGAACCGAGGTAGTAATACTGGTATTAGCGGCGTAAACAAAACAACTAATCAGCTAATGGATTCGCATTTCCCTATTAACCAATAACATGTTGAAATTCCGAAGCGGCTTCCATTCATCGCGAGAAATCCCCGGTCGTCAGGTTTTCATTAAGTTCTGAAAGAAAACACATTTCAGCTGGCGGCTGTCGTGAAATTAACTTCCAAAGTGCTGACTTGGAACCGCAAGAAGTACGAATAAGTGAAAAGTATCGATATGTCACGGGATACTTTTTTTTGCCTTTTGTGAAATTGTCCTTAGCAACTTTTAGGACATCTTCTTGAACCTGTCAACATCACAATCCAACTTGCAAATATTAAATTTTAAAATAAATTTTTCTAAATTGATCTCAATTTACGAGATTTTTTAATATTAATAAAGTCAGGTAAATAAATGTATCTATCTATTATAATTGGATTATTAGTAATAAATCGTCCCTATACCTGGTAAACCATGTAAGTCGAGTTTATCAAATTTTACAGGGGACACTAAAAACTGAATCATTAAGTTTTCATTCCATATACAATAAGTTTTTTCGTTCCATTCCATAAAATTGGTGGTAACAGTAGTATTTCAAAGAGCCTGAGACTAATTTCATCAAAATTTACTTCAGCGAACGAAAAAATGGACTTACATGATTTTACCCAGCCTTTGACACCCGACTTACATGGTTTTCTATTTGATTTTTATGAAAATATACCCAGCTTGGATTATTTTATTATTAGGAATGTTATTCATTTTTTTCTCTAGGTTTCAAGGTTACACAAAATACCCAAATCGATGCAAAAGGAAAATATTTAAATGAGTCCAACTTTAAGGCTCCTAGAGTCTGAACGATTCTTCAGTTTAAGATATTACTAGAGTTGAGCAATAAATTATTCAATATACTACCAATTCCTCAATTACCATTTCTTAAATTACAACCATTACTTATAGGAATACTTTACCTATCACAACCGTAACTAGGTAGGTATGCATTTAATGTGAAGTGTTGGGCAACTAGGTACTTTTGTTTCATTAAAACAAGGGATGGGTTAGGTATGGGTTACAGATGAACTGAATATTGGTTGAGGATGGGTTAGGGATGGGATAGGGGTTAGGGATAGGTTGGAGATAAGCTAGGGGTGGGCTGGGTATAAGTTAGGGGATGGGTTAGAAATGGGATGTGTGTATCAGGAATGTTATTCAATTTTTTCTCTCCAGGTTTCAAGGTTACACAAAATACCCAAATCGATGCAAAAGGAAAATATTTAAATGAAAATTCATAGGCGTTGACACAATCCAACTGTAAGGCTCCTTGAGTCAAAATGACAGTCTTCAGTCTTAATATTACTAGAGTTGAGCAATAAATTATTATACTACCAATTCCTCAATTACCATTTCTTAAATTACAACCATTACTTATAGGAACACTTTACCTATCACAACCGTAACTAGGTAGGTATGCATTTAATGTGAAGTGTTGGGCAACTAGGTACTTTTGTTTCATTAAAACAAGGGATGGGTTAGGTATGGGTTACAGATGAACTGGATATTGGTTGAGGATGGGTTAGGGATGGGATAGGGGTTAGGGATAGGTTGGAGATAAGCTAGGGACGGGTTAGGGGTGGGCTGGGTATAAGTTAGGGGATGGGTTAGAAATGGGATGTGTGTATCAGGAATGTTATTCAATTTTTTCTCTCCAGGTTTCAAGGTTACACAAAATACCCAAATCGATGCAAAAGGAAAATATTTAAATGAAAATTCATAGGCGTTGACACAATCCAACTGTAAGGCTCCTTGAGTCAAAATGACAGTCTTCAGTCTTAATATTACTAGAGTTGAGCAATAAATTATTATACTACCAATTCCTCAATTACCATTTCTTAAATTACAACCATTACTTATAGGAACACTTTACCTATCACAACCGTAACTAGGTAGGTATGCATTTAATGTGAAGTGTTGGGCAACTAGGTACTTTTGTTTCATTAAAACAAGGGATGGGTTAGGTATGGGTTACAGATGAACTGGATATTGGTTGAGGATGGGTTAGGGATGGGATAGGTTGGAGATATGCTAGGGACGGGTTAGGGGTGGGCTGGGTATAAGTTAGGGGATGGGTTAGAAATGGGATGTGTGTATCAGGAATGTTATTCAATTTTTTCTCTCCAGGTTTCAAGGTTACACAAAATACCCAAATCGATGCAAAAGGAAAATATTTAAATGAAAATTCATAGGCGTTGACACAATCCAACTGTAAGGCTCCTTGAGTCAAAATGACAGTCTTCAGTCTTAATATTACTAGAGTTGAGCTATAAATTATTGTACTACCAATTCCTCAATTACCATTTCTTAAATTACAACCATTACTTATAGGAACACTTTACCTATCACAACCATAACTAGGTAGGTATGCATTGAATTTAAGTGTTAGGTAACTAGGGACTTTTGTTTCATTAAAACAAGGGATGAGTTGGGTATGGGTCAGGGATTAGGGATGTGTTGGGGATGAGCTAGGGACGGGTTAGGGGTTGGAGATAGCTCAGGGCTGGGTTGGGTTAGAGATGGACTAGGGATGGGTTGAGGATGGGTTAGGTATGAGTTAGGTTAGGGATGGGATAGGGGTTAAGGATAGGTTGGAGATGGGCTAGGGACTTAATGGTAATCTCATTATTATCTCTTGTATCATTAATTTTACAGAGTTTCCTGTAAAACATAAGCAGACCAATAGCACACTACTAATCTCTTGTTGTTCTTTCTAACATCAGCATTACAGCTAGGTCAAACAGCCAACAAAATCAATCAATTCATCTAAAATGTCCTCCTAAATAATGTAAAAATAATTTAGAAACAATGCGGAAAAACACGTGATCTTAGGTAGGTAAGTAAAAAAAAACACGTAGGTAGGTCGTGATCTTAAGGTTGGCCACAGTATGGAAAATCACGTGTCTGCAGAACACAAGGAGTGGAATTTATTGCTGAAATTGAGCCTTATAAAAAGGTTTCTATTTATGATCACTTTCTCCGAACTCCATTTATGAATTTTGTAAACTTTTACATGAAAAAAACTGACTATCTTTGATGGAAACTTGCCACCAGCGTGAGCTGCTCACTTTTATGAAGGCATACACAGGACTTGCATGGTTTTCCGGCGAAAAAAGAGGTAACCGACTTACACATTTTTTTAATGGTTTCTGGATAAGAAACTATTCTTCAGATTGGAAAACGGCTTCACTAAATGGATCAAGAGACCCTAATTTACCCGAAAAGCTCAAAACCTTATTTTCGAAAATATACCGACTTACATGGTTTGTCAGGTATAGGGACGAAATATGAAACTCCGCCCTTTGGGTCTCGCCTGGGGGCAAGCCCCCTGGACCCCCGGTATGCTTACTGGAGGAGCCTTCGGCTAAAATTCAAGAAACATGGAACATGCTTCAGCCGTGTTTTGTTGGTTTGCTTTTACTAGGAATTTGTTGTCTGCTGTTTTAATTTAGCTCTTTATGGGCCTGCTTTTCAAATTGCTCGTCATTTCATTCACTTCTTGATATCCCAAAGGTATTGTTATTAAAAAATCGAAAACATCTAAATCGTCGAAGAACACATTTGTTTTGTTATCGTTATTTGCTTTTGATTCTGACTTTCCATTTGATTATCTAGCTTAACCCTTTAGCATTCACTGGTACAACTGTAATACCTCGAAGAAACGGGGGATTTCGGGGTCATTTGCGTTCAGAGCTTCCTACGGTCTACCGACAGAATAAGGAAAATTCTGGTTCTACCCTTCTGCCACTATTTTGCTGCAAAGCGCTCAGCCAATTTAAGTGATACAGACATTTTATCACTGATCCTCTGCAGCCATGAATGTTCAAGTTCCCCTTTCATCAACGAATAATAAATTAATCGCTCGTGAACACTCGGTGGGAGGAATCATATCTTCCAAGGAAAACCAAAATATTCTTCGATTACACAACGAATGAATGGAAAAGTATCTCTACCTCTACACCAACTCGACATCTTGTTGCTTTAAGGCTAAATGTCACGTGGTTTTAGTGAGATTCTGAGATAAGAGATGGCAGCATCATCAGGGCCAAATTTCGTTTACTTCTCTGGCCAATCATCCCCGATTTTAATAAGATTTTTTTTTCACCAGATGGCAGCGCCGGCGGTTGTAGCAAAAGGGGCAGTCGTAGTTCCAGTTTCTCTCTTCACCAGTTCAAGCGATTTTCATTTTGAAAACGGGAATGTACTCATTATTAGTTTCCAAATGGCGCTCTGCCAAAATTTTCTAAATAAAATTGTAATTTCAATTTTATTCAGAATTTTAAAGTTCAAATTTTGAAAATCGCTAATAGCTAATATGAAATGAAATGGAATAGCTAATGAAACGCTAATAGCTAATACAAGAAAACATAATAAATTACAGGAAAGAAAGTAGACAAAAATAGCACTATCAACTGTAAGAACTATCACTGGGTTATTCAGAGATACCTTGAGCGAAAAAAGTAGATTATGAAAAAAAGCCAATTCATCAAGAAACATTTCGAGACCGGTGATTCTTCCAAGTACCAAGCCCGCCCCATGTTGTCAACGCACCTGATTGACTTCTGACCCCGAACTCTTCCGTGTTGGGTCTCTGAAAGCCCTCGCATTCCTCGCCTGCCTTCGATTTTTTTGAAGTCGAAGCATTTGCCGCCTCGACGCTTTACGATCGCGCTGCACACACTATCTTCAAAATTGCAATTTTTATATATTCTCACTTAATTGCCGTTGTGCGCTATAATCCCAGTTTTTCGAAAAAATTATCCTAAAAGCCCAGAATAAATCTTTCAAAATTTCAAAATGTCAAAAAATGTACAATTTCAAAAAAATTAACAAACATTAAGGGTTGAGCGCCATTCTCATGTGTATTCTGAGTACAATAAAACTTTCAGATTGAAAATTGGATGAACAGGCGAGGAGAAAAACGTGAACTACGTTTTAGTTCATTTTGAAGCGCAACGTGGTGGCTGTTTCTGGAACTATTCCCGGGATGATTGGCCTTAAGACAAAGCCGGTTTAGCGCGAGCATCAGTGAGGAATACTATGCATAGTTGGACTTTTGGCCCTTGGAGGATCACCGGTTCTTATGGTGTACCGTCCCATTTTCCCCTTCCCTCAACTTCATCTTAGCCAGATAACTGTGTAAATGCCTTACCTAACGTCATGAAAGGCTCAAAATTGATTTTTAAAATATTCAGGTCTCACGGAGAATTTTGCGTCTCAAAGGGTTAAACTTAGTTATAACTTTTATTTTAAATGTTTGTTTGGACAACTAATGGCAGTTGAGCTGATATTTATCACATTACCCGCTTCAAAAAACAATTTTTTCATAAAATTTCCTCTAGGTATGAGAAGAAGTGTTCTTCTACAACTGTACGTATAAAATTACCAAATTTGGTGAAACTGGCTGAGCTGTATGACTCTGATGTGTAACACACAACCGAAAGCTCTGGAGCAAAATGCGAGAAATTCTCATCAGAAGACTTCCCGGGTGTAGTTCGTTATCCGCCCCCATTGTGTTCTCTCTTTTGCAAGCACACCCGACCTCCTTTTTCAATTTTTGAGGAGTGTTCCGTAAACTAGATTTCATGTACTGTATGAATAATATACCGCACTTTTGTTTTCAAATACTCCAAGCAATGAAACTAGACATTGAAAAAAGTGGGGGGCGTATACCGAACTGTTTCCTTAAAGAAAAAGTTCGATAACCGCCCCCACGACCGAATTGCATTGATTCGGCCTGGGACGTTTTCTTGGGAGAGATAACTGGTGAGGCAGAGAATAACTTTGATCGAAAGTATATCAATGCTGGAGGAAACATCACCAGTCTTCATTCACACTTGTGCGAATTTTTGTGGAGGAGATGTGTGAAGTCAATGGGCATAGATCCATTTGAGCATTTTTTGGACTGCATCAAGAATTTGTATGACCCAACCATAGAATAATACAACACCACAATATGTGTCAGAAGTAATAATCATATTAATAAATTAATTATTTAAACCAAAAATGTTGTGTTTTCCATTATTAACTATGTAGGGTCGCATACCGAACTTTTTCACTAGATAAATAGTTCGGTATTCGTCCCCACTTTTTTCAACACCTAATTTCCCAATCTTAACCAATCAAAAATTATAATTCGTCACGATTGTGCTCAAGAAGATGAAATCTAGTTTACGGAACACTCCTCAAAAAATGAAAAAGGTGGTCGGGTGTGCTTGCAAAAGAGAGAACACAATGGGGGCGGATAACGAACTACACCCGACTTCCCTTCACGTATCCCTTTATTTCCAAATTTGATGTACGTGAAGGGAAGCTTTCTGCCACACACAAATCTATTAGCCAGATGTTTCTTCATTCATCACTTATTCCAACAAAATTCTGAACCATTCTTCACATTTAAAGTTCAAAATCTATAATAATATGTGAGCTCAGGAGCTCGTTGTGCGTCAATACACCCCTGTTATGGTGATCCGCAGTAATGCATCCCCGGTTGATGTCACGCGATGCTCGTTAGTCGTTTGAGTGGATGAAAAGCGGTGAACTGCAGAGTAACTAACTTCAAACTAACTTGGTCTTGGGATAGTTTCATCTCGAGAGTTGATCCTCTCATGGTGAATGTCGCTATTTAGCGACCGCTAACGCCGTCAGTACCGAATAATCAGGACATAATCGGGACATCGCGAGATTGACGAAGTTCGTCTACGAAACCGGTTAAGCTACTGATAGAACATTGGGGAACTAATTTGACATTGCAGGGTGGACATTTGGATCAAGCTTCGAAACGGTATCGTTCGACAACCAGAGAATCTAGGTTGAAGGTATATTCTAACTGAATTTGTGACAAGATAAGTCGCATGCAGTTTTGAATACCCAATTTAAATTGCGCGTTTTATACAATTTTCAAAAACTCAAAAATTCCACTGAAATCCGATTTGGAAGATTCATAAATTCCTGAAGTTTTTCTAAAACTCATGCATTATAATAGCTTTTCCTCGTCAAATTAAAGGTTTCCCATTTTAAAATTATGTTATTCCATTTCAAAATGAAGATCTTTGGGATATGTTCACCGTAGATGGTTACCTATGAATTGGGGAGACCATCCCCCCAATTCATAGAGGACCACCTTCCCATTCATAGGGGAACTTCCTCCCAATGCATAGGGGACCAGCAATGTGAATCCTACCAATTCATATGGGACCATCTACAGTGAACGTATCTTAACGATCTTTATTTTTAAATGAAAGTTCTTTATTTTGGAATGGAAAAACCTTCATTTTGTTCCGGGAAACCTTTAATTTGTTTTGGAAATTCTTTAATTTGACGCGGAAAAGCTATAATACTTATAACTGAGTGTACATATCATGTTATGTCTAGTAGATTTTAATTATATCTGGGGGTTTTAGATCAAACAGACTTGTTTGTTTAAGAAATCAAAGTCTGGTTTGGTCATCTAAACCCCCACATATAACAGATGTATATCTGTCACTACGGACGACGATTACATGAGTAATTGTTTCACAAACGTTTCATTTTTTTGCCAAAATGTTCGTAATAACAATATAAAAGACGAGTTCGTTGCCAGGAATTTTGGACAAATGTCAAAAACGTGTTTTTAGGCGTTTTAGTGGATATCACTACTTATGGGGGTACTTAACACAAGTAGCAATCTTACAAAAATAATATTCCTGAATGAAACAAGAATGTAAATAAATGAATACTTTTTATTCAATTCTCCACTACGAAAAAATTGGTTGCTATGGTAACCATAATGCCATAATTTAAGGAGTTACAACGTCAACCGTTGGGATCATATTAATCATAATCATATTCTTATTATAATTATGGTATATTTGGATTAACACAAAAGTTCTGAAGTAAGTATAATTTCAGAAATAAAAATTGTTAAAATATTTATGAACTTCATATAAATATTTACAATGAATACGTATAAATACTATTTTCTTGCTCCATTCCAAAAGTTCTTCTATTAAAAAATAAACCGAAATTACTTCCGAGAAGTGATGGTTAAAAAAGTGGTGTTGAAGTGAATCCGAGAATGGGGTATTTCGGTGGGTCGGAAATTCAGGTTTTTGATCTCAAATTTGGGTTCAGCACCCTTGAAAACCTTTATACTCCAACTTTAAGCCCAATGATACTATAACATGTGGTAGAAAAATTAATTAATTAAAAGGCCGCTATAAATGCACACACACACTAGGCGCGGGCTACGCCGCGCGTGTGTGTGAGTAGTATTTTGTAGTATCCAAGACGTCCTCCAAGGGTTTCTGTGGATGGATACCTACTTTTTCAAAGACAGCTGGCTAGCTACGTCACGATTGGCTAGCAACGTCACACCGTTCAAATCTTCAACTTTCCTTAGCTTCTCTGATTTTTTAAAAACATTTTCTCGACGAACAGACCCGATTACCGTTATTCCTGAGCCTTACTCTTTAGAAAAAAAAATAAAAAAAATTGACTGAAATACCCCATTTGAGAATGGGGTATTTCAGTGGGTCAGAAATCCAGGTTTTAGACCTTAAATTTGGATTTAGCACCCTTTAATACCTCTATACTCCAACTTTTAGACCAATGATACTATAACATGTTGCAGAAAAATGAATTATAGAGATCACACGTTTGAAAAAAAAGGCGGGCCTCCATGAACGCACACACACTACGCCGCGCGCGTGTGTGAGTAGTACTTTGTAGTATCGAAGAGATTCTCATCATATAGCGTTACTTTATGGTTCAATCGTTGGCGTTACCTACGTCTGCCGTCTGTAATCGGTTGTTTTCTGTTCGCTTCGTTTGTGGTTTCGACTTATCATATTTTGAGCTAGTGTATCGCCGGAATATGACGGAAAAGAAGAGGAAGATCAACGTTCTGGAGCTTGAATTTGAACCTGCTACCAGTGAGAACATCCCAATCTCTTCTCTGTGCATGGATAATTTTTTCAAAGACAGTTTTGGCTAGCTACGTCACGATTGGCTGGCTACGTCACACCATTCAAATCTTCATCTTTCCTTAGCTTCTCTGATTTCTTAAAAACATTTTCTCGACGAACAGACCCGATTACCGTTATTGCTGAGCCATACTCTTTTGTAAAAAAAAAAAAAAAATTAAAAAAAAAATTGAAATACTCCATTGACTCTAAAAGTTTGTTTCCCTATTTAGAATGATCTCCACTTCAATTGTACGTTGCTACGGTAACCATAATGTCATAATTGATTAGAATTGATTTAGAATGATCAGCAAGGGTCCCAGTTTGGAACCTTGGGGGATCCCAGGTACCTACTGAGAGTGAAGAGTTGATGCAGACATCAATGTATTATTTACCCGATGCATCTTAAAAACGCATTTTCGAGAATCTAAATTACACTGAAATTATTCAGTACATGAGGGGTATTCCGTGCAGTAGGTATAACTGCTCTAACTCGAGCAACATGGCTGATTTCCCAGGGGCAATTTACCTCCTGCCGCCTCTCAAACGAATATAAAACGCCCCGAGCCCACAACTGACCTACGAAGCCATCAAAACTGTTAGGAAGCCTTCATCTTTCAAGAATAAAAAAACATGAAAAATCAGCCTGCGAGTTTAAATTGGGATTTATGGCTCCTCTCTCAGACATCGCGAGCTAAATGGTTGAAGCGCGACCTTGGTTTTCCCTTTCATTTTGTTTTCCCGAGAATGCGAGACGTTTCTTACGGACTATATCTCATAATTTCGAGCCGGCTCGTCAACTATACAGCTACCCCATAAAACACAGCCCATATTACAACGTTATTCTATAAGGCTGGGTATTTTTCATGGAGATCCCTTGGCGAATTGTAATTCCATAACAGCATCATGAAACGTACGTTTCCATCATGGATGAAACATGGCAATGTTAGTCGTAGGCCTCTTGGTAAAATTATTCATTCATATTTTATTGTGTGACCCTTCTTAAATTCCCTATTTGCGGGGTATTCCGAAATTTTGCTTAGAACTCCCCAAATTAGGTACTCAAAATTAATTTTAAAACATTTACGAACACAATTTACCAAAAATTGTCTATCAAAACCTGCAGAACGGCCTTCGCAGATTTCAAATCCCTGTTTCCAGTCATGAGAAAGTGGTAATTCAAAATGGGATTATTTGTGGAACTAAAACCGGGACACTTTGCCTTAATGTGAGTACAGTTCAATTGTACATAAATGGGAAATTCAACATGTCAAGAGTTTAATTCAGCAAGTCCTTGTTTGAGTAAGAACAGTGGGAATGGCTTAAAGTGAAGACAAAATTGTTGGTAATATTAAAAAATGCCCTGATTCAGGTTCTGATCCCTGTATCGCACTATTGCATTACAAAACGCTGCAAATTATTTCACCAGGTTTTATTATTTTTCTGTAGGTATAGATCACTCGCCATGCCACTACCTACCAACCAATATTGTTGCTTCACAAACAAGTTAATTTGGAAGAAATTAACGCTTCACACTCGATACGAAGAAATAGGGACTTGAGCGCTTGACGTTGCTTGAGTTCGATTACTGGTTGCTAAGGACACAAACTGAGTACAACTCGAAGAAACGAACAACGATCGCATTTTGGTCAGCTAAAATTTGAACGGAGATTAGGCCTCTTTTGCGATTCACACTCGTGTTTCTGATTTATCGTAAGTCCACTCAAGTTTTCATGGGGAGCGAACGGTTGGTCCTATAGA
>CM019170.2:5967351-6266468 GCA_009739505.2 Apolygus lucorum | reverse complement strand
TCAGACATGATTGTGTACATAGTATTCACCTACAGTGGCTCTCAAGGCTCAATTAGTACTTGACTTAAGCCAACATTAATGGAGCCTTGTCCAGCTTAAAACTACCTACTATACGAAGTGAAGCAGGTTTTCACAACAATTATTTTCAATTTGAAGGATCATGATCGTCTACAGTACCTATACCCCTGTCAATTTATGAATTAATTTAACATTGCAATGGCATTTTCGTATTTTTTCCAGTTTTTAAACAATGAATTTCGATCATTCATACCCAGTAACTTTTGATAGTAGGTTAATACTTATTTCACACGGTTTTGACATTTTCATATCTTTGCTTTGGCACATAAACTGAAAAATCGTCACGAAGACTAAGCAAGTCTTGCTCACGCGACCAATTAATAAATAAAATAGACTCACTGTGTTGCGTAGAGAACGATCAACTGTTTTCTTATTTTGATGCTAGGGTACATGAACTAACAACCTTACTTCACTACCTTGTTGTGTAGTGGTTGACATGAAAATGTCCCAATGTGTTGCAGTTTCCAAATAGATCTTCCGATATGTCGAGTGTATCGATAACATTTCCTCTAAAGTGATGTTAGTAACTTTTTAATTCACTCACCTACTTACTTCTTCAAGTTTTTCCAAGTAGATACTCCGATATGTCTATAAATGTCATCCTAAATGATTTTTATATTGTTTTAAAACTATTATATGTCGGGTTTCGCATGTTGAATGCTCTCGTACGGTTGCGATTCCTTCCTTTTTTCCCTTCAATTGGCACACCTGCGTGAGTTGGTACCCTTTTTCTTCCCTCATCTACCTTTTTCCGGGAGTTCCGAAAGGGCTTGAGCAGTCAGTCTGTAACCTCAGAAAATATAGTTTCTCTCTGCCTTTAAAACGTTGATTTTTAATTAACTTTCCTACTTTTTCCGACATCAGAAGCGGGATAGAACTTTTTTTACGCTCACACAGTGTTGGATATTAGAAAAGTGCGTTTTTTTTTGTGTTTTGATTTTTTTAAACGAGTTCGATTTTTAACTTCAAAACGGGTTCCTATCTATCTGGAGCGATGGCTCGTCGAGGAGCTTGGGAAGTCCAAGATATTTCAGAACAAGATGAAGAATCGGAGCACGGACTCTTCTACAACCGTGGATTCAACAGCTGCTCATCAGTTGTTGAATGCCTTACTTAAAAAGATGCCATCTGAACATACTGGTAAGATAAAATTCGCCGAATTTGACCCCTCAAAAGGCAACCCTAAGGCGTGGATAAGGACTGCGCATTGATAATGGAAGACGAAAAGCCCAGCAGATCCCAGTTGGCTAGGGCTTTAACAGATAGTCTGAAAGGAACTGCAGCAGAATGGCTCGCTGAAAATATTGATGAAAATTTGACTTGGGAGACTTTTCGCGAAACATTTACTTCAAAATTTTGCCAAATTGACACACCAGCCGCAGTCATTTATCAGGCTATTAATGCACAGCCAAAGGACAATAACACCGCGAAACTCATTTCGGAACAGATGATCAAAATCCGCGGAGTGTTCAAAGATCGATCCTGGTGAAGAGTGCGGCCTACTCTTAGCTACGGCAATAGCTGCTAAGTATGAGCCCGATTTAAGGAAATGGGCCTACGTTCACGAAACTATAACTGAGAACGACTTGATGAAAGAATTGAAAGCCACATCTGCAACAAAATCTCGTTCTCTGCAACTTCGTGGACCTGACAACCTTATCAATAATACACGTCCTCAAATCGACTCAAGCAGATTCCAAAATACATTCAAACGACCATACACAGGCCCCTACAGAGGAGACTCAAAGCGCTTCAAGCCTATTGAACAAGCCGGGCAAGAACAACGCCAGTTAACTCCGAATTCTACCAATCAGACTCATCAACAGCAAAGAAGACACCAATCCAAGAGGTACTGTGCAACTTGCAAGAAGGACAATCACGACTGGCCCCATTGCTATCGAAATCCAAACCGGATTTCTACTGATGGCAAACCTCGGATGGACCATCCTGAACGTCGAGTTAACACATGCAGTGTTAACCCTCAAGGACAACTGAACCATCAAGGTAATGTTCATTCCTTTATTTTTGATTCTGGCTCAGAAGCCTCATTATTGTCTCAAAAATTATTACCCCAATTTTCAGGGCAAAGATACAAAAATCCGACTTACTTGACAGGAATAGGCGAAAATAAAATAATAATAGAAGAACAAATTTCTGTTAATATATCGATAAATGACATAGATATTCCAGTAATATTCTTCATAGTACCTGAGGGTGTAGTAAAGTATGATATTTTACTTGGACGCGATATTTTAAATGCGGGAATTGGTATAAAAGTATTACGTGATCGATACGAAATTTTTAAACTAGAAAATAACAAAATGAAAATGAAGAATCAAAATTAAAATATTTAAAACGTAAAACAAACACCAAATTTCCGAATAACAAATCTGCGCCCAAATGTTTGAACACCACAAATGAGTCAGCAGAAAATGAAAATGAAACTTGGCCTATCCCTTGTAAAATCCCTGAAATAGATTTGAAAGTAGATTCAATTTCAACAACAGAAGGTATTTCATCAGGATTAAGGACTATCCAAGGATCAACCGCAGGTAATTCAAATTTAGAAAAATTTAATCCTGATTTTGAAACATTGAACACAGATTTAGAGGATTTAGAAGATCAACATAGACTCAGATCGATCCTAAGAAAATATGCTGATGATTTTACTAGAGGATTACCAAGACGTCATGTAACTACCGCAGAATTTAGCGTAAAATTGCTTGATCCTAATAAAATAATATATAGACGCCCCTACAAACTTCATCCGCGTGACAGAGAACTAGTACGCGAATACATAAAAGAAATGTTGGAAGCGGGCATAATAGAAGAGTCTAAAAGCGCCTACTCTTCTCCCATCCTGCTAGGTACCTAAGAAAAATGGTAGATTAAGATTATGTACGGATTACCGTGAGATAAATTCTTGCACTTACCCTTTGAGGTTCCCCATACCTTTAATTCAAGAACAAATTTCAAGGTTAGCAGGTCAGAAATATTTCACATCGTTAGATTGCGCCTCAGGATTCTATGCTATCCCAGTGAAAGAAGATAGTCGTGAAATACTGGCGTTTTCAACACCAGACGGGCATTTTCAGTATCGACGGATGCCTTTTGGAGTACGAAATGCGCCTTGTTTTTATCAACGCGCAATTGTAGATGCATTAGGAGAATTATCGAATTCCTTTTGTCTTGTTTATTTAGATGATTTATTAGTGATTAGCTCCAATAAGGAAGATGCGTTCATTCGTTTAGAAAAGGTACTAGAAGCATTATCGAAGGCTGGATTTTCTTTGAATCCTGATAAATGTAGTTTTATGAAAAGGTCCACTACATACCTAGGTTACCTAATACAAAATGGAGAGGTACGTCCAAATAATGATGGAATTAAAGCAATGGTAGATTTACCCCCACCTAAGGATCGTACAGCTCTTAAATCATTTTTAGGTCTTTGCTCTTATTTTCGTAATTTCATACGGGATTTTTCAAAAATATGTGCACCACTTTATGAATTAACTTCAATGAAACATCCTTTCATTTGGACACCACAACTTGAAGAAATTAGACAAAATTTAATTACAAAATTAACTAATGAACCCGTATTGACGATTTTCGATCCGAAGTACCCGATAGAAATTTGGACAGACGCAAGTACCATAGGGTATGGAGCAATATTATTTAATGTGATAGATGGACAGCATAAAGTAGTAGCGTATTTCAGTAGACGAACTACCCCTGCTGAAGCAAAATATCACAGCTACGAACTTGAGACTTTGAGCGCCGTAAAATCCTTCAAACATTTCGAATGTTATCTATTATATCATGATTTTACTTTAGTAACTGATTGCATGTCTTTTCAGGCGTCCTACATTAAACAAAATTTAATTACACGAGTACACCGTTGGTGGGCTTACCTACAATCATTCGTTTTCACAATTCAATATAGACCTGGCTGCAAAATGCAAACTGTTGACTTCTTATCTAGATATCCAGTAGGTACACCCACGGAAATAGATGTATTTGAAACGCAAGTACACGATTACCCACCTACACATTTGTCAGACGATTATAAAGTAATAGAATCTAATCTCCCAATGGTAACTGATACAGAACACAACAATTTGATTAAAAAGGAAGTACACTTAATGGAATTAACAGGGGATTGGTTAATAGCAGCCCAAAACCAAGACACAGAAATACAGTTCATAAAAGAACAGATAGAAAATAACCAAATTGCTCCGCATTTAGCCCAAAGTTACAAAATTCAAGAAGGAATTTTATTCCGCAAATTTCAATATAAAAAGAAAACTTGCACGGCGCCTATTGTACCTCGTGCCTTCCGATGGGTAATAACAAATTCAGTTCATGAATCAATATTACATTTAGGTCTACCCAAAACCATGGATAAAATTTTAGAAAAATTTTGGTTTCCTCACATGAATAAGTTTGTTAAGAAATTCATTGAGAACTGCATAACTTGTAAGATTGCGAAAGGACCGTCAGGTAAACAACAGATGGAATTTTACCCAATACCAAAAAATGATGTCCCATTTTATACGGTTCATATTGACATTACAGGTCGCTTAACTGGACCAAATAATTCACCAGAGTACTATATTGTACAAATTTGTAGCTTTACAAAATTTATAATGTTGCATCACACTAAAACACTCTCGGCAAAGGCCGCTATCAACGCTGTATCAGAGTTGGTACAATTGTTTGGAGCACCGGCCCGCCTCGTCTACGATCAAGGTACCTGTTTTACAGCCGGCGCATTCATAGAATATTGTAATAAAAATAACATAAAAACTCATCCAATTGCAACGGGAGCAAGTCGAGCAAACGGTCAAGTAGAACGCTACATGAGTTCAATCACAAATTTAATTACTGTGGCTCAATGTGTTAAGAAACAATCAATTAGACAATTAGCACCTCAAATTCAATTAATTTTAAATTCTACCACGAGTAGAATAACTTCTATGACTCCTATAGAATTACTGACTGGAAGAAAGCCACATATACCAGGAATGATAACAACCAACGAACAAATTTCCCCTCCTAATCGTTCAAATCTGTCAGAAATACGTAAGGAGGCTAAAACTTATATAGACCGCTCAGCAGATTATGAAATTCAACGATTTGCCAGCACCAAGGCCCCCGTCATACCATTGAAAATAAATGATCTTTGTGTTCGTCAAGTTGAACCACGAACATCTTCTAAAACAAGCCCGAAATACAAAGGCATGTACCGAGTGGTTCAAATTTTACCTAACGATAGGTACCTATTAGAAAATCTGACTACTAAACGTCAGTTGAAATATTCTCATGAACGGGTTCGTAAAATAACCCAGGATTTTGAGTTATTACCGCAACTATTAAATGAGTCTGAATCAGAATCTGAAAATTGAACAATTACAACAAATTTACTAATTCGAATTAACCCAGTTAAAATTGACTTGATGAAGCTGATAATATTTGACAATTGACTTGATTATCTTGATTTTTTTGCGCTTGCATACAAAATCGAAAGTTGTTGGCTTAGGTCGGTATGGGATTGCAACCACTATCGACCCTTCGTCATAGCGAATTCCTGTACGAACGGATTCATGCTCTTGATACGTGTGCTTCACGAATCTTGGTGACTTCGGCCGTGAGCTCAGGAATTTTAGCGACGATGGCCTTTCCCTGGCATTAATCTTGTATTTCTAGGGTACGAGATAATGTCTATAGTGGCCGTTGTTCCGAGTTGAATCGATTGATTTTATTTTGAGTTTTATTGGCTTTGGATTCGATCCATGACGCATTACATTTTGATTCAACTCCTGAGACGGTGGCAATATCATGAGACTGTACCTTCGAGAATACTACTTCTCGTTGATGGTCATCATGTGAAGCCTGCGAAATTGAACTTTTAATGAGTATGGCTTTGGATTCGATCCATGATGCACTCATTAAACTTGGCTTTGGATTCGATCCATGATGCACTTCGAATGAGTATGGCTTTGGATTCGATCCATGATGCACTCATTAAACTTGGCTTTGGATTCGATCCATGATGCACTTCGAATGAGTATGGCTTTGGATTCGATCCATGATGCACTCATTAAACTTGGCTTTGGATTCGATCCATGATGCAATTTGAACTTGGCTTTGGATTCGATCCATGATGCAACCCCAAAACGATTTTGTAATGTATGCGTTTACTTACTTATTTCAATTGATTCGACTCATAAACGTTAAATAAAAAATAAAAAAAATCTTGAAGCTCATTTTGAAATATTTCTTATGAGTATTGGTTGACCACTTGATTTTCCAGTCGGTACATAGCCCTAGGACCCTTTTCAACAAACGACGCATTCCTTTCGAAGTGAACGGATAATATTCGGCAAACTTGAAAGTAACCAGGTTCGTACCTGAAACCTTTTTTTTAATCCGAACAAAAGCCTCACGCAGTTGTCGTAAACTTGTGGTCAGGAAAGGGCCGAATGGTTCGAAATTTTCCATTAGATAGTGACTCGGTTGAGAGGTGTTACCCGGTGGTCAGGTAATACGGAAAAACCCTTGTATATCCTTGAGTCACCCCAACACGTAGTAGTGGCGTACGACGCCACTCAACTGCTTTTGAACCTTTGTGATGTTTACTAATAATTTTTCGCTATGCTTACAGACAAGGGCACACATGGCCACCGACCTACGTCGTTCGGACCGTCTAAATGTTGATTTTTTTTTGTACATTTTTTATAAACTATTTTGATTTGCGTTCCTACTTTCACTATATTATTGTTAACAATCATTATTATTCAATTTTGAAGTATTACCTATGAGTGTTAATTAAGAAAGCCCTAGGTCCAGCCGGGAGGTTTCCCTCTTCTGGGGATTCTTCTTTTTGGGAGAGTTTTTCCCTTTTGCCGAAATATCGGTCAATTGTACGATGTTGGGCATTTGGTTTTCTCTCCACAGGCTATCATGTAAATAGTTCGGACTCCCTAGGTAGGACTAGTGTAGTTTTTGTTAGATACTATCATGTACTGTCATTCATCTACTTTATTTTTTCTTTTCACGTGGGACCGTGAATCGTCAGTCTGGCCGTGTCGGGTTTCGCATGTTAAATGCTCTCGTACGGTTGCGATTCCTTCCTTTTTTCCCTTCAATTGGCACACCTGCGTGAGTTGGTACCCTTTTTCTTCCCTCATCTACCTTTTTCCGGGAGTTCCGAAAGGGCTTGAGCAGTCAGTCTGTAACCTCAGAAAATATAGTTTCTCTCTGCCTTTAAAACGTTGATTTTTAATTAACTTTCCTACTTTTTTCCGACATATATTCACCTACCTACTTCACAAGTTTTTTAAAGTAGATTTTCCAATACATCAAAATGTCGATATATTTTCTCCGATATATCGAAATATCGATATATTTTATCCGATATATCGAAGGTATCGATATCTCATTGACGATATATCATTTGATCGATATATCGATATATTTCATTCGATATGCCATCCCTAGTTATGTGTTCGTAACAGTGTCTTCTCTGGGGGGATATCGTTCCCGCCCGACAGTCTAGGTTACCATGGTAGCTGATAAGGAAATAAACAAATCTCAAAATCGGGCCCAGCTGACATTGTGATTGTAACTTCTGTTGTGCCGGTGTCGGGTGTTGTGTGATGAAGTTCTAGCGAAAAGATTTTGTTTCTACTAGAGGTAAGCATGAAATATCTGCAATTAGTTTGTTTTTTTCCGTGTAACTACAGTTGGTTATCTGTTAAAAACAAAAACAAATCATTTTCAGGGGGTGATAGTGATCACGGCCGAAATGCCCTGAAACTATCAAAAAGTGATTGGTCCATCATTATTTTTGGTAACAAGTGCTTTAAAATTAGTTGTTTCTTGTCAGTTACCAATCATGTGCCACGAATGGTTTCATTATAATAATAAATACCGAAGAGGATATTACGAGTCTTGAATTTTGGCTTTATTCTGATTTTTATAAGTAAAGAGTTGGTTTTCATTAGTTTTTCAATAAAAATTGTTCTGAAATGAGTTGTTAGTGGTTTTTTTACCTCAGGGTACTAAAAAACAATTTTTAATAGTTCAACTTCGATTTTTAATTGTTTTTAATATGTTCAAGTTCGATTTTAAATGAGTGATCACTATCACCCCCTATGTGGGGGGTGATACTGATCAATTTAATTTTTTTTTAAATGAGCTCAATTCAACAAAATTTCAAAGTTTGATATAGGATACTGTTCGTAAGATGTGGGAGAATATAAACTTTTTTTTCAGATTTTTTTGAATTATTACACTGGTAGTTTTTAAGGAAAAACTGTAGAAATTGATCACTCTCACCCAGTCTACGGTATTGTTTTTCTTTCAATTCAAGATTCTTTAGAATTTTAAGAATTTTTTGAGACCACGCGGAGCCTTGTAAGACAAACCGTTCGCTCACTACGAGAATTTAAGAGTTGGACGTACGATAAATCAGAAACACGAGTGTGAATCGCAAAAGAGGCCTAATCTCCTTTCAAATTTCAGCTGACCAAAATGCGATCGACGTTTTTCTTCATGTTCGATGCTTGGTGGCTTTGCAGAAGAGTGATCTATATAGAAAAATAATAAACCACTGTGTAATAATTTGCAGCGTTTTTGCTTCCGAGTCTACCAAGGTAGCGGAAGCTTTGTTTTCACTTTTCGTGAACGATTTTCAGCGGGAATGTCGTCGTACTTTTTATTCGGTTGGTCGTAGCGACCTGGGGTTGGTCCCATTCGGTTCTGCATGAAAAATCCGATAAGAATTTGAGCGTTTCGAATTTTTATTGATTATTTTGACAATGTTAGGTCATAAATATGTCCAGAGTTTGGGAGAAAATCATGAAAAAAAGTATTTTCAGGGAAAATCATTTAAAAAAGTATGATTTTCAGGGAAAATCATTTAAAAAATTTAATTTTTAGGGAACACAGAAAAAATCATAAAATCGTATCCAAAATACGAATACAGGGGAAAATCGTGATCAAAGTGTGAATACGATTGTATTCGTATTCATATTCATACCTGTATTCGTATTCATAATCATAAAGTCGCGGATATGATTTGTATTCATGTTCGTATTTATGAATAAGATTTCGCCCATCTCTGCTATCTAGGTACCTCATTTCACTCATTTTCTCAATAGGTTTCATTTGATTTGGAAAAAGTTTCATTTGGTTTGGAAAAGGTTTCATTTGACTTGGAAATGCTATATCGATATCTCATTGACGATATATCATTTGATCTGTATATCGATATATTTCATTCGATATGTCATCCCTAGCTATGAATGACCTGATCTACAACCCCACGTCGGTAATTTGTACTTTGTTTTGAATTGTTGTAATTTTATTATTGACAAGGAGGGATGAGTAGCAGGAGCCACAAGTGGGTTTTGTCAAGTGAAAGAGAGAGAGTGTGTCGAGAGTGAGTCAGGATAGGATCAGATGAAATGACGTAAGTACTGGGGACCCTGACACAGTGATTTCAGTCCTTGTACGAATTGCGAGGGGGCTCAAAAGCAGCATAAGAGACGAGAAGGAGGAGGTAAGTGGGTCAGGAGTTCCAATGTTAGGGGAGCAGGGCAAGGCCGGCGGACTCCCGGGGGCCGTCCTTGACGGCCCCCAACTGGGTCAGGACGGACGGAGCATGCGCGGGGAAGCGCTCCCTCGCCCCACGTACGCCGGGGGCGGCGGATCGAAGAAGCCGGTGGCGCCTGGGGGCGGCGATCCGGAGGCGGCGGACGCCTCCCGGGGGTATCTGCCGGCCGTGTTGGGGAAGGCTCAGCAGATGACCTTCTCATCGCCAAGACAACCGACCAACCGCCTCCCACACTCCTGGCTGTAGTAAACACTCACAAACACAAAATTTCCGTAATCGAGAACATAATTTCATCCATTTCGATCACTGTTGTTATTCAAGTGGAGTGGAATCAGATCAATCACTTTTTTGGGTGACAAAACACAGTGTATACGCAAAACGTCAGTCGTGGGTGTGGCACATAGCTTCCTCCTTCATCGAAATCAAATGGAAAACGTAAAAGTTATAGCTGTTACAAGGAAATACACGTTTGCGCATGCGCAGTGGCTATTATCAGTCCGGGGGCGATGATTTTCATAGGGGACCATCTACACGCCAACCCGCACAATCCCTGAAAATTTCATCGAAATCTGACGAGAATTGTAGAAGTGATGGCTGTGACGAGGATTTCATGAGACAGACACACACACAGACACGAAACCAAAATTGTTCATGAAGGTCTGAAACGTAAAACACGAATAAAAAGCCTCAAAAACTCACTTAAAAGCCTCATAAAGCCTTTCAGTGCCTCAAAACGAACAGTTTGTTCTTCTATCTTTTTTTTCTCCAGAAGTTTCATTTCTTTTCGTTGGTTTCCGTCAACTTGATTCCTTTGTTTTTTTTTTTGTTTTTTTTTTTTTTTTGTTTTTTTAATGTAATAATGTAAGTGGGTTCGCCCGTACAAATGTAAATAAATAAATAAATAAATAAATAAATAAAATTTTGATTTTGGAGAACATTTTTTTATTTCAACTTTGAAAAGTGAAAACAAAGCTTCCGCTCCCTTGGTAGAAAGGAAAATTCCGGAAGAACTTTTAAAATTGAACCTCAACGGTCCAAATTCGACCCCAAAATGAAGAATAGTCGGCTCCCACCTCAGGGTGTCCAGAGAAACATTTTCCGAGTTTTCCAGGTCAATATTCGTTTTATCCAGAGTTATAGACTAAAGTAAATAAACGTGATCAAAATTTTTCAAAATTCAGGTTTTAAAGGAATCTTTGAAATGAAAAACGCTGCAAATTAATACACAATGGTTTATTATTTTCCTATATAGATCACTCGTCTACAAAATCACCAATATGAAGAAAAAAAAGAAAATTAAAAAAAATGAAAATCACCAACCATCGATCGCATTTCGGTCAGCTCTAATTTGAACGGAGATTAGGCCTCTTGCGATTCATACTCGTGTTTTGATTTATATATACATATATATTTCAATATAAACCCTTAAATTTTCGTAGGGAGCGAACGGTTTGTCCTACAGAGCTCCGCATGGTCTCAAAAAATTCTAAACATTCTATAGAATCTTAAATTGAAGGAAAAACAATACCTTTTTATCGAAATTTTTTGAGTTAGGGCGTTTTCAAAATTTCAAAATTGATTTTGGAACCCTTAGAAGTGACCTACCTCAACCAAAATCTTCGGGGCACAACTAGACCCCAAATGGAGCCTACATACCAAATTTCATCAAAATCGGTCAATGCTAAGTGGCAAAAGTGCCGCGTACGGCGGACGGACGGCCAATTTTGGTTTATTATTTTCAATAATGAACCTTTGGAATCGACCAAGAGAAAAAAAATTTTAACACCCCCTCAAAATTTGATGGTTTACGTTTCAAGGTACGTAGAATCCAAAAATCGAATAAAAATTTGGCCGTCCGTCCGCCGTACGCGGCACTTTTGCCACTTAGCATAGACCGATTTTGATGAAATTTGGTATGTAGGCTCCATTTGGGGTCTAGTTGTGCCCCGAAGCTTTTGGTTGATGTAGGTCACCTCTAAGGGTTCCAAAATCAATTTTGAAATTTTGAAAACGCCCTAACTCAAAAAATTTGTATATAAAGGTATTGTTGCTTCCGAGTCTACCAAGGTAGCGGAAGCTTTGTTTTCACTTTTCAAGGACGAAAAAAAAAAGTTCTCCAAAATCAAAATTTCCACTCGCGTTTTGCGTTTTAGACCTTTCTGAACAATTTTGGTTCCGTGTCTGTGTGTCTGTCTGTCTGTCTGTCCGTCTGTCTGTCTGTCTGTCTGTCTGTCTGTCATGAATTCCTTGTAACGCGCATAAATATTCGAAGTTATTGTCCGATTTCGATGAAATTTTCAGGGATTGTGCGGGTTGGTGTGTAGACGGTCCCCTATGAAAATCATCATCCCCGGACTGATAGAAGCGACTGCGCATGCGCAAACGTGAATTCCTTGTAACGGCCATAACTTCTACATTTTCCATCCGATTTCGATGAATTTTTCAGGGATGTCACAGATTAGTATTTAGATGGTCCCCTATGAAAATCATCACCCCCAGACTGACAGAAGCGACTGCGCATGCGCAAACGTGAATTCCTTGTAACGGCCATAACTTCTACATTTTCAATCCGATTTCAATGAAATTTTCAGGGATGTTACAAATTAGTATTAAATGGTCCTCTATGAAAATCATCACCTTCGGACTGATAGTAGCCACTGCGCATGCGCAAACGTAAATCTCCTTGTAACGGCCATAACTTCCACATTTTTCACCCGATTTCGATGAAATTTTCAGGGATTATGTGGATTAGGTTGTGAATAGTCCCCTGTGAAAATCATCATCCCGGGACTGATAGAAGCGACTGCGCATGCGCAAACGTGAATTCCTTGTAACAGCCGTAACTTCAACTGTCCCCCAGGGGTCGCGGGTTCGAATCCCAGGCGAGGGTAAGTATTTTTTTGATCCAATCACATACATCTACTCACCTAATTTTTCATCCGAATTTGATGAAATTTTCTAGGATTGTTCAGATTAGCGTGTAGATGGTCCCCTATGAGGGTAGTGGAAGGTACTTAGAGATTGGTGTTTTGAGATTAACTACTATGCATCGGATCATCTATATAATCGGGTTATGGATACGAGGAAGCTATGTGCCACACCCACTTGGCAGACGTTTTTTTCCTTCCATTTAAGATTCTATAGAATTTTTAGAATTTTTTGAGACCACGCGGAGCTCTGTAGGACAAACCGTTCGCTCCCTACGAAAATTTAAGGGTTTATATTGATATATATATATATAAATCAAAACACGAGTGTGAATCGCAAAAGAGGCCTAATCTCCGTTCAAATTAGAACTGACCGAAATGCGATCGATGGTTGGTGATTTTTATTTTTTTAAATTTTTTTTTGATTTTTTTTTTTTGATTTTTTTTTTTTTTTTTTGCTTTATATTGGATGGTTGGTGATTTTGTAGACGAGTGATCTATATAGAAAAATAATAAACCATTATGTAATAATTTGCAGCGTTTTTATTCGATTTTTGGATTCTACGTACCTTGAAACGTAAACCATCAAATTTTGAGGGGGCGTTAAAATTTTTTTTGACATTTTCATGTCTTTGCCTTGGCACATAGCACAAAAAACTGTCACGAAATTGCGTAACGAAATTGTGTTACAGTGCCTTTATAATGATTTCCACTTACAACGACCCCGTTGTTAGGTTTGTTCCTTTTCTACACTTTTTAACCCACAAAAATCGTTCACCACTCGTTGGAAAGCTCTCGATTTAACGAACATTTTCATGTTCTCCATAACATATTGACTATACGAATAGCGGAGCTATGGGCATAACTGTTCTCATATTTTGTTTACAAACTAATGATCGTGAGTGTAGAAGATAATTAATCCGGAATCGTCTATTTTATTGAAATTAGGTACCTACCTCTTAATATTAATAATTGTGTCAATTTGTAACATAATATATCTATGTTATTATGTTAATGATTCGTTTCACATTCTGACAACAACGGAGGGTGGGTTATAAAATCCTATAGTGAGGTAAAAAGCAATAGGTAAAGACATGAAAATGTCCCAATGCGTTGCAGACTCGTATGCAAGCGTTTTTACATGATCAGTGACTTTTTCTTGGTCGATTCCAAAGGTTCATTATTGAAAATAATAAGCCAAAAGCACTGGGAAATGTCTGCCAAGTGGGTGTGGCGCATAGCTTCCTCGTATCCATAACCCGATTGAATAGATGATCCGATGCATAGTAGTTAATCTCAAAACCAGAGTGTTTAAATACCTTTCATTCCCTCGTAGGAGACTTTTTTTGTAAAACCTTGGAAAGTGAAAACTTGATTTTCGTTACCTTGGAAGACTCATTTTGAAAATGAATAAGATAACCAGAATCAGACTAGTAAGTTGAGGAGAAACTTAAGTACGCAGAGCGGGCTAGCATTCAATAGCTACAAGTGTGCCCTTATGAACACTATTAGCAAATTTATGATTTACTTAAATTTTTATTTGTTTAATTTACATTTATACAGGGTGTCCCAGAAAACGCCCGTAGTAGAGGCAGTCCGTCGAGGTTCACATCCGTATTCAAGGTGAAACACAAAACAACCCACGATATACGCGGTTTATGGTGCCCTGGCACCATGGTGGCACCTTGTCAGTTCCATGGCGGTACAGAGAATAATTCATGAAAACCTGGAGGTATAGGTAATGAGAATCTTTCCTCAATTTCAAAGCTTGGGTACAATTAGTAAGCAGTAAAGGAGTAAAAAAATCGGAAAATATTAGAAAATCGGATATTTTGTGAATATTATCCCCCTACTCGCTCCCTTCCCTTGCTAATTTTGATACTCTGGTGAAATTGTGTGCAATTTGGAAGATTTTTGAGTCGAACAAAAAAAAAAAGAAACACTCAAATCGGTAGGCAATTGAGGCCTGGGCAGAGTTTACAAGATTATGCCCGCAAACGCAAGTTTTTTAAAATCATTACCCCCCCCCCCCCCCCCATCAACCCTTAAAAGGCAAAATTCGAAATTCCGGTGAAGTAGTGCACAACTAGATAGTTTTCCGCGTCGAATAAAAAAAGAACCACGAAAATCGGTTGAAAACTAAGGCCTGGGCAGACGACAAAAGATTTTGTCACACACACATACAGACATACACCAGTGATTTTTTCTCGCGTATTTGGATTCAGAATGGTCTAAAACGGATTACTGTGTGGTTATTTTTTTTCTGTTGAGTGTTGTCCTCCTTCACCCCAGATCGACCGCATAAGGACGCCCAAGTCTTACTGTGGGACGTCCTAAAAATGGGAGGTCTCATTTCAAAAGACCAAGTTGGCATTTGAGATCCTTGGGAAAAATCATGAAGATTCAAAAATTGGAGCAGTGATGGGGAGGGGGGGGGGGAGACACTCTGTACTTGAAATTTTCACATAAACATCTATAAGTGAAAAATTCTACTAAAACCTTTCTTACAGACAGGAAAATCGGGGACACGATTCATGACAACCTTTTCATAAATATAAAGAAATGAAGTGTAAGGGTGGAATTCATAGGCTTGTTTTCTTTATATGGTGTGTTCGAGTCACTTCGGATGATAACTCAAGCTACTATTCAGCAAACGTTCCAAGTTAGTGCCAAAATATAATATATTATATTATAATATATTATATATTAAATATAAAATATTAATATTTATTAATTTTATTTATTAATATATATTAAATATAATATATTATATTATAATAACAAACGAAGATAATAACAAACGAAAAGACGGATTCATTAACAGCTCTAGGGGGCCAAAAATGAGTTTTAAGGAGTTTTCGAGGAAATCTAGTAACATATTATAATAAAATTATTATTATAATTATATAAATATTATTATAAAAAAACTGATACCATCTGTTAGTCATTTGTCACTCGTTTAGTTAATTTCATTATGGATGTTCATTATAGATTGATGTTGTTTTGATTATTTTACTAATTTATTTGGCATAATTGTTATAGAATATTTGATAATAAATTGAGATAAAATAAAGAAATAAATAGAATAAAATATTAAATTTATTATAAAAATGTGTAGTCGGCGAACTCATCGGATGGTCATGTCTGACCACGATTATAACATGGCTCTTTGTAGTCAACTGAGTTGTTATTAATTAGTTACCTAATAAAGCATGTTTTATTTATCTATCTATCTAGTAACATATTATGGTAGGTGGTACACTTGGGATCAGCGCAAGATTCCTGAGGTTCAGTTCCAGAAATTGAGAATTGTCACATGCTGCAGCAAGGATCAGCTTGAGAGGGACTCAATGGTGGAAGTTGCCAAGAGTTTCAGCCTCAATTCTTCTCCTTCGCCCTCTTTTGAAGCTGCTTCAGATTGAACGAGGATTCTGCTGTCTACCCCAAATCGGAGGAAGAAATTTTTAGCTGACATAAGGCCAGTTTTGAGTCAAAAGAAGTAATAAGCATTCCAGCCTGTCTGTACCTGTGAGGTTTTCTAGGCCAGGATAAGTTAAGGTTTTGGGATTGCCAGTTTTGACGTGATAACGTCTTATAAATTGGTTTACCGGGAGACACTTCAAGAAACTGCGTTACGCTCCGCTCACGGAGGGGCTGCAGCTCGGCGCTCCCTAAAGGCGGGCGGCCCCTCCCCTTCCCGGTGCTCACAAAAGCGGGAGCGCCCCGCCCCCCTTCCCTGGCACTCACTCCCCCCCCCACCCATGGGAAATACCTACTACCTACGGGAAATACCTACTCTGTGCAACTTGACAAAGAATTTTATTTTATCCTTCTTCCTACTATACGAATGAATATTAACATTAAAATTATTTTACCACTCAAAGTCGTTGTCACGTAAAACTTTCGCCCGTATACCGACTTTACAGGCAACAACACAGGGTTTTTTGACTTTTCTTTGGAGGCGATTTGAGGGTAGCTGGTGAGTGAATTTCATGAGACAATATTGTATTATCTGTGAATATAAAATAATGCATAAATCAACAACACGAGAGTTAAATCCACTTTAAACGCAGAAATTCCAGTGCCTTCCAAAATTACTTCAATTTTCTGTTATAATTTTGATGACAAGGGTAATGAGGTGCCAAGTTGTCTATTACTGTAATCGACATAATAACAGGTATAGTTTACAAACACAACAATAGGTCTGCGTTATTTTCGTATCAATTGGTTCAATAGTGATGCACGTCTTCAGGGAGAACAAAGATTCCAAGTAGTTGGAAAACTAGAACGGCAGGTGGTGGCTCACAGGTGACTTGAGGTCGTAATACGAAATAACTGAGAAGCTACGCCCGCATTATCCAGCGGAAGTCTGTTTGAAAAAGTTCCTCCGCAACAGCTGCTCTCTTTGGAGTCTTACAAAGTAATAGCCATCCTCTTCAGTACTTCACCTGCTTCTCTCTACAAGACTCTTCGTATTTTTAATGTTTCAAGTTTAACTCGCCTCTTTCTAGATCGAGATCAGCCGCTCAATTGGTCTTCCATACACAGTTCGTGGAGAACTACGGGGTTTTGACTGCCCAGTAGTGATGGACACCAGAAACGTACGCTGGAAAGTGGGAATTCATAACGACGGGATCAAAACGGGAAGAATAGCAACAGGAATCCTTCCGTGGATTGTGTTGTGTTACCTAGATGCTTCACATACCATCTCGCTTCACGGACTACATGAACCTCTTCAGTTTGGACAAATCAAATCGCATGACGTGGTTTATTATGGATGGACTCGATTATGAATATGTTCAAGTTTGAATTACGATTTTCCGTTGATGTATGAACAAGATCGCTAGCTCGTTAGTTCAACTGTTAGTTCGGTGAATAAAACTCCATTACCTTCCTTAGTTAATCTTTCATCTTTACCTAATATTTTCTGGCGACCGTGACAGGAAATATTCGTAAAGCGTCGAAGCTTCTATAAATTTACTCCTGTAGCTATCGCTATCATCAAATTCTTTCTCTAATTCTGATCCGTCTAAATTCTGATCACACCTCAGAAACATTGTTGACTTCGTTTGGCGATTTAACGTATCTCCAAACCTTGGTTGTCAGAGTCAGTGCTGGGGGAAAATCTCAATTAGTCAGAGCACTGCTTGACTCTGGTTCTCAACGCTCCTATTTGGCCACATCCAGCTTGGAATTTCTCGACCCACCCATTCTAGGGAAACAGACTGTCACTCATGGTTTGTTTGGAGGAGTTGAAAGAAGTTTGGTTCCTCATACGATCTTCAAGATTCAAGTTGAGAATAGGTGGGGAAAAGAAAAGTTCAAGAAAGATATCACTGTCCTGGACCAAGAGAAGATTTGTACTTACATTCCTAGACTAGACATCAACAAATACTTGGAAAAATTGAAGAAGAATCAAATAAAGTTGAGCGATCGAAATCACGATGACCTTGAAATTAAGCTTTTACTGGGAGCAGATGTCTTGTCCGATATATTGACGAGCGAATTAGTTTCTCTGAATGACGGGTTAGTGGCTACCAGAACCAAGTTGGGCTGGACTGTAATGGGTCAGTCACAAAGTAATTTCCCAAGTAGTACACTTGCCAGTAGTATACACTTAAATCACGTTGATATCTCAGATCTACAACGCCTAGATGTTTTGGGAACCACAGACAATGCAGCTGACAAAGGTGGAACGGGAATCGAAGAAGAAACTATAAAATACTGCAATGATAGTAAATCACAGAATAGAAGAGTCCGTCAAATCCACACCATTCGGGAAAATTTGAGTTCAAGATTTCGAAAAGAATATCTCGCACTATTGATTCACAACGGCGATAAGAAGACCAGAGAAATCATCAAGAAACCAACGACTATGGAGGAAACCAACGTAATACCCATTGAGGAACAGAAAGTACCTGGTCCAGTATCCAGTAGTTCATCAGAAGACTCACTAGTAAAGATACTTGTCACCAATAGAAGCAGACGCCAAGTGAATCATCCAAAACGGTTTGACTGAAGCAAACATACATACTTGCGATTTCTTCTGTAAAGGAAATCGCAACGGTGGGAGGATGTTGTGTTACCTAGATGCTTCACATACCATCTCGCTTCACGGACTACATGAACCTCTTCAGTTTGGACAAATCAAATCGCATGACGTGGTTTATTATGGATGGACTCGATTATGAATATGTTCAAGTTTGAATTACGATTTTCCGTTGATGTATGAACAAGATCGCTAGCTCGTTAGTTCAACTGTTAGTTCGGTGAATAAAACTCCATTACCTTCCTTAGCACACTAGTTAATCTTTCATCTTTACCTAATATTTTCTGTCATAAAGCACAATTGGTACAAATTATCACTTCCAGAAATGAATTAACAATTAATTAACATTAACAATTCCAGAAATGAACTTTATATTCATGTTATTCCGTAAGATGAAGTTATGTTAAATTAGTATTATAGGCAATGAAGATTACTTTTTGTTTAACGAATATGGTTGACACTTGCCTCCAAACAATTCTTCCACCCACCTCTGAAGCTTGGGGATAAAGCTAGGAATTGCTTGACATCACGCATTTTCCTCTCAACAAGACCATTGGCTTCAGGGTGGTAAGGTGCCGTTGTGATCCACTCAATATTTCTATCTGCTGAGAACTTTTTTATCTCTTGAGAAGTGAATTGCGTTCCATTGTCAGATACTATTTTCTTCACTTTGTCTAGGTAGGGGAAGCTCTTCAGGTATCTGATCACTGCAGCTGAACTTTCTTTCATTGCTCTGGCTTGGGTAAACCTAGTTGCTTCATCCACAACCAGGAGGAAGGACTGGGTACTTTGGGAGGTGTCCGACTTTTTGACTCGCTCTCCAAAATCAATATGGATACATTCGAAAGGGATTTTTGATTTACAGAAATTATCATGGTGTCAGGTTTCGGGTTGAATTTAAATTTGGTAATTTGGCATTCATGACAGGATTTCACGTAGTTTTTGACAGTCTTTTAACTCTGGCCACGTGAATCGAGCATTAATTTTGCGGTATGTTCTCCAGAAACCATCATGACCTCCAGAGTCAGGACTAACGTGGTAAGCCTTTAAAACTTCAGGTATCACGGACTTATCAATCCCCACTTTCCCTTCAGGCGCTATATTATATCAGCAGGATGTCCAACGCCCGAAAGCACAGCAGCTCCAGGTGATTGGCTACTACTCCTACACCTTTTCATCAGCTGAAATTGGTTATTCCGTTACGGCACTTGCTACCATCAAAGCTGTGAAGTATTTTCGACCAAACTTGGAGGGGAGGAACTTTGTTTGTCATACAGATCACCAAGCACTCTCACATCTTTTGAATCTCAAGGAACCCAAAGGGCGTCTTGCTCGATGACAGGTTTTCCTTATGAGCTACAACATCACTATCAACCATAGGAGTGGAAGAGAATTGGAAGATGCAGACGCTTTGTCACGACTCTGCTTGGAAACTCAGGAACTTCCAGTTATGAACCTCATACAACGAAGTTATTGAAAGTAACCGTGGAGAGAACATAAGTCGTCGCATCGACATGATCTAAAAAATAAGGGATAACGACCTGCAATCTTTAATTTTCAGGAAAATAGTTGTAGAACACATAGGAGAGGGGACTTTTAGATCCTTCAATCTAGAAGATTTTTTTCTTCTAAATTCTTCTAGATTCTTCAAAAATTTACCAATTTTTTGGGTTTTGTTGAAAGAGGAAATTAAACGAAATTGTTGAATTTAAGAGTTCAAGAATACAAATGTTCAACCAAATAATGAAATGTTACGAGTTTTTATAAAGAAGAAGAATAATATATTACAACTTTACTTCAGTGGTAGCAGAGCGTGGTTTTGATCGGTGGAAAAACAAGTATACGAGCAATTATGAATATTTTCAGTGTACTGGTGCAAATAAGGAATCGATCCATCGAATTTCTCGAAACAGTGGTAGATAAGTACGAACAAAATTTGAACAACGAACTTTTGAAACGGACAGTGCTTGCATCTGAACAAATCATCAAACGCAAATTTGTTGAAAGAAAGCGAGCGGTATTACGGAATAAAAAGGAAGTTCTTCTAAATTTAATTCCAAAACAACAGCAGATCTGAGGTCAGGAGTGAGAAGATTAAACGTATGGAGCGAAGGAGGAGATTTCAGGGAGAAGAAGCGGAAAGACGACTGGAAGAATCGAAGAAATTAGGACCCAAAAATAACATTGATGTTGAACTTGGAATTTCGAAACCCACAGACATATCTAAGAGTACAACTTCGGCTAAAAGAACAAGGAAAGCAAGAACGAAGTTTCATGCAACGCTAACACAGAACGGAAAATCATAATCATCATTTACGTCGGAGGACCTTATAGAAAGAAGTAAAAAGATGAGAGAAACTAAAAAATGGATAAAAATGCAGAAAAACCAACATCTGAATTGGAAGAGGCGGAAAAAGGGAAACTTCACACATTTTTCTCCAAGGACGAAGCGGCTTGAGGGCACTTCCTGGCGCTGGAGTGTCGCGAAAGCGATACTTCATTATATCCAAATAATTTTTCGCATAAAAATTCCATACCATTCCATGGGGTAGAAACTGTTACATCTCAAGGAATCTGCGCGCCCCCCCCCCCCACCACCATGAGCTATTTGCATAGCATATTATGGGATTAATAGCTTGAAAGTCTGCTAAATGCAGGGAAAAACAAATCGTAGATATTATAGAATACAAAATAGATTCAAACCACTAGCCTCTCTGCAGATCATGCTCTCTAGAGAATGGAACTCCACATGTGATACTGGAAACCCCATCCCACATGGAAGCCCGAGAGGAGCTGATCAAGTCCATCCCAAAGAAAACTGAACGTCCGTTCAAAACTCAAAACAGCTTAGAAATTTACAACTGCCTATATATTTTCTTGATTGAATTGAAGTATTTCATTCAACACCAAATTAGATTCATTGTCACTGAAATATTTTATTCTTATTGTTTCGGCCGTATGTAGGAACTATTACAAAGCCAATAAAGTTTGAAGAAAAAAAATGGGCAGAATGGCCGAGTTGTGAGGGTTCTAACTGGGCGCCTACCTAACTTCAAGTGCGCATGACCGATACTGTTTGCAGATGGAAAGAATGCGGATGGTTTGGTGAGGTGTCCTTGTGTATTACAATTCCAAAAACATCCTCCTCCTTCTACCTGCCACTCTAGCCAGGGAAAATGGGACCGAGGGTTGTTGACTACCGACCGATGATGAAGTTTAAGGATTGATTTTCACTTGCCGTTCGCGTACTTCAAGGCAGTGGTTCCCAATTCTATATAGGGTGTCGACCAAACTTCATGGATCGATCGTACATCTAATCTAAGTAAGAAAATGTATCGTAGCATCTTTGTTTTAAACCCTTGTTTTTCCAAGTTTTTTTAAATTTCAATTTTTTTTTTGTGTTCTTGAACATGTCACTAAAATTACCAGAACTACCTTAATTTACCATAAACATGTAAAAATAAGGGCACCGTTAGAAAGGGCGCCAAATTTCCCATTTCCCTACAAAAAATCATTTCCAGTAAAGGATGGTGCTTCTTTCAAATTTTAAAGGTGACTGAAGAGTAAACCTGAAGGGCAAGTGAACTCACAATCGAGATGGACTTCTTTCCTAACAATAATTGTTAGGAAAGAAGTCCATCTCGATTGTGAGTTCACTTGCCCTGGGGAAAGGGCCGAGCCTCCATATCTCAGACCTTCGTAATTTGGGCATTGAGCAACTCGAGTCATAATAAGTTAGAGAGCCCCTCCACTCTGTCAATTATTGACAGAGTGGAGGGGCTCTCTAACTCATTATGACTCGAGTTGCTCAATGCCCAAATTACGAAGGTCTGAGATATGGAGGCTCGGCCCTTTCCCCAGCCTGACTCACCAGGCTACCTAGGAGTTTGGAACAGGTAGTAGTCTATGTTAGCAGGTATGCTCTTTGAAAAATTGGCCAGCTGCATTCTTTCTATCTGCGAACAGTGCCTAGTAGCTTGACAATCCACACTCCTATTCCTACACAACAGGAGCACAATTTGTCCGTGCTAGATTCCAAAGGCTGTGAACGTAATAAACCGATTTTTTCCCATACTCGTATAGACGTGCCCCACGCAGTCTCCGAAAGGACTTGGAAAACATCAATTCAGGTTGACACCGGGAAATGAGGTCAACTCGACGTTTTGAAAATCAATCGCATGGAAATCGTAGTCACCGCGGTAGAGATTCATCGGGGCGGTCACTCGATCAAGGACAGCTACCGAGAAGCTGGGGATTATCAGTTTTTTTCTCTGGCTCAACACAACGAGATTTTTTTAAAACCATGTAACGAGTAAACGTAGATCCGATCAAAACATTCGCTGGTAATAACGTGACGAACCGGTGACCGATTCAAATTCATTCAAAAAACTGTTGTTCACTAAAGTGTCTGCATAAAGCTCACAAAATTTTTGTACAGAAAACAGTATTGCCGGTCTACAAGAAGCCCGAGATGACGGATCAGGAGTAGCCACATATTCAGGCACCAGTAGGCTAAATACGAATGCAAAACAGACAAAAATAAACAAAATGATGAACTAAACCATTATGAACATGAGAGAGAGAGAGAGAGAGAGAGAGAGAGAGAGAGAGAGAGAGAGAGAGAGTGTGTATATTTGTGGAAATACAATGCAGGTTTATCACGATGGGGTATTTCGGTCAATTTTTTTTATTTTTTTTTTTTTCAAAAGAGTATGACTCAGGAATAACGGTAATCGGGTCTGTTCGTCGAGAAAATGTTTTAAAAAAATCAGAGAAGCTAAGGAAAGTTGAAGATTTGAATGGTGTGACGTAGCTAGCCAATCGTGACGTAGCTAGCCAACTGTCTTTGAAAAAGTATCCATGCACAGAAACCCCTCTTGGATACTACAACATTCTACTCACACACGCGCGCGGGGCTGTCCGCGGCGTAGTCCTTGCCTAGTGTGTGTGCATTTATAGCGGCCCGCCTTTTTCAAACGTGTGATCTCTTTAATTAATTTTTCTACCACATGTTATAGTATCATTGGGCTTAAAGTTGTAGTATATCGGTTTTCAAGGGTGCTGAATCCAAATTTGAGGTCAAAAACTTAAATTTCCGACCCACCGAAATACCCCATTGTCGAGAATGCAGATAATGGATTAACAAATAATAAACAATGGATAGAAATGATGTATAAAAAAACAATGGAACGGTCGTGTATAATAAAATGTCACTGTGTCTTATCGTGTCACTGTGCATATTGCAATGCGTGCCAGATGTGAGGGGGCTCTTACGACTCCCCCCTGTGCCGGATAAACACAACATAAACCAAATAAATCAAGTCAAATGACCTTAAATAGTTAAGCAACAATGTTCATGATGAGAATATTCAATCAAGAGAGATAGACAAACATTAAGGCCAATCATCCCGGGAATAGTTCCAGAAACAGCCACCACGTTGCGCTTCAAAATGAACTCAAACGTAGTTCTCATTTTTCTCCTCGCCTGTTCATCCAATTTTCAATCTGAAAGTTTTATTGCACTCAGCACACACATGTGAATGGCGCTCAACCCTTAACTTTTGTTAATTTCTTTAAATTGTACATTTTTTGAAATTTTATAATTTTGAAATATTTATTTTGGGCTTTTAGGATAATTTTTTCGAAAAAGTGTGATAATAGCGCACAACGGCAATTAAGTGAGAGTCTATAAAAATTGCAATTTTGATGATAGTGTGTGCAGCGCGATCGTAAAGCGTCGAGGCGGCGAAAGCTAGGACTTCAAAAAAATCGAAGGCAGGCGAGGAATGCGAGGGACCCAAACACGGAAGAGTTCGGGGTCAGAAGTTAATCCGGTGCGTTGACAACAACATGGGGTGGTCAGGCGGGTGGTACTTGGAAGAATCACCAGTCTCGAAATGTTTCTTGATGAATTGCCTTTTTTTCATAATCTACTTTTTTCGCTCAAGGTATCTCTGAATAACCCAGTGATAGTTCTTACAGTTGATAGTGCTATTTTTGACTACTTTCTTTCCTGTAATTTATTATGTTTTCTTGTATTAGCTGTAAGCGTCAAAGTTTATGATCCATAATAATGGGAAATGCATCTAGACCTCTTCGTCCAAATCAAAAGAATTTTCAACTACATTTTTTTTCGTGATGATACAAGTGTTAATTTGGAAAAGTGAGCTCATAGAGCTCAATCGAAGTATTTTAAAAAATCTACAGAATTTTATGATTTGAAAATCGGGATTGCAGCGTCGGTGTTCTATTTTCTCTTTCTAGAATTCTCTCTATCTTTTAGAAAATTCTTTACACTTTTTTCAGTTTCGAGCAAGAAAGTAAATTTTATTTTAATTCGCAACAGGTCAAAAATTATCACTTGTTGCCAAATGATGAACATTTCGTTGTCGTAACAAATTCAAATAACAATCGTCTGCCAAGTGGGTGTGGCGCATAGCTTTCTCGTATGCTTCCCGATTGTATTGATCCGATGATAATAATTTATGTAGCTTATCTCAAAACATCAATCTCTAAGTACATTGAACTACCCTAATATGGGACCGTCTACACGTCGAACCGCACATTCTCTGAAGATTTCACCGAATTCGAGGAAAAACCGTCTGCCTAGTGGGTGTGGCACATGGGGCTTCCTCGTATCCATTACCCGATTTTATAGATGATTCGACGCATAGTTCTGAAAACATCAATCTCAAAGTACTTTGCAATACCCTCATAGGGGACCATCTACACACCAATCTGAACAATCCTAGAAAATTTCATCAAAGTCGGATGAAAAATGTAAGTGTTACGGCTGTTACAAGGATTGCGCATGCGCAGAGGCTACTGTCGATTTTAAGGCCTTGATTTTCATTGGGGACCATCTACAACCTAATCCGCATATTCCCCGAAAATTTCATCGAAATCGGATAGAGAATGTGGAAGTTATGGCTGTTACAATGAAATCACGCTTGCGCTTGCGCAGCGTCTATTATCAATCCGGGGGTGATGATTTTCATTGGGGGCCATATACACGCTAACTCACAAAACCCCCGAAAATTTCATCGAAATCGAATGAGAATGTAGACGTTATGGCTGTTACAAGGATGGTAGCGCATCGGCAGAGGGTACTCACTATCAATTTGGGTGCCAAGATTTTCAAAGGGGGTCATCTACACGTCAATCTGAACAATACCTGAGAAATTCATCAAATTCGGGTGAGTCAAGGAAATTCACGTTTGCGCATGCGCAGTGGCTATCATTAGTCCAGGAGAACACATAGATCATCATAGAGGACGGAGGATGGAGGGTTTTCATAGAGAACCGTCTCCACGCCAACCCGCACAATCTCTGAAAATTTCATCGAAATCGGATAATATTTTCGTATAGTTATGCCCGTTACAAGGATTTCATGAAAGACACACAGGTACGAAACTAAAATAAATTGTTCAGGAAGGTCTAAAACGTAGGTAAAAAGTAAAAACAAAGCTTCCGCTACCTTGGTAGACTCGCAAGAAAAATGAAATGAAAACGCGATTCCGCGACACCACTGACCACCCAACTTTGCAGAGGTTATTTGGTTCACACGTTTTCTAAACATTGGGATCCAAGAAAACCACGCGCATGCGAGTATAGAGTACGTACAAACGCTAAGTAGTGCTGGATTACCTTGAGTTTGTACGTGTTATTTTCATGATTTTTCAAGAATGATGTGAGTTTAGGTGTTGCCTACCCTGTGATTTTCATCAAGTTCGAATCACTAGTAACCACTGTCGTTCGCAAACAAATTCATGTAACAAATTATTAGCAAATTGCCCCCAAAATGATTGCACCTTATGTGCATGCTAACGTAAATTCCTTGCCGTAGGAACCCATAACTTCCACAGATATCTTAGGATTCCGTAGGATAAGTAGGGATGGGTGTAGGTTGGACCGTGGAAGTTCCGCTATAAATTTCTTCTCCGTCAAAATAATCACATAAATCCAGCATTCAAATCTCGGATACATCTAAACAAAAGTTTCTTACTACCTAGCCATACATGAAATGAATACGAAGAAGCTATGTACCACTTCCACTTGGCAAACATTAAATGTTCCAAATTTTGGAAACACGCCGATTAGATTGTATAAAGCGTGATCTTCCGTGGCCTATTCACAAACTACCAGCTAAATTTGAGTAAAATCGTGCAAATAGAACACAGCGCACCCGTTCCTACCTAGATGGAATTCAAAGAAGATTGTCTCGAGGCTGATGCGCAACAATCGTGCTAATTTAATCTATATCGGATCTTGTTTCCTCATAGTTCAGCCCGGAACGAGGACACAGACAGACGTTTACCATTGATAGACCCAGAACCAAAGTTGTTCAATGAGCTCTAAAACGAAAAGAAAGGGAAAATGTTTGTTTCTGATGTTCTAAATGAAAAATATTATGACCACAAATTTGGTCCGGAAACATCTAATTTTATATTCTATGTTGGTACGGCTAAGATTACGAGTAAAAGTTTCATAGAATATTTCCAAGGGAAATGCCAGTTTTAGTCACCTTGATTTTAGGAGGAAGGTACCTACCTAAAGGAAGTATCTTACTTACCCAACATCAATCTCCAATCAAAATATGTTCTTTTTTTTTGGTAATATAAACAATTTTTATTATTCTCGTAGTTTATTTTATTATTTCTATTATTATTTATTATTATTATTTTAAAAATATTTTCATTATTATTATCTCAATTTTATTTATTCTCGTAGTTTCGCAAGTAGGAAGGAAATAAGTACGCAGATAAATAGTTATAACATGAAAAGGTAGGTAGGCTTCTGATTACCGTCAGACGAACTGCCATACCTACACCGAAGTTATTCAGGAAGTTCCAAAATTCAATCAATGTAAGAGGAAATTCAGAGCGAAGAAACGAGCAGACTTGAAGTCACAAAATCGTAATCAGAAAGAACTAACAAGAATCGGGGTCCGTGTTGTGAGGGTTGCGGAGGGGAAGGTGACAACAACTTAGCCCCCTTCTTAGAAATTCCTTTGTTCTTCGCCGTCGACGCTTTACGACCAATATGTTCAATAAATTTCAAATAAAAAAATATTTTCGTACTCAGGTGAGTTAGAGGTTTGGCGCTATAACCGCAGATTTTGAAAAATGTGAAATGATTTTCAAAATTTGAACTTTAAAATTCTGAATAAAATTGAAATTACAATTTTATCTTGAAAATTTTAGCAGAGCGCCATTTGGAAACTAATAATGAGTACATTCGCGTTTTCAAAATGAAAATCGCTTGAACTGGTGGAGAGATAAACTAGAACTACGATTGCCCCTTTTTCTACAATCTCCGGTGCTGCCATCTGGTGAAAAAAAATCTTATTAAAATCGGGGATGATTGGCCTTAAGGGGGTCTCAGTCGGTCGACGTTTATGTTTAGTATTTAGGGAAATTGAAGGCGCAAAAACGTAAAAAGTTTTACCTAAATTTGAAATTTTAAAGGATTTTAGAAATTCATTAGTGCGCAGCTCTAGGGAATTGAAAAACTGAAATATTGCCGCCGGAATCACCAAAATCGAACAATAATTGCCGAAGAAAAATGGGAAAAATTACAGAATAAACGGTTTTTTCTATATTTATCTGGCAATGAGGAATTTCACCGAATTTAGTTTGCATTTTTCCTGAATAGTTATTGGTGTGGGATAGATGAAAATCGGGCTGATTTCGGAAAATGAGTCTCCTGTTATTTTTGGGAGAAATCAAAATTTTAAATTTCAAAACTAACCGGGAAAACGGACGTGAAGCGGGAACGCTCGCTGATTGGGCTGTTCGGATCGCCGTCTCCTCCCAGTGTTGCCCATTGGGACGACGAAATCGTGTTTTCTAAGAGAAAAGTTATCAAACAAAAACAGGGGAAACCTAATTTTCCCCATCTTGCTTTTTCTATTTTTTTCTTCAGTTTTTCGATTTCGAACTTTACTGTTTCGTGAAATTTTGCATCTGGGGACTATGGATTTCTCGATCTCAGCGCTTCAAGCGTCCATAAATGAACTATTCCAGCATGACGTCATTTTCCCGGTTTTTTTAAACATTCGTATTTTCTACACTGTTTTGTTTATTCGTAAATTAGAAAGTTTGGGCTGAAAGTTTGCCGTAGGAGGTTTTTCGAGGTGCTGAATCCGATTTTGGGGTCAAAAATAGGAAATTCCGACATGGTGAAATTCCTCATTGTCGATCGATTTTGATGATACCATTCAACACCTCAACCAGACTTGTATTTTTATCTCAATCCTTAATCACATCTCTCTCTAGCGAAGCAATTCATTAGGAATATCTCCATTCCTCTGGCAATCTGGTTTTGTGTAGACCAGAAACCTTCTCCTCTCAACGCTTACCAACGTCAGCTACCTGGTTTTTTGCCGATCAGAAGCAGACACCTCAAGTTTTGGTAGGCTGGCCACAACTCCTATCTCACCCTTTTCTCCTACCGATGTCAATGAGGAATTTCACCATGTCGGAATTTCGTATTTGACCCCAAAATCGGATTCAGCACCTCGAGAAAAACCCTGCAAACATTCAGCCCTTACTTCCTAATTTACGAATAAACAAACAGTGCAGAAAATATGAACGTTTAAAAAACCGGGAGGATGACTTCAACCTGGAATAGTTCATCTACGGCCGCTTGAAGTGCTGAGATCGTGAAATCCATAGTACCCAGATGCAACATTTCACAAAACCAGTGAAGACCGAAATCGAAAAACTGAAGAAAAAAATAGAAAAAGCAAGATGGAAGGAAAAAAGGAAAATTAGGTTTCCCCCGTTTTTAGTTGATAACTTTCCTCTTAGATAACACGATTTCGTCGTTCCATCGAGCAACACTGGGAGGAGACGGCGATCCAAACAGCCAATCAGCGAGCGTTCCCGCTTCACGCTGAAGGGGTCCGTTTTCCCGGTTATTTTTTGAAATCATAGATCTTGATTGTCTCCCAAAAATAACAGGAGACTTATTTTCCGAAATCAACCCGATTTTCATACATCCCACACCATTAACTATTCAGGAAAAATGCAAACAGAATCAAGTGAAATTCCTCATTTCACTAAATTCGAGTCAAGTCTAAATTCAGTCAGATTAACAGTAGTATTGCATACAGTAAGTAAATTTTACACACTGAAATTCATAACAGTGATGTAGGCCGTCAATACGTGGTGATACAATTACCTTCTGCTTAAAAACGAGTATTATGATCAAGGATCGGGGCAACACTGAAACAAGTTGTTTGAAAGCTGATGTTGACCATCATAATCAGTCACTTTCCATGTGTGTAGGCTACTCATCTCAGTCAAAAGTTTTTGGAAGAAGTTTCCAGCACGCAACTGCACTTCTGAAGTAATGACCACCAAACAACCTCGAACCACAGAAGAACAGGAAAAGTACAGAGAAATATGAAGAACCAGTTTGACAAAAGACACTCAAAGCTATCGCTTCCATAACCGATGGGGACCGAGCGGTCGTGCAGTGCGGAGTGAAGGGCAAAGATCCTACTGTGAAAGGGCCATTTACAGTGAAAAGAGGAGTAACGAGGGATGGTTTTCCAAAAACTCATTTATGTTGATGTATGATAATGTATAGGCTGATAGCTTGGATTACTACAAGTACCTATACTATCGCCAAAGATAGCTCGAAGGACCACCTTCAGAAGGGAGGAAAGATAAGATGTGGTAGATAGGTAGCTAAATTGATGAATGATAGATGAGATTGATAGACTATGATAGATGATTATACTAGTACCTACTCACAATAATGAAAAATAAGGTGTCAGGTAGTTTAATTGAAAACAACTATATTGATCATGGCGTATCCATACTTCCTCCACGAAAAACTAACTTGTCAAAGCGTATCCATACTTCCTCCATGAAAAACTAATTTGTCATGGATGTATTACACCAACAAGCAACAACAATTCCACTAGACTTGGTGAGGTTATAGGTGGGTTTCGATTTTGAGGTTATAAACAAAAACCTCATGGTCACCAAGTGGAAAATTTTATTGACATTTTCATGTCTTTGCCCTGGCACATAGCACAAAAAACTGTCACGAAATTGCGTAACGAAATTGTGTTACAGTGCCTTTATAATGATTTCCGCTTACAACGACCCCGTTGTTAGGTTTGTTCCTTTTCTACACTTTTTAACCCACAAAGATCGTTCACCACTCGTTGGAAAGCTCTCGATTTAACGAACATTTTCATGTTCTCCATAACATATTGACTATACGAATAGCGGAGCTATGGGCATAACTGTTCTCATATTTTGTTTACAAACTAATGATCGTGAGTGTAGAAGATAATTAATCCGGAATCGTCTATTTTATTGAAATTAGGTACCTACCTCTTAATATTAATAATTGTGTCAATTTGTAACATAAATAAAAAAATCACACCAAGCCCTAATCTGTGAAACGGTGGATACAGCTTTCGTACAAGTACGCAACCACGAGAGACATTTTATGTCTTTGCGCCCCCTTTCCCCTTCATATAAAACCTCGTATTGTACTTTTGTTTGTGGAAATTTGATTGTGCTCGTTGATGGTTGCGATGTAATGTACGTAAACATTCATTTAAACAATCACGCTCATACCGCAGCTTGTTGGCCACGCACAACGGAGTGTTTTACGTAATACGATTGGGCAATTTAAATGAATCGAATGTAGCTTCCTGCGTTCAACAGGAGAGAAAAAGGCTTTGGAGCTCACTCAGGTGATCAGTGCACAATCAGGCGCCTTCAGCATTCTCCATTGACCCTGCCTCTCAAATGTCAGCTTCCTACGTTCAACAGGAGAGGAAATGGCCTTGGAGCTCACTCAGCTGATCAGTGACCACTCAGGCGCCTTCAGCATTCTCCATTGACCCTGCCTCTCAAATGTCAGCTCCCTGCGTTCAACAGGAGAGGAAATGGCCTTGGAGCTCACTCAGCTGATCAGTGACCACTCAGGCGCCTTCAGCATTCTCCATTGACCCTGCCTCTCAAATGTCAGCTCCCTGCGTTCAACAGGAGAGGAAATGGCCTTGGAGCTCACTCAGCTGATCAGTGACCACTCAGGCGCCTTCAGCATTCTCCATTGACCCTGCCTCTCAAATGTCAGCTCCCTGCGTTCAACAGGAGAGGAAATGGCCTTGGAGCTCACTCAGCTGATCAGTGACCACTCAGGCGCCTTCAGCATTCTCCATTGACCCTGCCTCTCAATTGTCAGCTCCCTGCGTTCAACAGGAGAGGAAATGGCCTTGGAGCTCACTCAGCTGATCAGTGACCACTCAGGCGCCTTCAGCATTCTCCATTGACCCTGCCTCCGTAACGCTTTAAAGGGATCTGTTGGATGAAGATACCTATTTTCCTCTCACGATCATGTTGACATCTCATTTGTTGCTCACATCATACTCGTATGTTAGTATACATGCGCATAATTCAGCTTTCCGTACAGATGCATTCATATTAGGGACCGTGTACCATGATTAATAAATTGAGAGCTTTCCAATGAGTGGTGAACGATTTTTGTGGGGTGGAAAATGAAGAAGTTAGTTTTCCCTAGGAACGATTGGTTGTACGTGAAAATCATCAGAAAAAACACAATTATTTGGTAACGAATTTTGGTAACGGTTTTCGAGTTATGTGCCAGAGCAAAGACATAAAATGTCAATATGTAACAACAGCAACGCATTGTGAGGTTTGAAAAATACAACAAATAGCTATAGATAGTTATTATGTTAATGATTCGTTTCACATTCTGACAACAACGGAGGGTGGGTTATAAAATCCTATAGTGAGGTAAAAAGCAATAGGTAAAGACATGAAAATGTCCCAATGCGTTGCAGACTCGTATGCAAGCGTTTTGTTTTTTTTGTTCGATGCGGGAAACTATCTTGTGCATTACGTCGCCGGAATTCCGAAATTTACCATTTAAGGGGGGAAAGGGGGGTTGAAACTTAAAAAACGTGCGTTTGCGGGCATAATCTTGTAACTCTGCCCAGACCTCAATTTCCAACCGATTTGCGTGTTTCTTTTTTTTTATATTTATTCGAAATGTGCCAGTTTTGTGTGTTGGTTGAGTGAATATGTGCAGAGAAATGGTCGAAAATAAGGTAAGCTCAAACAGTTGATGACAATGAGGGGAAAATTATGCAGCTATAAAAAACATAATTTTTTATTTTCATTATTTTTCTATATAGATCACTCGCATGCAAAGAACACACTCTGCCATGTCACTGGATCTTCATCCTTTCAATATACTTCCTTCTTAGCAACCATCATTGTTATGGGAAATATCAAAAAATACTAGAACATGTTTTTGAAGGATTCCTCAAAGTGTTGGAGTTGATAGCTCGAGGAGATCTATTGAATTATTTTATTGTAATTTTAACAAATTATATTCAATGGAAGATACGTTCGGTCTCTCACTGAAGACTCAACCGATCTGTCGCCATTAGAACTAAATTTTTTCTCGTCGTTGTAACGAATAGATGGGATTTTAAAATCGCTCATCAGATGGTTTCTCCCTCCAAAAAAACAGCCGAGACTCAGAAAAAACAATACGCAGTCCGGTTGAAAGAGACAAAAAAAAAGAAATGTCGTTAAGGGCAGAGGCACGCCGTCTTGCTAACCAGCGCCCGATGAATAATTCAGAGCCCGAAATTGTCCCTGCGAAAGACTTGCGTAACGATTTTTTATTGTCCGAAACTCATTTTCCATTCATGCGACTTATATGGGAGAGCACTGAGAGTTTCGAGCTTGAGGTTTGTGAGTGAGATATCCTGCGATGATCGACTGGATCCGCAGTACCGCCATCTCCAATCCTTGCTGTACTGATATTTTCACTCAGTCAGATTGCCTCATCACAATTAAAGATTCGTATCCATCATCAAAAAAATTTTTTTACTTATCTATGTCAAAAAGATAAATAAAATCGGATCTTCAAAAGTAAAAATATTCACTTGCATCTTGAACAATTTTGGTTCCACGTTTGTCTATTCGAGGCAAGAGCCCTCTTTTTTTTGACAAAAATAAGAAAATGTACGAAATTTGATACAATTTTCAGAAAAAGTGCGAGTTAATCTAATCCCGAGAGATTCAACGAGTTTCATAGTTGTTGGCCCAACGGAAAATTGTGCCCATGCTGACGTACTGGGGGCTTGACAATATTGTCTCATACTGACAATAATAATGTGAAAAACTATACAGGGTGTAAGCCTAACTGGTCTGCCATACGGTACAAGTCGATTCTACAACTAATTTGCAACAAAAAATGTCCCTTAGCAATTTTTTTAAAAACCCTTTGTTTTCGAGTTATTTTAACTTTAAACATTTTTTTCGTGATTTTGACCTTATGTCATTAAATCGATCGTAACTCCTTTAATTTGCCGTGTAAATTACAATTTAAGGATACCGCTGGAAAAAGCATCAAATTTCCTATCGGATAGATGCCCTAACTTTTTTTTGAGTCAAGGTTTGAGACATGAAAACGTCCTCTAAAAAGAGAATTTTACGTAGTTTCGGAAACCTCGCATTTTTTCAATCGCAAATTGAACTACGAGAACCCATACTTTTTCAAGATGCAAGAACAGTGAAAACTGCGCCAGAATCTCAGCTTTCCAATGGTATAATCAAAACATATTCTACAACCGTATTTAGGGGAGAAATTCGTGTTTGAACGCGGAAAAACGTGCATTTTTTCAACGATATCAGCGCTCTGGCCTCCTGTTTCCGGAGGTCTCACGGTCTACTGCGGCGCCGACCCACCCACTGCTATCGTCCGACCCCTCAAATCAACTAGGCGGAGCGCCGATTTCGTTGAAAAAATGCACGTTTTTCCGCGTTCAAACACAAATTTCTCCCCTAAATACGGTTGTAGAATATGTTTTGATTATACCATTGGAAAGCTGAGATTCTGGCGCAGTTTTCACTGTTCTTGCATCTTGAAAAAGTATGGGTTCTCGTAGTTTAATTTGAGATTGAAAAATGCGAGGTTTCCAAAATTACGTAAAATTCTCTTTTTAGAGGACGTTTTCATGTCTCAAACCTTGACTAAAAAAAAAAAAAAAGTTAAGGCATCTATCCGATAGGAAATTTGATGTTCTTTCTAACGGTATCCTCAAATTGTAATTTACACAGCAAATTTAAGGAGTTATGACCGATTTAATGACATAAGGTCAAAATCACGAAAAAAAGTTTAAAGTTAAAATAACTCGAAAACGAAGGGTTTAAAAAAAATTGCCAGGGGACATTTTTTGTTGCAAATTAGTTGTAGAATCGACTGGTACCGTATGGCAGACCAGTTAGGCTTACACCCTGTATTTTCACAGTATAAAGGTGACATGGTGGGGCAGATTGTAAGAGACGAGGCGGAAGCTGCATCATGGAGGACACTAGAAAAGCTGGTTGTGCGCATGCGCCTATAAACATCCCGCCATTTTCATTACATCTACTTTTTTTTTTGTTTAGAGGTAAAATTAATTGAAATTGACAACTCAAATAAAATGAGTACCTAATTTAAACCATTAAAAACATAGGTACGATAATTTTTAAACATTCAAAAAAATAGGTACGAAAAATAGGTACGATAATTTTTAAACATTCAAATTAACATGTAAATCGGAAGGTTTATTACATTACGCTATTAGTCCCTGGATGATCCCATATGAATTTATCCCTTTTCACACCACTGTCCGCATAGGAGTAAATATGATGTACTCGAGTTTACGTAACCGTCGATTTCTCGAAATGAATTCCACCGATTTTGCGGGTTGAAGGAAGTGAGCTCCAAAATAGTTGGAAAAGTTCCTATAAATCGTGAGAAATTGTCGTTTAAGTAAAATCACGTCTGCATGTGTGCCGAAGCTCCGGTGAAAAGTTCCTATAAATCGTGAGAAATTGTCGTTTAAGTAAAATCACGTCTGCATGTGTGCCGAAGTCCGGTAGCCGTTGATGAAATTCATAGAGCCGTCTCGGTTAACAAACCCGCATAAACACCGTAATTTGCATCAAAATTGTACATGATTTGGTGTAGTTGTGGAACACCAAATCATATGCCACAGTTAAAGAACCTAATTCGTGAAAAAGTTCTGAAACGGAAAATACATTAGAAAATTCTGATTTACCACAAATTTTTGGTTTATTATTTTCAAGGATGAACCATGGGAATCAAGAAAAGTTATTAAATTTAAAATAGAATTCAATTTTTAGAATCGAACGAGACCAACCAACTTTTTTTGGCACTTGAGACTATTTTGCAGCGTTTTCAAAGAAAATGTTTTAAATAGAGGGTTGAATTTGTCACGAACTTCTCATCAATGATGGCTCGATTTCCTTCAAATTACACGTTTCATTCACCAAATGATGACACTCAAATTACATTTTGTACTGCAAAAAGGTGGGATAATTTCCATCCGGACGAAAACAGAAACAAAGGGCGGATTTTTGCCAATCTTTTGCTCAATTGTGTAAAACGTGTATCATTTTCTGCATCTTAATTTATTGATTTTCTGCATCTTCAGTGAGGAAGCAAAACACTCCATAAGACAGTTTAAAATAGTAACCAATATCAAAAATTAATTTCAACGCTGCAGCAATATTAAGAACTTTTTCTTCGACCCTTGAGACTATATTTATGATCAATCTAGAGGTCTCGAAGAAATCATTTATATAAATGAAAGGTTAAATCTGAGCCCATTTAATTTTGCCTCTCTTTCCTTAAATTGTCTTTTATCCATCAAATCATGAATCAAATTTCGCACTACAAAACTCCTTCAATCATAAATGAAAATAATATTTGCCAAAAATAAAATAAAATGTCAAGAAGACAATGTTTTTCTTCGACCCTTGATCAGACTATTTTGATGTGCAAGCGAGGTTTCCGTGAATATCGTTCACACTAATGGAAGGTTGAATCTGACTACGAACCGCCTATTCAATTTTGGGTCTCTTTCCACCAAATTGTCTTTCATCTACCGAATGAGGACACCCAAATTACACTTCGTACAGCAAAAGGGAGGGGATAATTTCCATCCGAGCGAAGAGGGCAACAAAGAGCGGTTTTTCGCCAAAAGGGGTGGATTCTACGAGAAAGATCGAACAAAGTCGAAGAGGGGTGGGGGTAGAAGTAAAACTGTGCCACTGGAGTTGTTGAGGCTCGGTTTTAGGAATTAGGTCAGTGGGTCGCGTATCGCACGCCCGAAACACTCGACGATCAAATCGAGTGGCCACTCGTACCCACTCAACCGATAAATAAAGTCGTTATCGGGAAAATTGGATGCTTTATAGGAATAGATATAAATAAAAATCGATGGAGAGCGTGGAAGAAGAGGCGAACTCGTCGACGTGAGCGAGTATCTGCAGATCTGATTGTTATTCAACTCGGTCGTATCAACGATATTTACATTAGGAGACACAATCAGATGAAATACCACACACGTTTTGGGTCAGAGGGGTGTGATAATAGCGAATCGATAAGACGAAAATGCGCGAGGACGTTACTTTTCGGCCAAAAAGCTTCTCGCATTCGAGCCACAGAAAAGTTCTGGAAAGTGGGCGAGGCACATAGGTTCCTCCTATCCATAACACGATTTATTTTCCTGATACGATGCACAATAAAATAATCCAACTTCAATATCCAAGAACATGGAGGTAACAAAGTACTTCCAAATTTGATGATCGAGTGATATTAAGGGGGTCTCAGTCGGTCGACGTTTGTTCCTCGTTCCGAGTTAGTATTTTGCCAAATTGAAGTCGCAAAAACATAAAAAACTGTACTTGAATTTGAAATTTTAAAGGATTCTAGAAATCCATTAGTGCACGGCCCTAGGGAATTGAAAAACTGAAATATTGCCGATGGAATCACCAAAATCGCACAATAATTTCCAAAGAAATAAGGGGAGAACGTGGAAAAAACTGTTCATTCAAAAGTTTTTCCCATTTTTCTTTGGCATTTTTCTTTTTCTTTTATTGTTCGATTTTGATAATTCCAGCGGCAATATTTCAGTATTTCAATTCCCTAGTATTTCGTGCACTACTGAATTTCTAAAATCCTTTGAAAATTTCCAATTCAAGTAAAACTTTTCAACTTTGTGCCCCTTTGATTTGGCTAAATACTAAAAACGGACGGCGACCGGCTGATACCCCCTCAACCTTCAATTTCCCACTTGTTCAAAACACTGGTTTTTCGATTATTTAGGAAAAAAAAAAAACTTGTCTGTATTTCAACAAACCAAATAGCTTAGAATAGCTGGTTTCGAATCGAAACCATCGTTTGGAAACTATCGATATTCACCATCGAATAAACCATTGAAGTTAACCATCGAATGTTGAAAACCATCTGTACTGAACTATCGATGGTTTTCGATAGTACCGATACTTCTTTGGTGAATCATAAATCTTTGTGTGGTAATCAAAACATTGAATAGTTCAATAATCTTTGCAATTTGCATGATACAAATTTTAGTGAAACCACTGGTAAGTTCAGGTCAACCAAAATGCGTCCGACGATTTTGGTTTATTATTTTCAATAATAAGCCTTTGGAATCGAGCAAGAAAAAAAAATTTAACCCCCCCACCCCCCCCCCTCAAAATTTGATGGTTTACGTTTCAAGGTACGTAGAACCCAAAAATCGAATAAAAATGTGGCCGTCCGTCCGCCGTACGCGGCACTTTTGCCACTTAGCATTGACCGATTTTGATGAAATTTGGTATGTAGGCTCCATTTGGGGTCTAGTTGTGCCCCGAAGCTTTTGGTTCATGTAGGTCACTTCTAAGGGTTCCAAAATCAATTTTGAAATTTTGAAAACGCCTTTAACTCAAAAAATTTTGATATAAAGGTAAGTATTGTTTTTCCTTCAATTTAAGATTCTATAGAATTTTTAGAATTTTTTGAGACCACGCGGAGCTCTGTAGGACAAACCGTTCGCTCCCTACGAAAATTTAAGGGTTTATACTGAAATATATATAATATATATATTTCATAATAATAAATTTTAATTAAATTTCATTTAATAAAAAAAAATTAAAATCACCAACCATCGATCGCATGTCGGTCAGCTCTAATTTGAACGGAGATTAGGCCTCTTTTGCGATTCACACTCGTGTTTTGATTTATATTATAAATCAAAACACGAGTGTGAATCGCAAAAGAGGCCTAATCTCCGTTCAAATTAGAGCTGACCGACATGCGATCGATGGTTGATTTTAATTTTTTTTTTTTTTTCTTTTTTTTTCTTTTTTATATTGGATGGTTGGTGATTTTGTAGACGAGTAATCTATATAGAAAAATAATAAACCACTGTGTAATAATTTGCAGCGTTTTATTCGATTTTTGGATTCTACGTACCTTGAATCGTAAACCATCAAATTTTGAGGAGGGGTTTTCTTGGTCGATTCCAAAGGTTCATTATTGAAAATAATAAACCAAAATGGGAATTTAATCAATATCTTACACTTCTGTCGGGTAGATATAAAAAGTTAAGGGAACAATATTCAGTAAGGTACGGCCGCTGAGGACTTGAGAGGCTCTTTTACACCCCTCGTAGTAGCTTGCGATGGAACTCTCCACCGAGAATACGACAAATTTCTGAAGAGGCTGGCAGAGGTACTGTCCGAGAAGTGGACCAAGCCTCTTTCTCAAGTGACCTGCTGGGTACGAGTCAAAACACAAATGGCTGTGATCCGAGCAGTGTCGATGAGACTTCGCGGATGCACAAGGAGAGTGAGATGCCTGGGATTAGAGGACGGAGCCCTGATGCCCGTATGAACTTCAACATTTTAGATTTCAAATTAGTAAATTCAAAATTCAACTGACGTCCACATCAAAATTTGACGGTGAACTCACCCACTTGTTTTAGTCAAGTTGTTACTGTTGTTGTTATGGTTGTTGAGCTTATACGTAAATAAATTATTTATTTATATATAGTCAGTAATTTCAAACAAATTCAACATAATTACCTGAGATCAATTCATTATTGAGATAAGAAACAAGTGGAAAATGAATATTTTAATTTGATACCGAGTGACGGATAACGATAACGGAAAGAATTCACACTTTCACATTGAAGCAGTAGTGAAACATTGGTTCTAAACGATGGTGATAACATCGACTATCGGATGCAAAACATCGATGCTCATCCCTAGTTTTGATCGAGATGTTTGTGATTTTTCTTACATGAAAACTGGACGGTATCATTTTGGACACCTCAGGAAGGGAATTTTCACAGGTATTAATTTATTGTACACATCCTCTTGAAGAATCCTGCCTACCCAACTCTGTCAATTTTTTATAATGAATAAAATGACTGGCGAAGTACGCTTTGAGTCTCGAATATAACAGCTCGTTGCAGCAAGACTTCATCAGATGTACAGGCGGGTGAGCCCATGCAAAGAGGAATTGGAAATCAAGTCACGTAAACGTTGAGTTCTATTCATACGGGACGATGAGGTAATGCACGTTGATCGAAAACACGCATTACGATAATCAAACAGTCGGATCTATAAATAAAAAGTGTTGATGCCCCACTGACCCAATTTGAGATTTGGTCGGTTTGAATGGAAGACGTCGATGGGAAGCTGCGCAGACTGATACAGCCTGCAATAATTATCCGACTAGAATAATTGTGAGGCAACATGCCAGTTTTAAGAACGAGCGCATCAAAAAATGATAAAATAAAAAACCTTCTTAACGAAAATTGGACTGACCTTAAAACTGATGGTGGCAACCCAACAAAAAGGAGAAAATAATAATTACAACTTATTCAGATAGGTTGGTAGGTACGCATTGAGTCAGTAGATGGTCAGGAGGAACATCGAGAGTTAAGAAGCCCGACGCTGTTGCCTGACCAGTCTTGCATTATCCTGGATGTCCAAGTTGTCAATGGCAGTTTGGACATGGAGCAGACTTGGAAGCTAAGATAAGAAAGTATGACAGAAATGATTTACGGCAGGAGTGGCACCCAACAACATCAGGGTCATGGCTGCAACGTTGTCATGGCGTTGGGCGTCAACGAGGAGGGGATCTCGGTAGGTGTACTCCGTGATACCACCACCCGTGTCCTGCTAGGCTCTTACCCTCAAATGATGGTCTTTTTCATCCCTATCTCCCACCCCTCTTCCCTGCTGAAATTGGTTTTTTTATTTTATATATTAAATTAAGCTGAAATTTGTTTTTTATTTTATATATTATTTTATTTATTTTTTATTTTATATTGTTATTTGTGCCGTGCTCCCACGCTGCATCAAAAACCTTCAGTCTCTGAGGAGAGATCGATCAGGAGAAAAAAAACCCCACTGCCGTGGCCATCAGTAGACACAAATATATTTGAGAATCTTCTACATGGGTAAACGTTTCTTTGCAAATATGCATACCCATATCAGAAACCCACATCATACCTTGATAATCGTACAGCGACGTCAGTCCAATACAGAACACAAAGATACTTGATGTAGTGGGTAGTTGAAGATGAATCTAATCGAAAGAATGTTGGAATACAAAAAAATTCGTAGGAGATTCACAACTAATGCCACTCTCATAATATAACCTCCTCCGTATTACCTCAATGATACCTACTCTTTTTCCTGTTGTGTACTTATCGAACTATCAACGCATGTAATACTAACCAGATCATATGAGTATGGAAGTAGAATCTACTTGCCTACCAATGGGCATGGCGGCGACTTCTATGCGTACCTACCAACCATCCTACAGCTGTTACAAGGTTTCTACGTCACTATCGTTCCAGATGATGTTCATTGGGAACTTTAAACACAATCCGAAAGAATTTCAATGAAATTTGCAATAAATGTTCATAAGGACAGTAAGTTCGTATAGTTTTGCCCGTTACAAAGTGGAAACCGACTACCGCCAGCTTGGTAGACTCATGTCATCGCGATTGCAATGTTATTATTGTTATTTTTTTATGAAAATTGACAGGACCAAACTTGGAAATAAGATCAAGATAACAAGAAGCTCAACAAATCCAAGAAAATCATCGAACTGTACACCTACTCAACATACTAGTAATCCATATCTACATATTTTAGTTATAGTGCTCTTCTCAACCACGAAGGGTCCTAAAGTGCAGGTTCATTCCTTCATTCCTGCAATTGGAATAGATGTAACTTCGAATAAATGTCAAATTTGAAGTTTATCTTGGTTGTTTTCAAATTTATACGTCATTTCTGTCAAATTTTTCACTGAAATCGAATATCCTTCAGGCAGCTGAATGAAGACAAAATTTAGATTCAGGGTTTAAACGCGACCAGCTTGGGAATTGTTGGGTCGATTAATATCTAATGAAAATCAGATTTGCAATGTTTACGACTGCGCAAACTCGTTTTGGAGCGAAGGTGGTAAAATTTATAGAGGACCATCCACAAACGAATATTATACAATAACATGTTTTTCTGATGTTTCTGGAATTCAGAAATCTAAACACAAAATCTACGTACAATTTCGGAATAGTAGGTGCTTAGAAACTGGGTTTGCCTCGAATTGACGGGCACGGAACCAAACCCCCAAAAAGCTCGGAGTGAAAATTTTACAGAGGACACACATTTTCTTAGCGAAAGTTTGATTTTTCAAACATTTTTGAGGAGAATAAAATTCAAGGCACATGAAATAAGTATTTACTCTTATTTACATTTTTCCTCCATCAAGATGCATCTGGAGGAGGTTCCAAGGAAAGTCAAATAGGAAAATTAACCTCTGATGTGTATAAACCCTCTGATGAACTCAGAGTATGAAGGGGCTGACAGACACGTAACAACTGTGAAGTTGTTTTTGAGACACATGATGGGTTAATCAATATATTTTTCGTCATACCAACATTTTATTAGTTAAAACAAAGTAATTAGACTTACTCCCAAATAGTCGAGGGGGGTCTCAGGAGTCTAATTTGGAAAGAATTTCAAAAACTATGATTTACGATACCCAACATGCGAATTCGAGTTCACCCCCCCCCCCCCCCCCTGGCTGCTCCTGCAACGGTGCCAGTCCAGGTAGGTAATCCGCAGAAGTTCACATCCGTGTTCCATGTTCAAGGAGAAACACACAAAAAACCATGAAATATGCGGTTTCTGGTGTCCTGACACCAAGGTGGCACCACTAATTTGTTCTATGGTGGCACAAAGAATACTTAATTCATGAAAATACAGAGCAATTTCCCCTCAATTTCATAGTTTGGATAGAATTAGTAAGCTATAAAGGAACCGGAATATTGAAAAATCGGATATTTTGTGAATATAATCCCCCCACTCATCCCCTTCCCTTGCTAATTACGATATTCTGGTCATTCGAAGTCATCTGAACGAAAAAAATTTCGCAAATTGGTTAGAAATTTAGGCAAAATTATGGCCAAAAACGTACGTTTTTTTTGCCTGTGTATAAAGTCTCTAAGGGACACGGTGGTTTTCAGAAACTAGGGAACAAAGTACTTTTAGTGGCGGTTAGATCACCGATGAAGGTTTGAAATGGAACCTTCTACAAAGGGAGGACAGGTACTGATCGCATAGGATATTCTAGATGCACGCTGCTGTCAAAATACTTTATTGAAATTTTCCTCGTATCTGTTAGACACTTTATACACATCAGGGGTTAATTCAAGCCACGTGAAATAAGTGCCTACTCTTATTTTATCCCCCTCAACAAACTCCTTTAGGAGAAGGTTTCGATTTTCAATAACTGAAGTTCTCTGCCGTACTCATGCTCTTATGGCGAGGAGGAAGCCATGTGCCTCACCCACTTGGCAAGACAATGCTCCTTCACTCGAACGACTAAAAGATTCAATTACCCAACGGCCCACATCGGGATTGCGAAATGGATCACCCCGAGCCCTCATATAAAGTACACTCATTATGAGTTCAAATAAGGAGAGGTTGTATTACTTCCAACTACGATCGGACTGTTAATAACGTCTGTCTGTCTTCTTAACCTTTTGACGGATCTCGTCTGCGTACGCCCCATTGTGACGGTGGATCTGACGAAAGAGCTCCACCCGCCATGTCTGTGCAGACGTTGTGACAGACAGAATAAATATAAATTCGCTTTCGTTTTAGTTCGAATGACCCGGAGGGCGCCAAAGTTTCATACATTAAGTCGATGTGTGCTGAAATCCCATGCCTCACTCCTCAGAATGACATGAGAAAAAATATATAAATCTTCAGGAATTCTCGGACAAACGCAAAAGCTTCGAGCTGTTGGAGTAACAAGATACCATTGCGAGCTCCACAAACGCAAAAGATTCGAGCTGTTGGGGTAACAAGATACCAAAATGCACAAAAATTAATATTCGCGTAATTAAGGTGGTTATTATAAGCTATATCAGCGGTTCCCAACTAAATTTTTCCAAGGACCCCTTCATCAATACCCGCACTATCTAAAGTTACCTAAAAAGAACCAAACTATGTGAAGAAATAAATCAAACTGAAGCTATAAAACTTAGGATTTATTCGTGAAAATACAGAGATTTTTCAAGGTTCAAGAGACGCCGACGAGTTGGGTTCAAGAGATACTAGCAAGTTCGGTTCGAGAGTCACTGACTTTTAACTTTAACATCGAAAGCATTTTCTCGTTCTTCGTCTGTATGCCTAGGCCGTTTTAACGATCCAAATTTTAACCAATGGTCCATAACGTACGCGTAATTAACTTTCCGTGAAAAACAAAGCTTTTCAATCACTAAAATGTTGCACAAAATCACACATGTAAACAACTACTAGCACACTAGCAAACTCCACTAGCACTAACTTGTCTCCAGTACTCTATGAGCACTAACAATAAATGACTAACAATATAGCAATAACTGACATCTCTGAAATACATAAAGCCAAACTACAAATACATAAAGCCAAACCAAGCGTTAGTTGTCATATGAAGCCAGACGCAGAAGTCAACGTTCAGAAGCTGCAAATATACACTCCTGCTCAAAATTAGAGCCCCACTATCCTGTATCCTGGACTCGCCACCTAGGAGCCCAGACATGAATCCGATAGAGCATGTTTGGGACATGCTGAAAAGAAGAATTCGAGCCAGAGATCCACCATCAGACTATCTTCAGCAGCTGGAAACAGTAAGTAAAGAGGAGTGGGGACAATATCCCCCAAGAGGATATCAAAAACTTGATAAGAGGCATTGGTCAAAGGCTCCAAGCCCTCATCCGAGCTAGAGGAGGTAATAACAAGCATTGAAAAGGAAAACTGGCAAAATTCAAACCTTTTTTCACACTTACAATTTTTATCATTTTAACACAAGAAGTACATTTTTCTTTAATTGATTAAAAACATGTTTTTTTTCTCGAATTTGTGCCTTTTTTGGTTACCCTTTTCCTTCTGTGTTTGCAAACAATGTGTGCAAATGCATAAAAACTTGATAAGGGAAAAAAGAAGGGGGACAAACGAAGAAACAGATGGTGGTGCTCTAATTTTGAGCGGGAGTATATATTCAATTTGTATATCCTAAGGACCCCTCAGCCATACCTCGCGGACCCCCGGGGGTCCGCGGACCACCAGTTGGGAACCGCTGAGCTATATGGTTGTCAAAATGTCCGAAAGAAATCCTTATGACCCTCCAGAAGAGCCCACTAATCAAGGACAAACATCTGTAATGTGGATGTGGCACATAGCTTTCTGGTAATAGAGGATAATTAAAATTTGATAATTAAAATTCTGGTATTAATGGTATAGTAATAAAAATTACGATTATAGACTAAAACCCTCCAAATTTTATGATCAGATGTCGTTGAAATTCATTAGGAACCATTCAGAATCCCAACCTCGGGTGAAGACGGTGGAAGTTATGGTTGTTACGAGGGTATCGTTTTACAGGGGACCATCCTAAGTCTCAACCACACAATCCCTGATAATTCCATCGAATTTGGATAGAAACTGCACAACTTGACCTAGGATTCAACAATTGTGCACTTTTGCAAATGCTCTAAATATCGATGAAATTCCTGAAGGACAATCCACACATAAACACACAGTCTCTGTGTCATCAAAATCAGCGGAACCTGTAGAAGCGATCCAGAATGTGCACATTTTCCGAACCAAAAAGCGCTACCGGACAGCGGTGATTTTTCCCAAAACTGACAACAATCTGCAAGTGAACCAAAGTTTTTGAAGACTTGTTCAATTCAACCTACAGCACATCTAATTCTCTCAATACCAGGATTTGTAAGGGTCTAAGAGTAATAATTTTGTAATTTATTTTAGTTTGTTCACAGTATTTTGTTTTATTCAGAAAACCCAAAGATGCTTGGAGCCTAGGGAAATATCTGAAAACAATTTGCGCAACTGAAACTGATTTTGACTCTCCACATCCCAAATCACATACCTGATCCAATATTTAGTTGAATGCAAGTTAAGAAGTCGTCAGCTTTGTACCATTTTGTGGGGTAGTTGGGGGCTGGCCTATCTATTCAACCGCAATCCGATTAGTAGCTAGATATGTCCCACCCCACTTGGCCGGCCTTGTCTTTTATCTTGACTAAGCCAAATGACTTGACTGTTCCAAAATTCCCTACATTGATAATATCAATGATCACGTTGTTAAAAATGTATAATAAACCGTGATAGGGTTTTATGAAAACCGTGAGAGGTTTTACCCATCAAAATTTTAAGGTTTGCGTTACAAGGGCTGTAAAATCCAAAAATCTAACAAAAATTTGTCTGCCCGTCCCGTGGACCGATTTTGATGAAATTTAGTAAAAGGGCTCTCCATTTGGGGTCTAGATGTGCCACGAAGGTTTTGGTTGATGTCAGTCACTTCTAAGGTGTAAAAAGTGAGGGAAAAGTTTTCATAACGCCCTAGCTCAGAAACTGGGTTTTGTTCTTTGCGCTAATTTAACCCCTTCAGACCCCAAGGGTTGTATACAACCCATAACTTTGCAGGCTTCTCTTTCCTTTGCAAAACGGTTGAGAAAGCTCGCAAATGTGTTTATGTCTTCAGAAACAATACGGGAAGACGAGTTAGGGGTTAGGAATAGGTTAGAGATAGGTTTGGGACGGGCTTGGGATGAGTTGAACCAATCATCTCGATGGTTCACTTGTGCCTAAATAAGAGTCAAAATTGCCCCAGCCAGTTCCACTCAGTATAAACCAGTATATTTGCCGGACTGTGAAAATAATTATAGCTTAGTTAGTTCAGTACTTAGTTTATTTAGTTTCCAGCAGTTTCTAATTCTTGATTTGTGATTCGGAATTTTTCCCAGACAATGATTTTTAGTGCCTCACTTATGTGGGCTGTGAATGTCGATTTTTTCAAGCTGAAAGTTTAATTAATAAATAACTCATTCCCCACGAATATTTTTTGATTAGTGGAACCTCTCAAATTTTGGTTACGCGGAGACCCAGTGGGTCTTTTACAACCCACTTTATTACTCAATGACCCAAAAAAATAAAAATCTGAAGAAAATCATGAATCATCCCTAGGCTTCCCTTAATCAGTTTCAATCACCAAAATACTTATATCTTGGACAGATTTAAATGGGGACTGAAGAGGTTAAAACATCGACGATTTTTAAGAATTTTTTTGACGCCACTCAGAGTTTTGCGGAGCCAATTTTCGCCTGATGAGGATAATTAATTACAGTTTTCAATTTCTAGACACGATTAATATCAACCAGAAAAGATCATCGTTAAATGAGCAATTACTGTAAAATTTTCAGAATACTAACAATCTTGAGATGCCCCTGTGGGCCAGCCAGAACATGAGGAGCCACTTACCCCCCCCCCCCCCCCTCATCATCCCACCAACATTGGTCCCTAGAAGGCAGACGAAGAAGCCGCGATATTCGCAGACGAGTGAGCTTCAAATAAAAAATAATAAACCGTTGTGTAATAATTTGCAGCGTTTTATTACAATTTTTTTATTACAGCATTATTATTTTATTACAGCGTATAAATACAAATAAAGTTAATTTAAAGAGAAAAAAAGCGGTTTATTACTATTATTTCATGAGGGGGAGGGAGAGAGATTCCAATCCACGGTTTAAACTCAAATTTGATATCTCATAAAGAGTTCTACAGATATTTCGCATAAGATTCAGCTTTCTTTCCTTTACGTGGAGTAGTGATCCCAAATACCGATCAACTTTGTGAAATTAGGATGATTGACTATTCATTTTAGAATAGCTCCACCACCACATTGATCATCTTGATTGAATTTCCATGAAAGGCAAAGTATTTGTGGTCGTCGCACAGCCGCTGCCCCCAGCAATAATATTATTTGTTTGCGTCTGAGGTCGGTGGTGGAGGAGGGGCTCCAGATAGACAGCTCGTTGGTACTTATTTATAATTAGACGACTGAGGAAGAGGCCTGCCTTGACCTGGATATGGTGAGGACCGATGTGGCCAACCAGCCGGCACCTCCTGAGGCACCAGAAGAATCTCACGGACCACAACGGAGAAAACCCCCATCTTCACGCCCGACTCGTTCTAGGGATGCGACATCGATCAAAACATCGATATTTTAAAAATCTACCATCGATAAAACAAAACATCGATTTTTGTCAAAAAATAAGCAGAAAAGTGGATTAATGAGGGTTTTGCCCAAAGCACCGAACTGAATTTCAATTCAATAATTAGAAAATTAGCTAAAAACTTCCAGACAATGCGCAGGTGTATCACTTCTGAGCTGTAGAAACTTCCAATATAATTTGAATTTCGGAAAAAAATTAGAACTTGGGAAATGGAATAATAATATTATTCCACATTATGTCACATGTCACATATTATGTCACCTATTAGTCACATTTTTGTACTAATAAAACTTGCAAATTATTACTCAAAGGTTTATTTTTCTGTATTGATCACTCACTCAAATCAATCACCGCAAAGAACACAGCTTTGCCATTGCCACTACCTACCTACCATATTATCGCTTCACAATAAAGTTCAATTTGAAGAAATAAACACTTCACACTCAATTCGAATAAATAGGGAGTTGTGGGTGCCTTCAATTGGAAATTTGATTACTGGTCGCTAAGGACGCAAAACTGAAAACAACTCGAAGAAACCACCTATTTTTACCTTATTTTGTGATCTTTATTTTCCTCTTTATTTATTAAAAGGATTGAGTTTTTAATAAGAACCAAATAACATGTAGTACTGTGGTGGAGCATGTTGTGAATTTCATTTAAATTTTTTTTTAATTTAAAAAACTCGAAGAAAGGAACAACGATTGCATTTTTGTCAGCTAAAATTTGAAATTTATTAGATGGAAAATGGTTGTCACGATGGATTTTGGTTTATTATTTTCAATAATAAGCCTTTGGAAACGAGCAAGAAAAAAAAATTTAACCCCCCCTCAAAATTTGATGTTTTACGTTTCAAGGTACGTAGAATCCGAAAATCGAATAAAAAAATTTCCGTCCGTCCGCCGTACGCGGCACTTTTCTTAGCAACACTGGACCGATTTGGTTCAAATTTGGTATATGGGCTCCATTTGGGGTCTAGTTGTGCCGCGAAGCTTTTGGTTGATGTAGGTCACTTCTAAGGGGTGAAAATTAAGGGTTGAAATTTTCAAGAGTGCCCTAGCTCGAAAACTCTCGAAATAAAGGTATCGTTTTTCCACCAATTTTAAATAGTACAGAATTTTAAAAAAATTTTGAGACCACCCGGAGCTCTGTAGGACAAGCCGTTCGGTCCCTACGAGTATTTGAAGGTTTTCCTTCGATAAAACAGAATCATGAGTGTGAATCGCAAAAGAGGTCTAATCGCCGTTCAAATTTTATCTGACTAAAATGCGATCGCTGTTCATTTCTTCGATTTGTATACAGTTTTGCCTTCTGCGTAACCAGTAATCAAATTTCCATATCAAGCTTTCTATTTTTCAAATCGAGTGTGAAGCGTTTAGTTCTTTCTAATAAACTTGATTGTGAAGGTGTGAAGCCATTATAGTGTGGTAGGTAGTACCTACCAATAGGTAGGTGTGGTAGGTAAAACAAATTGGTAGGTAAAACAATGTTTGTAGGTAAAAAATGCTGCCAATCATTGCTCACTGATCAGATCACTGATCAGCTGAGTGAGCTCCTAAGCCATTTTCAATGCTATTGAATGGAAGTGCTCTTCCAGGCGTCTCCAGCATTCGAGGAGATCTTCTTCACTCTTCTGATCACTGATCAGCTGAGTGAGCTCCGAAGCCATTTTCAATCCTATTGAACGCAGGAGCTGAAATTTGAGAGGGAAGGTCAAGGGAGAATACAGATGGTGGTAGGTGCTATTGATGGAGAACCAGTGATCTAAACAGAAGGGTGATCTATACAGAAAATAATAAACCTTTGAGCAATGATTTGCAGCGTTTTTGCCCTGGAGTCCATCGCTGTTTTCACATTTCAAGGATAAAAACGCTGCAAATTAATACATTTATTTATTTTTCTGTATAGACCACTCGTCTGCAAAAACACAGCTGTCATTTTTTTTTTTTTTTTTTAATGAACTCCTCTCAAAGACAAAAGGTCTATCTGAAGGAGGGGACACGCCATAAAAAAAAGAAATAAATAAATCAAATATTATTGGGGAGGACGACAAGGACTGTAGAGTCCATTAAGACTCTTGAGCGATTCACACTCGTGTTTCTGATTTATCATAAGTCCAACCCTCAAGTTCTCAAACGGAGTGAGCGGTTGGTCCTACAGAGCTCTGGGTAGTCTTATTCGATTCTTCATATTCAATACTATTTTGAATTTATAAAAAACAATACGTTCATATCATAAGTTTTTGAGCAAGGGCGTTTTCAGAATGTCAACCCTAATTTTTCACCCCTTAGAAGTGATCAACCAAAAGCTTCGGGGCACAACTAGACCCCCAAATGGAGCCCATGCACCAAATTTCATCAAAATCGGTCCATGGTAACTAAGGAAAGTGCCGCGGACGGCAACATTTTTATTCGATTTTCGGATCCCACGTAGGGTAAGGGAACCAGTTATAGACACGACACCAGTTATTGACAGTTGCGCCTTCAGGCACAAATAATAAGAATCAAGTGCCTCCAGTAAATTCCGGCTGGTCATAATTTATTACTATGACTACTTGGCTGCAATTTCTCATCAAAATCATGTCGCTACGGAGATTATCAACGAGATTATGTTTATTTTCGTTTTTCGTGTTCAGCTGTTGACGTTTTCTTGAGCAACTCAGTAAGGAGGTAAGTCACTTCCACGCTTTTTTTACATCATATTTTAAGGTTGTAGGAACCAATCTATTGTCACTCATCCTATTTGTATTTTAATATTTTTCAACTGTAAAAAACTTGAAAATAACTGAACCAAAGAGTTTTGGAGGGTGTCGATAACTGGATCTCGGATACATCAACTTGCCCAGTTATTGACACCAGTGTCTATAACTGGATTTTTGTTGAAATCTTAGTTTTTCAGCGAATTAAACACAGTTTTTTATTTGAAAGCGAAAGGTGTTGAAATTGTAACATAATTACGATGGGATCCAGTAATCGATAGGGGGTGTCAATAATAGGTTGAATTTGTTGTCAATAACTGGAGGATTCCACTCCATTTATAGACAGCAGGAAATACCAATTATTGACATATCTAGGTACGGAAAAAACTAGAACTAAAATCGCAGTAAAATTAAAATTATATTTCTTAAATCTGTTGTTAGGTACCTACAGGAAAAGTTTGGTACCAAGCAATTGTGTTCGCTCATTATTAATTTTTTCTCTTGCAAGAATTGAACTTAGAACTCAACTTGATTTTTTTCCAGGGGAATTACACGATGATCTCAAAGGAGAATTACCCTAATGTTTAAAGGGTCCGGTAAGTCACCCATCAGCAGAAACTCGGGTCCCTATTATATTCTCTCGAAACAGGAGGAGGACATCTAGTTAGTTAGTTTTTTGGATCATAAAAATGGCTAAGGCCGGATTCCCAGTTATTACTGAGGATCTTCAAGATAGCGTTCAGCACCTCTCGAAAGACTGGGTAGACTCCATTCATCGATGGCCGGCCAGGGAAAAAATGTCTCACAAGTTTCAAGCGTCGAAATCCTTCCATTTTCCACAGAATTTCAGAAAATTTGACGTTGAGCAGGGCTGCGGCTACAGGAGATGAATTTAAGTGATGGATCTAAGAACAAAAGACTACTTGAGAGAGCAGTCGTTGTTTGAGATATTGGAAGATCCAAAAAGATTATTCAATGGAGACGAAAGCGAAGTTCGGAAGCGAGTTTTATTTTCAGATTTTATACCAATTGACTTGAGAAAAGATGAAGTTGAATATTATATACAACTAGTCTTAATCTCAGTGACCAATTTCTATAATTTTTTATATTCGGGATAAATAAAGTTACACATTTTCAAAGTTCAATGTCGCGTCAATAACTGGTTCCTTCGTGTGTCGTACACTGGATTTTGCATGTCAATAAGTGGTAACGAAACTCACTTTCGTAATTTCGGTGGAAACATTGTAAATTCTAATCTTTTAAGGAAATCTGTGAACATAATTTATTCAACAGACCCAGATCAACATGATACAGCAAGAAAAAGTAGAAAAAATGTTAACACGAACAAGTAATCATGAAATCACCCGAAAGTTTTGGTTGTAGTGTCTATAACTGGTGCCCTTACCCTACCTTGAAACAAAAACCAACAAATTTTACAATTTAAAAAAATCGGTCGATTTCAAAGGTTCATTGTTGAATGTTTGTCTTGTCCTAAAGTTTCTAAAACCCCAGGATTTCATTTCAACTGAGCGAAGAAATGGTGTTTTGTCCGTCTTATTTCCAGAAAGATCCAATGAAACTAAACATCAGCTTGTTGAATGCGACCATGGTAGAATCCCAAGAGCAACATGAAAACATTGCACACGAATCATCGATGTTTAGAGAACAACATCGATATTTTGGTAACATCGACATCGATGTCGCAGCCCTAACTCGTTCCACCAAGGGATGTTCATCTCATTTTTACGGCATCCCAGTCGTTCTCGTGAATGACTTCGCAGTTCTTCTAACGTTGAGCTCCATCGTGGAAACCCGATTGGTTCGGTTCAGACCACTCTTGTCTTTGTACGAGTGAATAAAAGTGCTGGGTCATTTTCCATAATCTCAAGACACGTCTACAGTCATATCCTGCAGCAATCAAGAAAAATATCGTTTATTTTGCATTAAACGGTCTTGCTGCTATTGACTTTTGCACAGTACTTTACGAATGGGACAGTTCGTTAGGGTGTAAGGTAAGAACGTTTACCAAGAGGGTGAGGCACATAGCTTAACATGATTATCATTATATGGTCATCGATTCTAGAGAGTTTACTCGAAAAAGTTGTCCTTTTCATCGGTTTTTGATTTTGATCGTACGTTAGTCAACGAAGTCAGGTCATCGTTTCTAGTTGGTGTAATCGTACGATTGTTCAAAAATTTCGTTTCGTCGATCCAATGTCGAGGTCACAAACAACAAATTGCAACCCACAATAATTGCGTATAAATGGTAGTTGGAGCCTACTTGAAGAAACTAGACTAGTTTTATTCACGTACACCTCCAAAATAAGTACTTGCCGCTGGTCAAAGTTCACCGCACGTTCGAAATGAGCTAGGAAACTAAACAGTAGAGGTGTGCCCGGATTGAATAACAAACCTGCAACAGAAGAAGTGAAGAGAGTTACAACACTGGTCAGAATGAGAATCACATTTCGGGTAGAAGGCAGGAAGGGGTGATATCAAAATTCGAATTGAAAATGTGATTTGTAGTCTAGTACCAAAATCTAGGGCGGAATTCATAAGCGGGCCCCACACGATCAAACATGCTTGACAAGCATGGTTTGACAAGCCGCGCTTGTCAAGCATGTTTGACGTTTGACGCCGCACCCACACGTTCAAACCAACTGTTTCAACCGCATCCACCAAGCTTCAGTAGCGATTTAGATTACAATTTTTTAGAACAGCTTTTCTTAGTAAAAATAATCAAAATCAGAGATTTTACCCCAATAAGGGGATCTTCAGAGATGAGAACGATAATTTGGTTAATAACGGAGTATAAATATGAGTATAAATATCGGAGTAGTCCATATCGATAAAAAAGCATCGATAATCGGAGGCAGAATATCGATATTATCGATAATCGTTTTGCATCCCTAATGGAGACTGTGATTCACAGACGCCAACTCGGTGATTCACGGAAACTAACTCTGTGATTCACAGTAAAATTACCCCCTACCACCCTTTTTTCTTGATGGTTTGAAGGTTTGATGGTTTGACGCTCACCCACACGATCAAACTTGGTTGTCAAACCTCATGTTTGACAGCAAATTTTCTGACAGTGACTGAAAACCGTCAAGCGTGCTGTCAAACCTTCAAACCTTCAAACATGACCCCCCACACGATCAAATCTGCTTGACAAGCGAGGTTGGCAAACCATGCTTGTCAAGCATGTTTGATCGTGTGGGGCCCGCTATAGACAAGGCTTGAGCTTGAGTGACCACTCACACCCGTCAGCATTGAGGGTCTCCCTCGTCAACTGCAACCCACTGCACTCCATTCAACCTGAGAGTCTACTCGAGGGCTCATTTCCACCGTGAGTTGGCCTGAAGGTACGTTGAGAGGGATATTAGAGTATTTTTGTACTTCCCGTGTTGACAAAACGCGAAACGTGAAAAAGAGCAGCTAGCGCGAGCACTCGTAGATGCTAACTTTCCACGTCATTTTTTTCAGATCTCCTCCGTGAAATTGTGAAAAGTGAACTCCTGTAGTGACGTTAACGTGATGCTTACAAGTTAAGTTGGCCAGGTTACTTTGGCGGATTTTTACTCCTTTTCCATTTCAAATTTAGTTCCCCTTTCAGATAGGAAATTAATTTTTCATTTTTCATGTTCCTAGTATGATCGTTCCTAGTAATGATAAAAGTTATGGAAGAATGGATGGAGTCCATGAGGTGAGTCCATCTGGCAGAGTTCCTCCACTGAGAAGGAACTTGAGCAAGTATTCGATGATTATTTAAGGTTTCTGCTAGTGAAAAAGCACCCCATTTCAGGAATTTTCCATGGTAGAAGAGGAAGTTCGTGTCAAACCCCAGGACATACCAAATCTGACTTGAGGATTCAACAAAACCACTTAAACAATCTAGTACTCCCTTACAGACCAAATTTTGCGAAGGTTTTATTATTTTTATGGTTTTATTATTATATTTTTCGATTTCTTATAAATATTATAAGAAATCCCTACTACGTTATAGATATTATTTATGTTTTTAAATTTATTACCTAATTATTTTTTATTATTATTGATTTTTTACTATTGATATTATTTAATAGTTATCAATAATTAACTGCATATATATTGATGTGGGTTTTGACGGTAATTTACCGATTTTAGGGCATGTAGCAGTCCTGATTTTGGTAGACCTGAATAAGGACGATTTGTTGTTACTTTCCCGGTTTTATTGTTTTGGCTCTCAGTTTTTGGTTTAAGTGAATTATTATATTGTGCGAATTTGAGAAGAGATGTCGTGTTGATTTTGTCTTTACCCGCTTGTAACAGTAAAATATAACAGTAAATATCTATACTTTGTATAGATAACAGTAAAATGAATAAAGAAGTATGATAGTACCTACCTAAGAAATGATAGTAAAACCTATTGGAGAAAACGCTGCAAATTATTTCACAAAGGTTTATTATTTTCCTGTATAGATCACCCTTCTGTATAGATTCCTTCATTTCCCTTTGTTTGGTGGTTGGGGTTGAAATTTTCAAAAATGCCCTGGTAGGTAGCAGGTACCTATGGTTGGCAGGGAGGGATCTATACAGGAAACTATTACTCTTTGGTAGCACGAATAACGTTTATATCTTGAAAAAAATCACTCAGCTTGGACTCTTGATAGTAAAAACGCTGCAAATTACTACATAATGGTTTATTATTTTTTCTATATAGATCACTCGTCTACAAAATCACCAACCATCCAATATGAAAAAAAAATCGAAAAAAAATAAAAAAAAAAGAAAATGTTAAAAAATTAAAAAAAAATCCAAATCACCAACCATCGATCCGCATTATGGTCAGCTCTAATTTGAACGGAGATTAGATCTCTTTTGCGATTCACACTCGTGTTTCGATTTACATATATATATATATACTTCAATTTAAACCCTTAAATTTTCGTAGGGAGCGAACGGTTTGTCCTACAGAACTCCGTGTGGTCTCAAAAAATTCTAAAAATTCTATAAAATCCTAAATTGAAGGAAAAACAATACCTTTACATCGACATTTTTTGAGTTAGGGCGTTTTCAAAATTTCAAAATTGATTTTGGAACCCTTAGAAGTGACCTACATCAACCAAAAGCTTCGGGGCACAACTAGACCCCAAAGGGAGCCTACATACCAAATTTTAAAACTCTATTAGAGTATATTATAAGTATTTGCGGTCATTATACTGACTGACAAGAAATCAAAATTGTGTCAGATCCAAAACGTAGTGGGAATTTGGGAAAGGAAAGACCAATTTGTTTGGAATTTGTTTTTGGAAGACATCCGATGATAACTTGGTGAAAAAAGAAAAATAATTTGGAATAATGAATATAATTGTTGAATGGGGTTGAGTTGGTACCCTAATTTGGGTGTTTCATCAGTTTCTACCCTACTTTACTCAGAAATACCAGTCTCCATTCCGAGTTACCAGTCGCAGCCGGCGGGTGAGCGACTTTCAAGAGACCGATCGATCGAGAAACCCGTCGATTCGGTCGAAATCGATTAAGTTCCGCGCCAAATCCTGCAACGCGATTCGATCGCGGAGGCGCAACTTCCCACCTTCCGATCGAAAGTGCGAGTAATTCGGACGTCCTTGAGAGAAGGAACGAGGAGGGAAGAGAGTGGAAGAAAAAAACAGTGCGAGGGGGCGGCGAGGAGGGGATGTGGAACGACGCCGTGAGATAACAGCCGACCCATTGACCCACTTCGGTGTTTGACATTGACACACTGGCGAAATGGGAGGCGGTGAGTTTATGGGGCTGAGGCGGTGGTGGTGCCTCATGGTGGGATTCCAGGGGAGCTGAGAGCATCCACTTCGCAAAAATAGAGGAGCAATCGAATTAGCCACATTGAAAGATGACGTCATTTCTAAGGGTTTTATGTGAGGCTTGATGGGGGGAGTTTATGGGGTTGGCTGGTGCCTCATGGTGGGATTCCAGAGGAGCTGAGGGCATCATTGATGAAAATACTAAGGGGAATCAAATCAGAAAATTTAATTTAAAATGACGTCATTTCTAGAGGTTGTACGTGAGGCATGATGGGGGAAGTTTATGGGGTTGGCTGGTGCCTCATGGTGGGATTCCAGAGGAGCTGAGGGCATCATTGATGAAAATACTAAGGGGAATCAAATCAGAAAATTTAATTAAAAATGACGTCATTTCTAGAGGTTGTACGTGAGGCATGATGGGGGCAGTTTATGGGGTTGGCTGGTACCTCATGGTGGGATTCCGGAGGAGCTGAGGGCATCATTGATGAAAATACTAAGGGGAATCAAATCAGAAAATTTAATTAAAAATGACGTCATTTCTAGAGGTTGTACGTGAGGCATGATGGGGGCAGTTTATGGGGTTGGCTGGTGCCTCATGGTGGGATTCCGGAGGAGCTGAGGGCATCATTGATGAAAATACTAAGGGGAATCAAATCAGAAAATTTTATTTAAAATGACGTCATTTCTAGAGGTTGTACGTGAGGCATGATGGGGGCAGTTTATGGGATTGGCTGGTGCCTCATGGTGGGATTCCGGAGGAGCTGAGGGCATCATTGATGAAAATAATAAGAGGAATCAGATCTGAAAATTTAATTAAAAATGACGTCATTTCTAGAGGTTGTACGTGAGGCATGATGGGGGCAGTTTATGGGGTTGGCTGGTGCCTCATGGTGGGATTCCGGAGGAGCTAGGGGCATCATTGATGAAAATAATAAGAGGAATCAGATCTGAAAATTTAATTAAAAATGACGTCATTTCTAGAGGTTGTACGTGAGGCATGATGGGGGCAGTTTATGGGGTTGGCTGGTGCCTCATGGTGGGATTCCGGAGGAGCTGAGGGCATCATTGATGAAAATAATAAGAGGAATCAGATCTGAAAATTTAATTAAAAATGACGTCATTTCTAGAGGTTGTACGTGAGGCATGATGGGGGCAGTTTATGGGGTTGGGTGGTGCCTCATGGTGGGATTCCGGAGGAGCTGAGGGCATCATTGATGAAAATACCAAAGGGAATCAGATCAGAAAATTTAATTAAAAATGACGTCATTTCTAGCGGTTCTACGTGAGGCATGATGGGGGCAGTTTATGGGGTTGGCTGGTGCCCCATGGTGGGATTCCGGAGGAGCTAGGGGCATCATTGATGAAAATAATAAGAGGAATCAGATCTGAAAATTTAATTAAAAATGACGTCATTTCTAGAGGTTGTACGTGAGGCTTGATGGGGGCAGTTTATGGGGTTGGCTGGTGCCTCATGGTGGGATTCCGGAGGAGCTGAGGGCATCATTGATGAAAATAATAAGAGGAATCAGATCTGAAAATTTAATTAAAAATGACGTCATTTCTAGAGGTTGTACGTGAGGCATGATGGGGGCAGTTTATGGGGTTGGGTGGTGCCTCATGGTGGGATTCCGGAGGAGCTGAGGGCATCATTGATGAAAATACCAAAGGGAATCAGATCAGAAAATTTAATTAAAAATGACGTCATTTCTAGCGGTTCTACGTGAGGCATGATGGGGGCAGTTTATGGGGTTGGCTGGTGCCCCATGGTGGGATTCCGGAGGAGCTAGGGGCATCATTGATGAAAATAATAAGAGGAATCAGATCTGAAAATTTAATTAAAAATGACGTCATTTCTAGAGGTTGTACGTGAGGCTTGATGGGGGCAGTTTATGGGGTTGGCTGGTGCCCCATGGTGGGATTCCGGAGGAGCTGAGGGCATCATTGATGAAAATAATAAGAGGAATCAGATCTGAAAATTTAATTAAAAATGACGTCATTTCTAGAGGTTGTACGTGAGGCATGATGGGGGCAGTTTATGGGGTTGGCTGGTGCCCCATGGTGGGATTCCGGAGGAGCTAGGGGCATCATTGATGAAAATAATAAGAGGAATCAGATCTGAAAATTTAATCAAAAATGACGTCATTTCTAGAGGTTGTACGTGAGGCTTGATGGGGGCAGTTTATGGGGTTGGCTGGTGCCCCATGGTGGGATTCCGGAGGAGCTGAGGGCATCATTGATGAAAATAATAAGAGGAATCAGATCTGAAAATTTAATCAAAAATGACGTCATTTCTAGAGGTTGTACGTGAGGCATGATGGGGGCAGTTTATGGGGTTGGCTGGTGCCCCATGGTGGGATTCCGGAGGAGCTAGGGGCATCATTGATGAAAATAATAAGAGGAATCAGATCTGAAAATTTAATCAAAAATGACGTCATTTCTAGAGGTTGTACGTGAGGCTTGATGGGGGCAGTTTATGGGGTTGGCTGGTGCCCCATGGTGGGATTCCGGAGGAGCTGAGGGCATCATTGATGAAAATAGTAAGAGGAATCAGATCTGAAAATTTAATTAAAAATGAAGTCATTTCTAGAGGTTGTACGTGAGGCTTGATGGGGGCAGTTTATGGGGTTGGCTGGTGCCCCATGGTGGGATTCCGGAGGAGCTGAGGGCATCATTGATGAAAATAATAAGAGGAATCAGATCTGAAAATTTAATTAAAAATGACGTCATTTCTAGAGGTTGTACGTGAGGCATGATGGGGGCAGTTTATGGGGTTGGGTGGTGCCTCATGGTGGGATTCCGGAGGAGCTGAGGGCATCATTGATGAAAATACCAAAGGGAATCAGATCAGAAAATTTAATTAAAAATGACGTCATTTCTAGCGGTTCTACGTGAGGCATGATGGGGGCAGTTTATGGGGTTGGCTGGTGCCCCATGGTGGGATTCCGGAGGAGCTAGGGGCATCATTGATGAAAATAATAAGAGGAATCAGATCTGAAAATTTAATTAAAAATGACGTCATTTCTAGAGGTTGTACGTGAGGCTTGATGGGGGCAGTTTATGGGGTTGGCTGGTGCCTCATGGTGGGATTCCGGAGGAGCTGAGGGCATCATTGATGAAAATAATAAGAGGAATCAGATCTGAAAATTTAATTAAAAATGACGTCATTTCTAGAGGTTGTACGTGAGGCATGATGGGGGCAGTTTATGGGGTTGGGTGGTGCCTCATGGTGGGATTCCGGAGGAGCTGAGGGCATCATTGATGAAAATACCAAAGGGAATCAGATCAGAAAATTTAATTAAAAATGACGTCATTTCTAGCGGTTCTACGTGAGGCATGATGGGGGCAGTTTATGGGGTTGGCTGGTGCCCCATGGTGGGATTCCGGAGGAGCTAGGGGCATCATTGATGAAAATAATAAGAGGAATCAGATCTGAAAATTTAATTAAAAATGACGTCATTTCTAGAGGTTGTACGTGAGGCTTGATGGGGGCAGTTTATGGGGTTGGCTGGTGCCCCATGGTGGGATTCCGGAGGAGCTGAGGGCATCATTGATGAAAATAATAAGAGGAATCAGATCTGAAAATTTAATTAAAAATGACGTCATTTCTAGAGGTTGTACGTGAGGCATGATGGGGGCAGTTTATGGGGTTGGCTGGTGCCCCATGGTGGGATTCCGGAGGAGCTAGGGGCATCATTGATGAAAATAATAAGAGGAATCAGATCTGAAAATTTAATCAAAAATGACGTCATTTCTAGAGGTTGTACGTGAGGCTTGATGGGGGCAGTTTATGGGGTTGGCTGGTGCCCCATGGTGGGATTCCGGAGGAGCTGAGGGCATCATTGATGAAAATAATAAGAGGAATCAGATCTGAAAATTTAATCAAAAATGACGTCATTTCTAGAGGTTGTACGTGAGGCATGATGGGGGCAGTTTATGGGGTTGGCTGGTGCCCCATGGTGGGATTCCGGAGGAGCTAGGGGCATCATTGATGAAAATAATAAGAGGAATCAGATCTGAAAATTTAATCAAAAATGACGTCATTTCTAGAGGTTGTACGTGAGGCTTGATGGGGGCAGTTTATGGGGTTGGCTGGTGCCCCATGGTGGGATTCCGGAGGAGCTGAGGGCATCATTGATGAAAATAGTAAGAGGAATCAGATCTGAAAATTTAATTAAAAATGAAGTCATTTCTAGAGGTTGTACGTGAGGCTTGATGGGGGCAGTTTATGGGGTTGGCTGGTGCCCCATGGTGGGATTCCGGAGGAGCTGAGGGCATCATTGATGAAAATAATAAGAGGAATCAGATCTGAAAATTTAATTAAAAATGACGTCATTTCTAGAGGTTGTACGTGAGGCATGATGGGGGCAGTTTATGGGGTTGGGTGGTGCCTCATGGTGGGATTCCGGAGGAGCTGAGGGCATCATTGATGAAAATACCAAAGGGAATCAGATCAGAAAATTTAATTAAAAATGACGTCATTTCTAGCGGTTCTACGTGAGGCATGATGGGGGCAGTTTATGGGGTTGGCTGGTGCCCCATGGTGGGATTCCGGAGGAGCTAGGGGCATCATTGATGAAAATAATAAGAGGAATCAGATCTGAAAATTTAATTAAAAATGACGTCATTTCTAGAGGTTGTACGTGAGGCTTGATGTGGGCAGTTTATGGGGTTGGCTGGTGCCCCATGGTGGGATTCCGGAGGAGCTGAGGGCATCATTGATGAAAATAATAAGAGGAATCAGATCTGAAAATTTAATTAAAAATGACGTCATTTCTAGAGGTTGTACGTGAGGCATGATGGGGGCAGTTTATGGGGTTGGCTGGTGCCCCATGGTGGGATTCCGGAGGAGCTAGGGGCATCATTGATGAAAATAATAAGAGGAATCAGATCTGAAAATTTAATCAAAAATGACGTCATTTCTAGAGGTTGTACGTGAGGCTTGATGGGGGCAGTTTATGGGGTTGGCTGGTGCCCCATGGTGGGATTCCGGAGGAGCTGAGGGCATCATTGATGAAAATAATAAGAGGAATCAGATCTGAAAATTTAATTAAAAATGACGTCATTTCTAGAGGTTGTACGTGAGGCATGATGGGGGCAGTTTATGGGGTTGGCTGGTGCCCCATGGTGGGATTCCGGAGGAGCTAGGGGCATCATTGATGAAAATAATAAGAGGAATCAGATCTGAAAATTTAATCAAAAATGACGTCATTTCTAGAGGTTGTACGTGAGGCTTGATGGGGGCAGTTTATGGGGTTGGCTGGTGCCCCATGGTGGGATTCCGGAGGAGCTGAGGGCATCATTGATGAAAATAGTAAGAGGAATCAGATCTGAAAATTTAATTAAAAATGAAGTCATTTCTAGAGGTTGTACGTGAGGCTTGATGGGGGCAGTTTATGGGGTTGGCTGGTGCCCCATGGTGGGATTCCGGAGGAGCTGAGGGCATCATTGATGAAAATAGTAAGGGGAATCAAATCAGAAAATTTAATTAAAAATGACGTCATTTCTAGAGGTTGTACGTGAGGCATGATGGGGGCAGTTTATGGGGTTGGCTGGTGCCTCATGGTGGGATTCCGGAGGAGCTGAGGGCATCATTGATGAAAATACTAAGGGGAATCAAATCAGAAAATTTTATTTAAAATGACGTCATTTCTAGAGGTTGTACGTGAGGCATGATGGGGGCAGTTTATGGGGTTGGCTGGTGCCTCATGGTGGGATTCCGGAGGAGCTGAGGGCATCATTGATGAAAATAATAAGAGGAATCAGATCTGAAAATTTAATTAAAAATGACGTCATTTCTAGAGGTTGTACGTGAGGCATGATGGGGGCAGTTTATGGGGTTGGCTGGTGCCTCATGGTGGGATTCCGGAGGAGCTAGGGGCATCATTGATGAAAATAATAAGAGGAATCAGATCAGAAAATTTAATTAAAAATGACGTCATTTCTAGAGGTTGTACGTGAGGCATGATGGGGGCAGTTTATGGGGTTGGCTGGTGCCTCATGGTGGGATTCCGGAGGAGCTGAGGGCATCATTGATGAAAATAATAAGAGGAATCAGATCTGAAAATTTAATTAAAAATGACGTCATTTCTAGAGGTTGTACGTGAGGCATGATGGGGGCAGTTTATGGGGTTGGGTGGTGCCTCATGGTGGGATTCCGGAGGAGCTGAGGGCATCATTGATGAAAATACCAAAGGGAATCAGATCAGAAAATTTAATTTAAAATGACGTCATTTCTAGCGGTTCTACGTGAGGCATGATGGGGGCAGTTTATGGGGTTGGCTGGTGCCCCATGGTGGGATTCCGGAGGAGCTAGGGGCATCATTGATGAAAATAATAAGAGGAATCAGATCTGAAAATTTAATTAAAAATGACGTCATTTCTAGAGGTTGTACGTGAGGCTTGATGGGGGCAGTTTATGGGGTTGGCTGGTGCCCCATGGTGGGATTCCAGAGGAGCTGAGGGCATCATTCATGAAAATAATAAGAGGAATCAGATCTGAAAATTTAATTAAAAATGACGTCATTTCTAGAGGTTGTACGTGAGGCATGATGGGGGCAGTTTATGGGGTTGGCTGGTGCCCCATGGTGGGATTCCGGAGGAGCTGAGGGCATCATTGATGAAAATACTAAGGGGAATCAGATCAGAAAATTTAATTAAAAACGCTGCAAATTATTATTTCACCAAGGTTTATTATTTTCCTGTATAGATCACAAGCTTTGCCATTGTCAATATTTATTTACTTTTCACCTACCAACCGTAGGTCCCTACTAGGGCATTTTTGAAAACTTCAACCCCAACCACTGAACAAATGGAAATGAAAGGTTGAAGTTTTCAAAAATTCCCTAGTAGGTACCTACGGTTGGTAGGTGAGAAGTAAATAAATATTGACCTAATATTAATAAATATAAATAAATTTATCTTTGCAGAAGAGTGATCCTTACAGGAAAATAATAAACCTTGGTGAAATAATTTGCAGCGTTTTTTTACCTACCAACCTTTTTTGTACCTACCAACTATTGGTAGGTACTACCTACCTCACGTACTGCCTTCACACCTTCACAATCAAGTTTATTAGAAAGAACTAAACGCTTCATACTCGATTCGAAAAATAGAGACCTTCATATGGAAATTTGATTACTGGTTACGCAGGAGGCAAAACTGGATACAACTCGAAGAAATGAACAGCGATCGCATTTTAGTCAGATAAAATTTGAACGGAGATTAAACATCTTTTGCGATTCACACTCATGATTCTGTTTTATCGAAGGAAAACCCTCAAGTCCTCGTAGGGAGCGAACGGATTGTCCTACAGAGCTCCAGGTGGTCTCAAAAACTTTTAAAAATTCAATACTATTTAAAATTGGTTAAAAAACGATACCTTCATTTCGAGAGTTTTCGAGCTTTGGCACTCTTGAAAATTTCAACCCTCAATTTTCACCCCTTAGAAGTGACTGACATCAACCAAAAGCTTCGCGGCACAACTAGACCCCAAACGGAGCCCATATACCAAATTTGAACCAAATCAAGGTCAATGCTAAGTGGGGAAAGTGCCGCGTACGGCGAACGGACGGAAAAATTTTCATTCGATTTTCGGATTCTACGTATCTTGAAACGTTAAACATCTAATTTTGAGGGGGAGGGGGGTTAAAATTTATTTTTCTTGCTCGATTCCAAAGGCTTATTATTGAAAATAATAAACCAAAACAACTCAAGATGTTGAGGAAATGAAATTGTGGCTGGAAGTACCCAAGAATAGCAGAAAATTTCTAATTTTCAATGGTGCCTTCATGGATACCTCAGGATGTGGGAGCCGCTGAATAATTCCATTGTCACTACTGAAGGTATTATTGGGCTAACAATTTCAGTAGCGTCATTTCGTACATTTCTTTGTACTAGAATAAAAAGCTGCTGGTTCCGTCCTGCCTAAATTGGATAGAACGTATTCTACTTGTATCTACTTGTAAAATAACAATAGCCGACCCCCCCCCCACCCATCTTGAAAATTTACCTCCCATTTTTCATCGTCAAGAAAATTAACATCTCGATCAAACTAGCGATTCTATTTCATTTAGTTGGTCAAAATGCACCAAAATCTTGAAAAATATCCGAAAAAAAAATGTTTTTTTGAACAAGAAGAAAATTAAGGGTTAAAAGTGCAGCACATCATTACTCAAAGATTTATCTAGAAGAGAAGGAATGAAAACCACTCCTACCGCAAGAATTTGCACTGATTTTATTGTATTGGAGCAATGGACCCAGAAAACAATCAACCTTACTGATGCAGCTGACACTGAACCAAAATTATTCAGCAACCTCAGAAACGCCAAGTGAAGGAGCAAAGTGCTATTTTCTGAATTGTCACTCCTGGTCAAACTTATCTCGAATGAAAAAAATGAAATAAAACTTTCGAGTTTGAGAGCCAGAATTTTTTTTCCTTCTTCAGTGAATATTATGATTTTATATGATAGATATTCTTATTCGGACAATTTGGACTTCTTCAATGGAACGAAATCCTCATCCGAGCTCGAGCTGTCAGGATACCGAGGCCTGAAGAAAGCAGAGCGTTTGTGGTTGGTCAGAGTGTCAGAAGGTGAAGAGGAAGGTCCAGGTGTTATAGAAGAGGACGCTGATTGAAGAGGATTTGAGGCATCAGCGATGAGGTTACTAGGAGTCGTTGCTGGATTGATTTCAATCAAGTCACTGTCATCGCTGTCATTTACTCCAGAGTCGGAATCGTCAGTTTCTTCTTCAGACGAGTCATTTGCGATGTTAAGTCTTCTGGGAGTAAGAGAAACAGGAGTTGGAGTGACTGGTGGCTGTCGAGGCACAGGAATCAGAGTGGCCAATGGACGTCGAGGCACTGGAGGGCAGTCGGACCTTCGAAATTCCACATTTGAACGAACTGCTTCATTGGTAGGTGTTTCCATGTCAGAATACTGGGAATGGTTGTCGTAAGCTTGCAAGTCGAGAGGAGACCTGGCGAAATTATAAAACTCGTGCACAAAGTGGTCAGTGTTGGCTCCAAAATATATCTGAACGAACCTCTTGAAGGCGTAGCTGCGGATGTGGTGCTCTTTTATCCAGCTGACGATGTCGAGGCAGGCGTACTCGACGTAGTACGAGCTCGTCGTGACCGACAGTTCCCTGGTGAGCCAGGGGATGAGCCTATCGAGATGCGTCGGGTTTGCTCGGTAGAATTCAGGGCTCGACTGTCTCATCCTCCCCCTCTTGACAGGCCTCACCCACAGGTTTCGCTGATAGACGGACCTCCTGAAGTCGACTGATGAGCGATTTGTCTCAAATCTGTTTCTTTCGGAATAGTTCGATCATCAGGTCGCGAAAAAGAGGTGATGGTGTAAATAATTGGGAAGTTAATAAATTACAGTGGGTACGATGTTTACTGTTCGCAGATAGAAAGAATGCGGTTGGCCAATTTCCCGAAGGGTATACCTGCTAACATATACGACTACCTGTTCCAAAACCTTAGGTAGCCTGGTGAGTCACGCTGGGGAAAGGGCCGAACCTCAGTAATCGTAATCCAGGGATCAAACAACTCGAGTCAAAATAAGGTAGAGCCCCTCCACTTAGCCAATGAGGAATTTCACCGAATTCTGTTTGCATTTTTCCTGAATAGTTAATGGTGTGGGATTGATGAAAAACGGGCTGATTTCGGAAAATAAGTCTCTAGTTATTTTTGGGAGACAATCAAAATTTATGATTTCAAAAATAACCGGGAAAACGGACGTGAAGCAGGAACGCTCGCTGATTGGGCTGTTTGGATCGCCATCTCCTCCCAGTGTTGCCCATTGGGACGACGAAATCATGGTTTTTAAGAGAAAAGCTATCAAACAAAAACATATTGTTTAGTAATGCATGCATTCCATGGGACGTCCCATTGGATAAGCATTAGATCAGTTTAACCAGTTGTTAAGTGATAAAACTGTTTCACTCGATTAAATTTATTTATTACTTTAGGCAAGAAATAGTGACACCCCCCCCCCCCCCCCCCCCGACCATTATCCACCTTAACATTTCTAGCGGCATGGGAGCCTCGAATCTGAAGAGCATCTTAAAATCCATGATCTACGACACCCAACATGCGAATTCGAGTTCACCCCCCCCCCCCCCCCCCCAACGCCAACAATGGTGCCAGTCTGGCACCAAAGCGGAAAAACGTCGTAACATTGAACTTTCATCTATTAGTTTTGGTAGGCAGTCCGTCGAAGTTCACATCCGTATTCAAGGTGAAACACAAAAAAAAAAACACAAAATAAGCGGTTTTTGGCATCATGGCACCATGGTGGCACCACTATTAGTTCCATGGTGGTACAGAGAATAATTCATGAAAATCCAGAGGTATAATGAGAATTTTTCCTCAATTTCAAAGCTTGGGTACAATTAGTAAGCAGTAAAGGAACCGAAATATTGAAAAATCGGATATTTTGTGAATATTATCCCCCACTCACCCCCTCCCCTTGCGAATTTTGGTACTCTGGTAAAATCATGTACAACTCGGAAGTTATTTGAGTCAAACAAAAAAAGAAACACGCAAATCGGTTGGAAATTGAGGCCTGGGCAGAGTTTACAAGACTATGCACGCAAACGCACGTTTTTTAAGCATTAACCCCCCCTTTCCCCCTCTTAAAAACAAAATCCGAAATTCCGGCGCCGTAGTGCACAACTAGATAGTATTCCGCGTCAAAGGAAAAAAGAACCACGAAAATCGTTTGAGAACTAAGGCCTGGGCAGAGTACACAAGATTATGCCCAAAAACGCACGTTTTTCGAGCATTAACCCCCCCTTTCCCCCCCTTAAAAGGCAAAATTCGAAATTCCGGCGCCGTAGTGCACAACTAGATAGTTTTCCGCGACGAATAAAAAAAGAACCAGGAAAATCGGTTGAGAACTAAGGCCTGTGCAGAGTACACAAGATTTTGTTACACACACACACATACACACACACACACAGACATACACCTATGGGTTTTTTCGCGGATTTGGATTCAGAATGGTCTAAAACGGATTACTGTGTGGTTTTTTTTTTCTGTTGAGTGTTGTCTTCCTTCACCCCAGATCGATCGCATAAGGACGCCTAAGTCTTACTGTGGGACGTCCTAAACAGGGGAAACCTAATTTTCCCCATCTTGCTTTTTCTATTTTTTTCTTCAGTTTTTCGATTTCGAACTTTAGTGTTTCGTGAAATTTTGCATCTGGGGACTAAAGATTTCTCGATCTCAGCGCTTCAAGCGGCCATAAATGAACTATTCCAGGATGACGTCATTTTCCCGGTTTTTTTAAACATTCGTATTTTCTACACTGTTTTGTTTATTCGTAAATTAGGAAGTTCGAAAGGAAGGCTGAAAGTTTGCCGTAGGAGGTTTTTCGAGGTGCTGAATCCGATTTTGGGGTGAAAAATAGGAAATTCCGACATGGTGAAATTCCTCATTGTTAGGAAGGATTATTTTTATCTCGAATGTTAGTTCACTTGCCCTTCTGTTTACCCTTCAGTCGCCTTTAAAATTTGAAAGAAGCATCATCCTTTAGGTACTGGAAGCGTGATTTTAATTTTGAATGAATGAATGTACATTCTCTTAATGAATAAGACTTTCCCAAGGGTAAGGACCATTTTTTATTTTTTTATTAGTGTTCTGTATTTGTTTCGTTTTGCCTGTAATAAATCAATCCTTTCACTTTATCATCGGTCGGTAGTCAACAACCCTCAGTCTCATTTTCCCTGACTAGAATGGCAGGTAGAAGAAGGACGATGTTTTTGGGATTGTAATACACACGGACACCTCACCAAACCATCCGCATTCTTTCAATCTGCAAACAGTACATCCGGTTAAAGATACTCAATCCAAGTTTTCGTAGGTTTCCTAGTATTTGCAATAGTCGAACGTATTTTCATAACAACTCTTTGCCAAGATAATAGCTTTGACAAAATGACAATTTGTCTAAATTTACTAAAAAATGATGATATTATTACGTAAGCTAATTGCTCAAATACATCCAGTTTGAATGGAGTTGTTATGGTATGTGCTTGTACTCATTAATATTATCTCCCTCCACCAATGCCATTTCAAAATTGCGAAATTTTGATTTTGTGGTCATCACAGCTATTGACTATCACACATATCACAGGTGTTGACAGCCTTGGGATCTTCAGCCAAAAACCTTTTTCCAAAAGAGTGGGAAAGGTACCCCAGTAAGATGTACACCACAGCAGGTTGTAATTTTCAGCCCGAGGAAATCCTTGTCCTCCACGAAATCAGTAGATGCGTCACTGCTTCAGCGCCATTCGGGTTGGGGGAAGACTCTGAGGATGACTTAGGGGAGAAAAAGACCTCATGACGACCTCTCAGCTCAAGGGGAGCTGGAGAATATGCACCTCCATTTTCCAGAAGACCTTAGCGACACGTGATCACATTTATTAAGCCGGAAAATTTCTCAAGCTGGTGTAAATTGTGTATTGGTGGTGGCCACATGAACAAGCAACTTGGCAAACATTGGAAGTTCAACGCTCTTTCCAACGGTATAATCAAATTGATACTTTCATTGAGTAACTCTCTCAAAGACTGTTTTATTGAAACAAGATTGAAAACAAAACAAAAAAAGAAAAAAGTCAGATTTTTAGCTGAGTAAAAAAACGCTGCAAATTATTACACAAAGGTGTATTATCTTTTATATAGATCACTCGTCTGCAAAGAACTCGGCTTCGTCATTGTCACCACCAACCAACCATAGTTACTACCGACCTACCACGTGCCTACAGCTAAAATTTGAACGGAGTTTGGCCTCTTTTGCGATTCACACTCGTGTTTCTGATTTATCCTAAGTCCAACCCTTAAGTTCTCGTAGGGAGCAAACGGTTTGTCTTACAGAGCTCCACGTGGTCTCTAAAAATTCTAAAAATGCAATACTATCTTTAATTGATGGAAAAACTATACCTTTATACCTAAAATTTTTGAGCTATGGCGTTTTCAAAATTTCAACCCTTAGAAATCAACCAAAAGCTCCGGGGCACAACTAGACCCCAAATGGAGCCCATTTACCAAATTTCATCAAATTTACCAAATTTCATCAAATTCACCAAATGGAGCCCATTTACAAAATTTCCAACATATTTGTGAGGGGGGGGGGGGTTAAAATAGTTTGTTCTTGGTCGATTCCAAAGGTTCACTATTGAAAATAATAAACCAAAAACGCTAGGAGGCACTTCTGTTGAAAATAAAACGTGTAAAATACTTAAAATTCACAAAATTCCCAATTATTTACACCAAAAAGTACCTGATGACTGGACTAGAGGTACTGTGCGGAAGAGTGGGGATTTGCGACGCACGACGAAGCTGTGAAACTCTCTCTTGAGGCACGTAAAACAAGACGGGAGCTCTCCCACTTGTGGCCATCCCCATCGTCGTCATGAACCCCATCGCTCTCTGGACGGCGACGTCGATGACGATGTGAGCCGCACTCGTCACATCCAGAGGCTCGTCGACGCGGTGTTCCTTGTAATCTCCCTCAGATTTGAAAGTGTGCTTTATCACGGAAAACTTGAGTTTGCACAGAGGGCACTCCGGCTTCACCTTCGACCATTCAGAGAGGCAAGCGAAGCAGAAGCTGTGTGAGCAAGAATCTGTGACCGCCTTATTGGTGATTTCCGCCAGGCAGATGGGGCAGCTGACGTCAGGAGACGCGCAACGTTTCCTCGTTGTCGGGTTACGATCCATTTCGATCTTTCATTACACCAATCACGAAAATGACATACTTGGAACTACAGTAAACTTCGATGATGTTTTAAACTGTCGCTTGAAGATACGACCCGATATGGATGAAACTGCTCGTAACAGTACGATCGCTCAATAGTTCACCAAACAACGAGATAAAACATTCGAAACAATAATTCACAAACAAAACCAGAGTGGTGTACCGTATAACCAAGAAAACCACAATCATGTGTTATTAACTACGTAATAATAAGATTTCTACTACTATAATATAATAACTATGTACACTATAATAACTACGTAGGTAAATATAACTGTGTATACTATAATAACACTCCACAATACTACCCTGGAAAAGTGGAGAGAAAACATAGAACATTAAAAACAGCGATAAAAGCTCACAGCAAAATGACCTGTTTTACAACAGTTTTGTAAGGGGTTACGAGGTGCCCTACAAACTGATGGAAACTACACAATATCACAGAAATGAAAAAAGGAAAAACAATAAAGCTACCAGGAGAATTTTTGAAGAACCAACAATAGAAACAGATACAACGATGCATGAAATTACGAAAACCAAGAAAAATTGCAGACAAATCCATCTTCATTCACAAAGACCTATCAACATGTACAAACGTTTTTGAAAGAGTAGAGTAAAGAAGAAGCCGTTAGAACCAGCACATGAAGGCTCTTAAAAAGTTATTGAGAAGACTGACAAATATTTTACTTTTATTTTGAAAATTTTGGCAGAGCGCCATTTGGAAACTAATAATGAGTACATTCCCGTTTTCAAAATGAAAATCGCTTGAACTGGTGGAGAGAGAAACTTGAACTACGACTGCCCCTTTTGCTACAATCGCCGGTGCGGCCATCTGGTGAAAAAAAAATCTTATTAAAATCGGGGATGATTGGCCTTAAGAACAGAACAGAATTTCAACTGACAGGATAAAACCAGCATACTTCATCGCAGAACAAGAGCCAGGGACAACTCATCACAACTCTACAAACTCACAGCAACAGCCAGCTCCAGAATGTCAACCACGACAGGAAGAAGGAAACGGGAAAACAGAAGACCACTAAGAGCAGAAGAAACTTTGAATTTCCCTCACGTTATTTGGAACTTGTTTTGTTTCATTATTTTCAATAATGAACCTTTGGAATCGACCAAGAAAATGTTTTTTCAACCCCCCTCAAAATTTGATGGTTTACGTTTCAAGGTACGTAGAATCCAAAAATAGAATACAAATTTGGCCGTCCGTCCACCGTCCGCGACACTTTCCTCACTTAGCATTGACCGATTTTGATGAAATTTGGTAAGACCCAGGTGTGCCCGTCACCTCAATGTGCCCGTCAGCTCTACTAATCAATCATGAAAGACCCTAAGCTGTACGTAGGGTGGTGTAGATGCCCAGTATCGCCATATGTACCAGTTCTAAGATGCTTTAGATGCACCAGAGTGGGTCATCGCTCGCAAGATTGTACAGTATGCCAGCCTGGCGAAGAATGTTGCAAACGCTGTGGTGAGAAAGGACATAAGGTCGCTGCCTGCATCAAACCACATCCGGAAATTGAATGCATGTCCTGTAAGGCAGCTAAAAAACCAGCGAAGCATGTGACAGGTGATTCCCGATGTACAGTATACATCAAGGCGAAAGAGGCGGCAATTCAAATAACCGATTATGGCCAGTAGAGCACCGGAACACCAATGCACCCACTGCGGAAGAACCTGTCGTTCACGTATAGGGCTGTCAAAACATACTAGATCAGCTCATCCTGAGGAGTATGCTCTTGACGAAATTGGCCCAAAACTATGCAAATACTGGTCACAAGAAGAAATGACCATCATGGCAACTGTCGAACTTGAATTAGAAGGTACCATTTGCTAATGCCTATATCCATGGACCAGTGGGTGATGGTGGTCTTGGAGTCATGGAACTACGCAGTCAAATACCAGCCATAAGAGCTAATCGGGTAGGGGCGGCAAACACACAACTCTTTGAAGGAGGAACGAGTCTCCAACAACAAAATGGGACATCAAGAATCGACCGTCGAATTGCCAGGGCACAACGTCTCCATCAAACTACGGATGGAGCTGAACTGGTAAAATCACGCGATAACGGAGCTAGCACGGCATGGATCAGGAACCCTTCAACGAAACTATGGGGATGGAGGTCGTTGGGTATGGTGAAAGTCCATTCTGGTACTCTACCAACAGGAGTGTAGAGGACAAGAGGCAGGCGTACTGGCAGCAGCCATCTATGCCGAATGGGATGTCAAACACCTGAAACAGCCTCGCATGTGCTCCAGATTTGCCCAGCCGTGGTAAGACCCAGGTGTGCCCGTCACAATTCTGCCCTGAACCTACTAGAAGCCTACGCTCGCCGTAAAGGATGGCCAGTATGGTTAGAGCCACACTTTAACCTGGAACAGCGAGGTTATCGTCCGGACCTCTTGGTGGTAACACCAAGAGGAGCTTTCATTATTGATGTCTCAGTGGTCTCTGGCTCCGACCAGAGATCACTCGCAGACATCAATGCTTCCAAAATTCAAAATATGAAGTTGACGCATTACTAGAGGCTGCAGCAGCACGTGCAAACATTCAGCGAAACCAACTAAAGATGATTGGAGCAACTATCACCTGGAGAGGGATATGCCATGGCAAGTCTGCCAAGGATCTGATTCGGGCTGGCTACCCACTGTTTATCCTGGAGTGGATGACCACCCGAGTCCCAACAGGAGGATCATTCATCTGGTCTAAATTCAGGGCTACGGCCACTCGACGGCGTGCCACGGCTCGAGCAAGTGGGCCCCGTGGGATTTGGAGCTGAACTCGAACCCCATGGGGAGGAGAAGCATCGACTGATGGCATAGCCAGAAGAGGCACAATCCTCCCTCCATCATTTGTGGGATAAGGTGATTCAACCTTGTCCCTCACCCCAGTGTCCGAGGTCGGATCTCGGAACCTGATACCAAGCAGCCAGATGGACATGACTGCTGAGTGCTGAAAGTGCTGATACAATGCTGTGATGTAAATATTCATGTACAATACCATCAATTGTAGTGGTGAAGTATTTATTCCAAACATAAATTGTTACTGGTATACAGGCTCCTTTTGGGGCCTAGTTGTGCCCCGAAGCTTTTTGGTTGATGTAGCTGGAAAACGCCTTAACTCAAAAAATGTTGATATAAAGGTATTGTTTTTCCATCAATTTCAGATAGTACTGAATTTTTAGAGACCACGAGGAGCTCTGTAGGACAAACCGATCGTCCCCTACGAAGAATTTAAGAGTTGGACTTACGATAAATCAGAAACACGAGTGTGAATCGCAAAAGAGGCCTTATCTTCGTTCAAATTTTAGCTGACCGAAATGCTATTGATGTTTTTGGTTGGTGGTAACAATGACAAAGCCGTGTTCTTTGCAGACGAGCGATCTACATAGAAAAATAATAAACCACTGTGTAATAATTTGCAGCTTTTAGCGAATTTTCAAGGAAAATGAAGCTACTGCAATGGCCTCAAAATTTGAAAAAAAAAATTCACTGAAATCCGTTTTGGAACATTCTGAAACGATCCCTGAAGTTTTTCCAAAAATCATGTGTGTGTGTGTGTATATTACACCCCTTAAATTTCAAAAATTTCAATCAAAATCGGTTTCACGGTAACGAAAGAAAGTATATACAGGGTGTTTCACGAAAAGGTTACACCCCCCTTCATTTTCGCAAAATACAGCGTAAAAAATTCTGACCAACGCAATTCTTCATGATTTTTTGTGAGGATCTCAGGAAAAATACTTTAGCGCAAAAAAGTTGCGCGCAATTGACACTAACTTCATTTTTTCAAATGGAACCCCCCTTTTTTTATTACAGATTCTGATCCTACGTCAAATTTCATGAGAAATTCATACCCACATCGATTTGTTTTATTGCGCGCAACCTGACTTTTTGAACGCTCTAAGTTGCGCAACTCCACAATTGCACAAAAATTAGGTTTTGGAGAACCCTTAGTGTGGCACATGTTTTTTCATCATTTTTTTACGCTAAATCACATGGTGACATCCGTTTTTCAATTTGACTGGAATTTTTCAAAATAGCGGCCAGAAATTCGGTTGCTTTTAGTGAAAAAATCGCTCTTTTCAAATCGTTATGAGTTTTTAGGTAATTTTATTCAGTTCAAGCATGATCATGCTGTCAGTTTTTATTTTTAACTCCACCGTAGACGGTCCCAAGCCCGTGGTTCAAAAGGAGGTGAGAAAATAAAAAATAAACATGATTTCGACCTCAAAACTGATGTTTTCGTGAAAGAAATGTTAATTTTTCCTCTCATATCTTGGTTTTTCTCAAAACGGATGACACCCTGTGATTCAACGTTAAAAAATGATGAAAAAACATGTGCCACACTAAGGGTTCTCCAAAACCTAATTTTTGTGCAATTGTGGAGTTGCGCAACTTGGAGCGTTCAAAAAGTCAGGTTGCGCGCAATAAAACAAATCGATGTGGGTATGAATTTTTCATGAAATTTGACGTAGAATCCGAATCTGTAATAAAAAAGGGGGGTTCCATTTGAAAAAAATGAAGTTAGTGTCAATTGCGCACGATTGCGCGCAACTTTTTTGCGCCAAAGTATTTTTCCTGAGATCCTCACAAAAAATCATTAAGAATTGAGTTGGTCAGAATTTTTTACGCTGTATTTTGCGGAAATGAAGGGGGGTGTAACCTTTTCGTGAAACACCCTGTATACAACTGTTATTAGATTTTCGGATTCTACATACTTTGAAACGTAAGCCATCAAATTGTGAGGGGATAAACAATGTTTTGCAACCTCGAACGTTCATTTTTGAAAATAATAACCAAAACACTCAATTTTTGCTAAAACAACACGTTTATTTGCTTTTCAACATTAACCTCCTCAAATTTCATAGTAAACCTGAAAACTCTCGAAATTACTACACAGTGATTTATTATTTTACTGCGTAGATCACCCGTCTGCATGCAACTCAGATTTTCCCTTCACTTACTACCTACTAGCAATAACATCGCTATCTGAGGGCTGCGAGTGCCTTCATAACGGAATTTAGTTTTTGATTGGACAGGAAGCCAAGCTGAGTGATAGAAAGGTGAGTTGGGTTTTCTCATACCATTTTACTTGCATGAAAGCAATAATTGACGGTAAACCAACGTACATGACAAGTTCACTTGAAGAAAGTAACTAGGTTTCCTCCACTCCTCGCCCCCATCATGTAAATTCGCCTTCGCTGCACGCAGGGCGGCTGTAGAGCTCCCTTCACACGAAAACATATTCAAAATCCGACGTAAATCTCCTTTGAAAATGAATAAACCCTCGTCTATTAGGGTCAGAAGATGCCGGTTCTTTTTACGAGAAATCACGCAATGGTGAGCAAAAACCCTTACTGGCGGGCAGAAAGCAGAGTTGCCAAGGTCTACCGTCAGCCGCCCCACTGGGTCGCCGTGTCAGTGTGTCAATGTCGCTCAGGCTGATTCGCCACTGCATTACAAAGTGACCTATCGAGTAGGTAAATTGCATCCCCCGTTTAATAGGCAATCTCCTTGCAGATCGGTCGATTATCCGACATCTTGGGAAACATGATGCCTTCTTGTTGATGAAAAGTCTTTAATAAGAAATTCGACCTAAATTAAGTTGAATTCGAAGATTCGGTGGCCGGTTAACCCTCAACTTCTCACTTGTTCAAAAAAAAAAAATTTCAATTGGCAATTTCCATGCAGATAGGTCAATTATCCGCCATCTTGGGAAACATGATGCTTTCTTGTTGTTGAAAAATCTGTTGAAACAAGGAATTTGACCTAAATTGTGTGAGTTGTATCTGAAGATTCGGTGGCCCTTGAAAGAGGTGAATTGAAAGATTTAGGTATCTACTCTTGAGCAATAGATGATATATTTTTGAAATATATTAAAATGTAATCTATATTTTAATTATTTAAAATTAATTATATTAATTATATTTAAAAATAGCCCTATTTGGAGTCTAGTTGTGCCGCGAAGCTTTTGGTTGATGTCAGTCACTTCTAAGGGGTGGAAATTGAGGGTTGAAATGTTCAAGAGTGCCCTAGCTCGAAAACTCTCGAAATAAAGCTATCGTTTTTCCACCAATCTTAAATAGTAGGTATTGAATTTTAAAAAAAATTTGAGACCAGCCGGAGCTCTGCAGGACGATCCATACGAGTACTCAAGGGTTTTCCTTCGATAAAACAGAATCACGAGTGTGAATCACCAGAGGTCTAATCTCCGTTCAAATTTTATATGAAAATGCGATCGCTGTTCGTTTCTTCGAGTTGCATTCAGTTTTGCTTTCTGAGCAACCAGCAATCAAATTTCCAAATGAAGATCCCTATTTTTCGAATCGAGTGTGAAGCGTTTAGTGATTTCTAATAAACTTGATTGTGAAGGTGTGAAGGCAGTATGGTGTGGTAGGTAGTACCTACCAATGGTTGGTAGGGTAAAAAAACGCTGCAAATCATTGCCCCAAGGTTTATTATTTTCTGTATAGATCACCCTTCTGTATAGATCCCTCCCTACCAACCGTACGTACCTACTACCTACTAGGGCATCTTTGAAAATTTAAACCCCAACCACCAACCAAATGGAAATGGGTTGAAATTTTCAAAAATGCCCTAGTAGGTAGTAGGTACCTACAGTTGGTAGGGAGGGATCTATGCAGAAAATAATAAACCATTGGGCAATGATTTGCAGCGTTTTATATCAATTTCTTCAGCTCTCAAGGACGCGTTACTCAGTGAACATACCAAGAGTCAATAACAAATGAGCAAGTGGAGATGCCACCATAATTATTGAAAATTAAATTAAATGATTGTTGTTCAATATTTAACACCTATAAACTACTTAATATTCAAATATAAAACGATATACAATTATTACATTACAATAATGATAATTTATGAAACAAACACACACACACACAATTCAGGAATCGTTTTGGAATGGCAAGGAATTTTTTCGATTTTCGGAATCTACGTATCTTGAAGCGTAAACCATCAAATTTTGTAGAGGGGTTAAACATTTTATAATTGCTCGATTCCAAAGCAAAAAAAAATTTATTGAAAATAATAAACCAAAATTGATCATTTCAAGCATTTTACGGGAGAAGAAACACTTGAAAGTCAACAGTGAATATTATTCTCAGGCAAGTGGCCTCTATAGAAATTGTGGGAACGCCAATATCAAAAGTCCTATCAATTAGCGACGGATCGGTGGTCGCAAGTGCATTTATCAATGCAAATATTCGACATTGACACACTGACGTAATGTAAAAACGCTAGGAGAGGCTGAAAGTTTGTAGGGCAGGCACGCGGGAGAAATCGGCCTTGTCACTAATAAACTCAAGTAATTCACGCTGGGAACATCATGAGGCTGTTCTACTGATATTTGACGTCGAAAGGTTTTGATTGAATTTTCAGATAAGCGGAGGTGGTGACTCAACATGCAGGTTTCTCGAAGTAAACGACAAATAACTTGGTATTTTTTCCATTTTAGTGGCTCAGAATTGAATGTAATAGCATTTTAATGTAACGGTATTGGGGTACTTCGAAAATCAACATTTTTCACCCGTATTTGGAAAATGTTACAGTTCCTCGTCCGTCTATCGGTCAGCCTTCTTCTGGCGAGAAAAAAGAATCTCCAGAAATTTTGAATTTTTGAGAGAGAATGAAGAATTCCGTAGCTCTCAACAATGTCTTGGATAAGCTGGATATACAAAACTCCTACTTCCAGGGAACAAGCTTAGGTTCCATGGAAGTATCTTTGCTTAAATCTTATTTCTAAAAGGGATATTTATCTGGTTTCCCATCGAAGTGGGGAGGTGTTATGAAGGAATGAGGCCAGGTCCTTTCCAGAACTCTCAAGTTCTAGTCCTCTGAGATGTAGTTCCAACAGTTGGCAGAAAATATGATATTTTCTTATTGCGTATTTTGGCTCCTTAACATCACGATTTCTATAACTAGTATGCTATCATTTTCACGTTTGAAATTAAATGTTATTATTACAGGAACCTATTAAATGCATTAATCAATCAGTGACAGCGTTGAGTTCTGTGTTGTTCAATCCAACTCAACAACCTAGTCAGGCATTGGATTTGTTGAAACGAAGCTCCGGGCCTGTGAGTTTTCAATCTACTGTTGACATTCATCCTGGAGTTACGGTTTAAAAATAGTTAGTTACTGTTTAAAAATAGTCAAATAGTTCAAGTCCATAAGCTACATAATCATAGTAACCTAAGTTTGGTAAAATAAATTTACAAACATATAATGTACATCTCCATACATACATATAATGTTGTACACATAATGTATAATGTTGTTGCATAATTATATCATTATTATTTTTTTTTTATTTAGAAATAATCAAACGGTTTATTTAGTATCAGTTTATTCATCTCCTTACTCAACGTTTTCCATGATTTATTTTCCTTTATAATAGTAAATTCTTTGAAGCCAATTTTAATAAATTTTCTTTAAGGATTCTTAACATCAAGGACCACTTCATGTTTTTAATTATAAAGAGGCTTGCCCGAACAATCATGAATGTTTACAACGACGCTTGCCTCCCCGTAAGCTACTGCTACAATATATTAATATATTGTATATAATATATTAATATATAGTATATTAATATATAGTAATATATTATATTACTTATCTTCTGCCGTTCATCCAATTTCAATCAAAGAATGTATTTCATTCAGTTTACTTCCACATTAATGGAATCGAAGGTATAAGGAATATATTAATAACCTGACATGTTGCTCTGACTTAATTACCGATAATGACGAAAATAGCACTCCAAAAGAAAAACTCATATCACCACGCGATCTTGAACCGTGCCTAACTCAAAATGGGCAAAACTTAAGTTGTGCCATGTTGCTCTGATATCTTTTACCGTCTATCTAAAGACAATCAAGTGCTGCATTTCATTCAGTTATCTTCCACATGGAATCAAAGGTATAAAGAATAGATAGTTTCATATAGAATAGAACAGTTAGATATAGAATAGTAGATAGAATAGTTTCATATAGATTTATGCAGTCATTTGTTGTAGAATCCGTTAAGTTTCACAGGATTTCTTCTTTACATAAGTTTTGATACTTTCAGGGTTGCTCTACGGACACACTTAAGATATGCACAGGCACAACTGGAGGATCAAACAATTTGATTTTGTGCCAATTACAATTAGGGATGGCAACAATATATTGATATGTTACGTTTGATATATCGATATAGGGAACCGATATTATTGGTCAATATCGATAATTTACCGATAAATCGCGACTTGTTTTCAACAAGTAAAAATTAAATATTAAAATAAATAGATGAGAAGGGACGCCTGTACCTGTAAAAAAATAAAGTAATTTTATTCCTAATTTTGAAGGTACCTTCGTGATGTGTTGACTTTAGCCAAAAGAAATGGAGCTGCGTCCAGATTAAAACTATACTTATACGAGTTGATGCAATTCATAAGCTAATGAAACATTGCTATGGCGAGGGTATTTATGATTTTTTATATTATGTTTTAGGAACCCTGAGGGTAGTTTATCCCCAAATTTGCAACCCCAAAAACCCTTTGCTACTGACGTAGGTAGTGCTCTGACAACCATGAAATTTTCTCACTTTTTCAACTAGGTATGATAATTTCGATAATTCATACCCAGTAACTTTTTAAAGCAGGTTGAATACTTATTTCAACCGTTTTTCCAAGTAGATCTTCCGATATGTCGAGAATATCGATGTATTTCTTCCAAAACTATATTAGTAACGTTTCAATTCACTTACCTACTTACTTCAATAAGATTTTTCAAGTAGATCTTCCGATATATTTCACTCGAGCTGCCATCCCTACATACCTTGTAACGTAAACCATTAAACTTTTGAGAGGGTTAAATACTAACTTCAAAGAGTTTTTCCAATTAAATCTTCCGATTTGTCGAGTATATCGATAAATTTCTTCCAAAATGATGTTTGTATTGAGAGAGAGAGAGAGAACGTTTTATTTGCCGTCACACAAAAGTGCATAACAATGGTCATCAAATTTTATACCTACTAAATAATAAAAACTATATAATTAACAAAGTGAATTAGATTTAAAAAATAAGAAAAAACATAGCTACAGAAAATACATCTCTCCAAGTCTGGACATAAGATTTCGTCCGAAATACCTAGCTGATCTAAACTTTAACACATAACATATAATTTAAAGACAGAAACAAAACAATGGGGACTTAGATCTTTAACAATTTTACTCCTGCGAAAAATTCATCAAAACTGAAGGGTGCCAACTCTTGTAAAAATCTATTAACAAATTTATTAAAACTCTTTTCAGGAAGAGTGCGAACACTATGCGGTATTGCATTAAAAAATCGAATCGCCCACCAATTTTTCGAATTTCTCGATGCGAGAACCCTATGGAAAGGCAATGGAAGGTCATTCGCATTTCGGGTGTTATATGAGTGTGAACCAACTCTTTCGAGGTTTTGCAGGTTTTTTTTGGCGAAGTTCAAACACTCTCGGATAAAAATGGCTGGGATTGTTAAAATCTTTTTTGACACAAAAATATGTCTGCAGTCATCCCTATAGCCCAAGCCAGAAATAACTCTGACAGCACGACGCTGACAACCAAAAATAGACGAAGAAGCAGGCGTATGTCCCCAACACAAGATTGCATATGATGCTCTGCTTTGAAAAACTGCGTGAAAAGCCGTCAACACCGCAGCATCTGGGAGCCCATCAGAGAGCCTGCGGAGTAGAAACACTATACTATTTAGGCTTTTAACTAATTTATCACAGTGTGACTTCCAGTTTAATTTAGGATCCACGTTAACTCCGAGAATTTTGGCACTAACTGGATTTTCCTCAATCAGCGAAATGTCACGAAGCCCAAAGTACATAATTGTTGTCTTTGATTCGTTAACCGACAAGCCATTAGAATTAAACCATTTTGTTATCTCATCTATTGAATCACGAGAGGAATTTTGTAAGTCAACTAATGAATCACTACAGCTTACAACTGTAGTATCATCGGCGAAAAGAACAACTGGATTGGACATTTTTTTGGGAAGATCATTTATGTACATAACAAAGAGAAGTGGACCTAACACAGATCCCTGCGGTACTCCGTATTGTATGGGAAGGAATGAAGACAGATCACCATTGTGTCTGACCGCTTGTTTTCTGTCAACAAGATAGCTTCTGACTAGTTCAGCCGCGCTATCGGAAAAGTAATACTTCTTGAACTTTTCTACTAGGGCATGATGAGGAATGCAGTCGAAGGCTTTAGCCACATCTACAAATACTGCAGAAGAAAACCGGCTGGCATGGAATGCTTCAAGAACATAACTTGAGAAACTCAAAAGAGCATCACTTGTTGATCTCCCATTTCTAAACCCAAACTGCTCGTGAGCAAAATAATTGTTACTTTCAAAGTAGGAATTAATCTGCAGCTTTAGGACCTTTTCATAGACTTTAGAAAAAACAGGTAATTTCGAGATGGGACGGTTGTTGGAAATATCATCATGATTGCCCTTTTTAGGCAGAACAATAACTTCAGCAACCTTCAAAACAGAAGGAAACACTCCCAGAGACATTGATTCATTAATCAGGTGTGTTAAAGGAAAAACAATAGCAAGGGCAACATGTTTTATCATTTTAGAGGAAAGGCCATAGACATCGAAACCATTTGTATTATTCAAGTTAGAAATAAAATCAAGAACTAAAGTTGGCTCTACACCCATGAAATTGAACTCCTGAACATCCAAGGGAACATCCACCTTGAAATCCAAGGAACAGCTTGAGCTCTTTGGGAGGTCAGCTACGATTTTACTCGGAATTGTTGTAAAATACTTATTAAATTCCTCCGCCGAAAAACGAGGCAAAACATCATCAGAATGCACATCGGTTTTCCGATTTGAATTTATAAAGTCCCACATTTTCTTGGAAGGATTTTGCGATGAAAAAATATCAGCAGCGCTGGATTCAGCTTTTGCTTGTCGAATAGCTTTTTTGTACTTGCTCTTAGAACTCAAGAATACTCTTTTCAGCACAACGTTGTCAATATCTTCAGTATGCAATCTCTTGTAGTAGTCCACTTCATTTTTCATTTTCCCCAAGACCTCACTGTACCAGTCATTACGGTGATTCATATATTTACTCTTTGAGGACTTACGAACATGTTTGGATGGGAAACTACAATTTGCTAGACACGACATCATATAAACAAACCAGCATTGCTTTAAAATTTCAACTCACGTATCTTCAACAAGTTTTTCCAAGTTAGAACTTCCGATACATCGAAATATCGATATATTTTCTCCGATATATCGTAGGTATCGATATCTAACAATATATCATTTGATCGTATATCGATATATTTCATTCGATATGCCATCCCGAATTGCAATACATTCCTTCTACCCTCAAAGAAGTGTAAGGGAAGTAGGATGACGTCAGTATTTAATGAATGAAAATAGTTCAATTCACGGGATTACACCTCTGAAATGAAAGAGGCCTCTCTCGGCCGATTCGCACACCTCCGCAGTTTTGACGAGGCGTCAGAGTCGGGATCTAGACCAAGGTCGCCGGTGGGTCAATTTGCCACGACCCCCCTCGCTCCCGACCTAGAAAACCCTAGCAAGAAAAATATTATTTAATCGCAGCCTATCGATAACGCTAATTGCTTCAAATTACCAGTAATTACATTATTGGGATTTCAACATGGAAAAAAGAGTATAATTCATTAGGAAATGCATAAAGCTCTATTTGTCAACTTCGTTCGTGACTCAGGTGTCACACGTGAACATTGTTATTATTAGGGAGCGAGCTCTTGAGTAAAAACAACTTTTTGCTGAGCAGATATTAGCAAGATTCGAGGATATTTATCCGTTTTGCAGCGAGTTGTTTCCAAAAATGCATATTTCATTTAATTTCCTCAAAGAAACCCAAAATGACTGATACAAATATTAGGTACAATTCAACTTTTCAATCGAAGGGTACAAGGGAAAACTCCATCATCGCCATTCCGGTCGAAAATGAGATAGCAACGCTATCGCTGTAGGATTTTGAGGTGCACTTTCTGAATAAGCAGTCTTTTCCGGTGAAAAAAACACCTTTATCGCCGTCTAAACGCAAGTTTTAGTTACGTACCTACATTGAGGGGAAAACCACTTGTTTGAATGCGTGTGTAAGGAAGAACCTGAGGGGCAACAGTCGGTTGCCGGTCGTTCTTCGTTCCGGGTTAGTATGAAACTCCAACAATAATTGCCAGAGAAAAATGGGAAAACTTAACTGAATTTTTTGATGATTACAGAGGCAATCTTTCAGTTTTTCAATTCCCTAGGCTGCTGCACTAATGAATTTTGAAAATCCTAGAAAATTTCAAATTAAGCTTTATAAGACATTTGTCAAAAGACGGTCAAAGACTTTGTCAAAAGACTTTTTCTCAAATTAGAGATTTTGTCAAAAGACGGTCAGACTTTGTCAAAAGACTTGAAACTCAACTTTGTCCTAAGCTAGCGCTCAGCCTGAAAAGGCTAGTTGCACACGCTTAGCTGAAGAGATCCGAAAGATCGAAACGAAGTACCAAACTTAACTATCCGCAAATTCCATTGAAAATGGGAATTTGAAACTTTGCGACTCAACCCAAAAGCATCTTGATGCAGAAGGGGCTGTCAAACATTTGTTTCAGTGTTGATGGGATTTTGGTCAAATTAAGGTACAATTTTCAAAGTTTGAGCGCCTGTAAAATAAAGAAATACTAAACCGGAACGAGGAACTAACTGACCCTCTCAAGTAGGTAGTAGTTTTTCGTAGCGATTCTGAATTATCTACTTCATTAGGTTATTTAGGTAAGTAGCTTTCCAAAGCTAGGTTACGGAAATATTGATCAATGTGGCATCCTATTGACAAATTTCATAAGTAGACAACTACGACAACAGCTTAACGATCAATGCTATAAGTAGGTGACTCAGATACCTATTTTGCTTTAGTATTTTTACAATCGAAACAATTGGAATAAATTAACCCTCTCTAAATTTGATGGTTTACGTTTCATTCGCATTGTATCCATCCATAATGTTTTCATCAACAGTTTAAGAATGACCCCCCCCCCCACCTATCACCATCAAAACTTTAATAATTATACTTTATCATAATGCCTTAGTGCTGCAGGTGTGTATGAATAGGTATTTCCACATCGCCTGGTAAGGGATTTAATCGAAAAGTCAGTTTCACACTCCTCTCTATCAGGTAGGGTACCTACTGTGAAATCTCAGGTAATTCAGTGTAATTAAAACCAATTGGTATGGTTAGAGTTTACGTGACCGGATACAGTCACCAAAACATCCATACCGACGATAACCAGCCACTGGAAAGTTGAGACCAAAACTGTTTTCCTCGTTTCTCAAATTCGCTGATTTTGAGTAACCTAGTTTTAGTATTAACCCATTTCCGCCGACTGTGACATATATGTAACACAGTTAGAGGCTTCTTGCGGTTTGGTTTTCAGCTACCATCAAGTTCCCAGTAATTTAAAATACGCTTAGTTATCAAGTAGAAGAGCCTTACTATGGGTTTCTACGAAAATTTTAGTCCTCGCGGCAATTTTGCTGTGTTTACAAGCGTTTGTATTGGACTAAGTGCGCAGTGAAGAGAATTTCAAGACCCCACCATGTTGTAAGTACTCTATATCTATTATTACTGCTTTTCTCGTACCCTTTTTGGTAGTAATTCCTTCCTTAAGTGTATGAAACATGATTCGTGTTTGCTTACCTAAGTTTTATTGCAACGTTGCCTTGTTTTACTTCTAGAAATAGTAGCGTGACAAATATGTCACAGTCGTCATATGAAGTTCAAAATCGTGAACCCATACCATGCATCCCAAGTTTTTTTCCTCCGTTATTATTTGTTAGGTAGTTGTTTACATTTCAGTTTTCAATCATTTTTATCAAAATTTACTCAGTTACAACTCTGATTCACTTGTAATCTTTTCGATTTTCAGTAAGGCCGTGCAACTAAAAAGAGGTTTGTCGTTGAAAATAGAATTCCTCTAGGATTCTCCCTACCTTAAAAAAAAAACACACGAAGAGACAAGATGGAAGATGATGGAGACAAGATGGAACTTGCCAATACATAATTGAACACTGGGATGGCATAGTCGTTGCAGTGGGGTCTACAGTTCATGGGTATCAGCCCACTAAGACTATGGCAAAAAGATATTCAAGAGCTGAGAAGAAGCACATTACAGTCCCTCAACCTTGCTGCATTACTAATTATAACAAACATGTGGGATTGAATGATCGAATGGATCAAGATGTTGCTGATAAAAGGATTGTTGCTGATTAGAGGAAAGAAATAATGGTGGCCGTTATTCATTTGGTGAGTGGATGTAGCAGTATATGATGCGAGGTGTCTACAAAATCGCAAAATAAAAATAGAAAATAAAAAATGAAAACTGGATTTCTGCTGAGATATCGTGCATACATATCTCGTCTGCTATGAAGTACCTACGAAGCTAACTGGACCAAGACAACATAGCATGAACCGTTCACTTGATTCGTACTTCTAATTTGATTTTTTTTAAATTGTTCTTCATTTATTTGAAAAATTGTTTTACTGACTTATTATGTTCCTTTCAATGACTTCACTGGTTCTAATTTTTTGGAAAAATAATAAAACTTACTCAAATTAAAAAATTTGACTTCAGTAACATCACTTGATTTAGCTGAATAATTGAAAGACAGTATTTCATTGACTCTGATTTGTACCCTGTGATGTTTGATTTGTATTTTAATGATCTCTAATTCGTTATATTTTATTATGTTTGAATAATAAAGTCATATTTTGTTCCATAAAACATTGATGATTTATTTACCAAGATGCTCACTTCTTGTGAAAAAGTTCACAGAAATGTATGTCTGGTGACGACTGTGACATATATGTCACAGTTCATTCTCCCACTCCTAGGACCCATAGAATTTTTTTGGCATTTTTCTCCACTCAAGGGAGCCCAGTTAGGCAAAACTAAGTTGGAAAATTTTGAATTTTCCAATTTTTTAAATTCTCGTCGGAAATGGGTTAAACCCACGATAGATCAGGGATTTTGATCATAAAAATTGTATGAAAACATCGTGAGCAGTTTTTTTAAAAGGGTGTTATCCTTATTATTATTATTATTATTATCGTGAATAGTGGAAAGTTGAGCTAAATTTGCTCCTGGTGGCCTTATGAAACTCCACAGGGAGCCAGAACAGCTGAATTCGAATGACGATATAAGCTCCGATTCGATCAACAAGGCGAGTGACTTACCTACTGTTTTGAACGGTAAACTAAAGAGTAACTCGGCAGTATTCACAGTATAAGTTGACATGTAGTACTCTTAGTACCGCCACATCTTCAGGCTCAATTTGGAGACGAGGGAATAAGTTGGCTTGAATCCCCGAATGAATGTCATGATTGTTTTGGTTACTTTTTTTGGTCGTCATTGAAGTTAGAATGATTAAACTGTACAGTCGAATAAAAACGAACTACACTAATGGAAGCTTCAAAGCAGGGGCGGCTGCTGATAGGAGCATAGGCGCATGTGCACCCCCAGCCAATTAAAAAAGAAAAAAAATCAAAGTTAGTTCCTCTGGGTTTGAAGAGTAAGTTGGATGGTGACAGAAGACACGATCGTAGGTACTGTGCTAGTTGAATCTACGCGCGAAAACAGTGGCGGGCAGCTCCCTCTTTCCTGACCAAAAAAGTTTTTCGTTTTCAGTCCACCGTTTTGTTCAAAGTGATTATTTGGGAGTGTTGTAGGTACTATGAATAATTCGGTGCATTACATTAACGTAAACTATTCGTGTTTGTCGGTCGTGAAAAAGTGCGACATTCGAGAAACTGGCCGCCCCTTGCCGTTTGTACCTGGACTCCAGCAGACGTTAAAATTTAAAAATCGTGCAGATTCGTACCGTAAGTTTAATGTCAAATAATATTCGACTTCTTATAATATTATTAGATATTATTAGAGGTAGATTGGCTTTGCAGATGTGAAGTGACGAAGAAATTATTTTGGGGCTTGGGTTAAAGACGGCATAAGTGATCTCCCATTTAGCCAAAAAAACGCATTGGCTGTCTCCCATAAAAACGCTCTGGTAGATTTGCGTGTATTGGGTCGTCAAAATATACCTAATGCAACAACTCAACAGTGTATATCATCTTAATCTGATGCAAAAAAACAAAACGGTTAACAAAAATAGGTACATTCTGTCTCGAATTATCGTTAATTTTTCTTCCGAGTTGGACGATGTTTTGAATCATCACGGGCAAATACACATTTTCAGCTTTGCAATAAGATGGATGCATTTCGTGGGTTTAGACCTTTGATGATTAAGTATTTCACAATTTCTGTTAACCACTAGAGAACATTATTTTTCGTGTCTATTGCACCTACGTATTTAGTACCGTTTGCAATTTTAAGATGAAAAAGTTACCAAGATTTATCCCATTTACATATCGTTACATAATTTCTATTTGGCAGAGAAAAGCACCTATTCTGTCCCTTCTCCGTAGCTTCTCCTGATCTCCGAGCACCCCCTGAGTTCAGGGCAGGAGCCGCCACTGCTTCAAAGGTAGTGTGGGAGAGTAGGTAAGTAACCTTTGGATAGACTTGATCGAACTCAAGTTTCAAGAAATCCGCAGGAATGAATTGAGCGTGGAATTCTCGAGAAAATAGCAATTAAAGTGATGACTTTGATAGACTTGCACAGAACAGAGCGCAGTCAGGAGCAACGGTTGAAAAAAGAGGAGAAAAAAACGAGAATAAGGAAAAAAGAGAGTAAAAAAGGAGTTGATGAACAGCGGACTGGAAAGGGTGGATTGTGAAAGAATTTCAATAGGTCGTCGATGAGACGTCAGATCGCAGCACTGGTCGGAAGACGGGAATGGATGGGTGCTATAAAAGTCGGTTAGCATCCATGGCGTCTCCCTACCCGACGTTTGAGCCCCTTCTACGCAGAGCCAGCCGACCTACAATTCCCCGACCACTGAGGCGCTGAGCTCTCTGGGACAACCGTCAGAAACACAATGGGACGGGAATTACGACATGTTGCTTCATACGAGAAATCGCCTGGAGGAACTCTGGCGATAAAAATCGTATATAAATTATGTCGTTTGTGGTTTGGAGGCGGCTTCGGGCATTTCCAGGGCTATTTGTCAGTTTGGAATTGGGAAAACGATGATTTTAGACGGTGGAGGCAGTGGATGACGTCAGCAGTACCACACGGTCATTTTAGTCACAAAAATATACGCCTTAGCAGATCATAGCACATCAGCAGGTTCGAAGTTAAAACGCTGAAGGGTCCATTTTTGTCGATTTTTTGGGTTTAGATATGGTTGGATTCATAATTTCGAGTTCTGTTTGATCATTCAGAAAGAAAAAATTGGGAAAAATTTATTAGAAAAGTTATTTCCCCAAAATACCAATGTTTTTCGTTTTACAAGGTTTTCCAACGATAAAAAACAGTACAGATTTTTCTATCAAAAAGAGACCTTACGTCCTTGTTCTACGGTGTTAATTTGTCGTAAAAATGTTATTATAGCAATACATCAATGGACAGTACACGCCTTTTTAACATTTGTGCCGAGCGTTCTTATCTTGGGGCAGTGAAATGCGTAGCAAGACCAAAACTATGTTTTAATGCTAATATTTTCAATGCTAGTACAACGGAAAAAAAAAGTTGCTCACACAAGAGATCATGACTGTGTTCAAATCCAAAATAATGGGGTGTGCGCCTGGCTAGGAAAAACTGTTTATTGTTATTTTTAATCTAAGGTAGACCTCATTCTGAGAATTTTGGTACCAACCGCGACCTTCTAGCGTGTGTAAATTTATTCCTATGAATTTTTAAAGTTTCGACCGTTTATGACGTCACAGTGGGCTGGGGGGTCCCGCCCAGGCGAGAGGGGCGCGTGACGTCATAAACGGTCGAAACTTTGAAAAATCATAGAAACAGATCTACTCACGCTAGAAGGTCGCGGTTGGTACCAAGATCCTCAGGATGTAGTCTAGTTTCGATTAAAAATCTTAAAAAATCAAAGCGCATCCCCCATTTGTGCTTCTTGTGGGAAAAGACGTACAAATGTATTTTGAATCATATCCTGAAAGAATCAGGTGGAAATGTATAAAATGACAATGCCAGAAATTTAAAACTTCGTTTGCGTTTTTCTCGAAAAATTAATTCCTCGATGGGCGCAGGTCTACTGCTTTTAACTTTGGACGGCAGAGGTTAGCATCCAACAAACCCAGGATTCCAATACCAAGAATCATGACAGGAATCAGAGGTCAAAACTGAGAAGAACTTAGTCGTGAAGCCTTCAAACATCTACCAACATGCTCTAACAAGTTAACAACGTTGCATCTTCACGAGAAACATTCGTTTTAGAATTAAGAATATGTAATGATTTTCTCCATGCATTTCGTAAATGCACTTCATTCTGATCATTTCTACTCCAATAAAACTTTTCTCAACAAAATGTAGAAAACAAACAGCCAGGAATAATACAATTCTGCACCAATTCAAGTTCAGTGACCAGGAAATTCCTGCTCTCTCTCTTTTCTAGCTGGAGGCACCCCATTCGATTCCAATAGGGTGTGCGCACGTATTTTTGTTTTTAGGACGTCCCACAGTAAGACTTGGGCGTCCTTATGCGATCGATCTGGGGTAAAGTTGGACAACACTCAACAGAAAAAAAAAATAACCACACAGTAATCCGTTTTAGACCATTCTGAATCCAAATCCGCGAAAAAAACCATAGGTGTATGTCTGTGTGTGTGTGTGTGTATGTGTGTGTGTGTGTGTGTGTGTGTGACAAAATCTTGTGTCGTCTGCACAGCCCTTAGTTCTCAACCGATTTTCCTGGTTCTTTTTTTGTTCGACGCGGAAAACTATCTAGTTGTGCACTACGTCGCCGGAATTTCGAATTTTGCCTTTTAAGGGGGGGAAAGGGGGGGTTAATGCTCAAAAAACGTGCGTTTTTGGGCATAATCTTGTGTCGTCTGCCCAGGCCTTAGTTCTCAACCGATTTTCCTGGTTCTTTTTTGTTCGACGCGGAAAACTATCTAGTTGTGCACTACGTCGCCGGAATTTCGAATTTTGCCTTTTAAGGGGGGGAAAGGGGGGGTTAATGCTCAAAAAACGTGCGTTTTTGGGCATAATCTTGTGTCGTCTGCCCAGGCCTTAGTTCTCAACCGATTTTCGTGGTTCTTTTCTTCTTCGACGCGAAAAACTATCTAGTTGTGCACTACGGCGTCGGAGTTTTGAATTTTGCTTTTTAAGGGGGGGAAAGGGGGGGTTAATGCTTAAAAAACGTGCGTTTGCGGGGGTAATCTTGTAAAATCTGCCCAGGCCTCAATTTCCAACCGATTTGCGTGTTTCTTTTTTTGTTTGACTCAAATAACTTCCGAGTAGTTCATGATTTTACCAGAGTACCAAAATTAGCAAGGGGAGGGGATGGGTGGGGGTATAATATTCACAAAATATCCGATTTTTCAATGTTTCGGTTCCTTTACTGCTTACTAATTGTACCCAACCTTTGAAATTGAGGAAAAATTCTCATTGTACCCCAGGATTTTCATGAATTATTCTCTGTACCACAATGGAACTAATAGTGGTGCCACCATGGTGCCAGGACATGGTGCCATGATGCCATAAACCGCATATTTCGTGGTTTTTTTGTGGTTCACCTTGAATACGGATGTGAACTTCGACGGACTGCCTACCAAAACTAACAGATGAAAGTTCAATGTTACGACGTATTTCCGCTTTGGTGCCAGACTGGCACCATTGTTGGCGTTGGTGAGGGGGGGGGGGGGGGTGAACTCAAATTCGCATGTTGGGTATCCTAGATCATGGATTTTAAAATGCTCTTCAGATTCGAGGCTCCCATGCCGCTAGAAATGTTAAGGTGGATAATGGGGGGGGGGCAGTATTTCTTACCTAAAGTAATAGATAAATTACATCGAGTGAAACAGTTTTATCGCTTACCAACTGGTTTAACTGATCTAATGCTTATCCAATGGGACGTCCCCTGGAATGCATGCATTACTAAACAATATGTTTTTTTCTTGAAGAAAATGCTTTAAAAAAAACAAAATTTGGCTTCCACACAAAAATAAAGCCCCGAAAAAATTACAGGTGGTAAGGAAAATGATTAGTTAATCAATCCCGCGAATGTGATCACTGAGTATAGAAGTAACGAGCCAACTTCTGTTTTACCAACAGCTTCTGGTGAAAGGAACTGAAGTCATGTGGCAGTGTACTCAGTGAGTATCCTGACAAGGAAGACACTAGAAAGGGAGAGAGAGAGAGAAGGGAGCACCAGGTCTGTCCCGCCATCCAGAACTGATGAAGCGCCCCAGGATTCAGCCTGAAGTAATGTGTTGAACGGTTCCAGGCTGAGCTTCCAACGTGGGAGAAAAAGGAGGTGTTTTGGCTTTTATTTTCAATAATGAACCTTTGGAATCGACCAAGAAACAAATTTTTAATCGCCCCTCAAAATTTGTTGGTTTACGTTTCAAGGTACGTAAAATCAGAAAATCGAATAAAAATGTTTCCGTCCGCGGCAATTTTCTTAGCAACACTGGACCGATTTTGATGAAATTTTGTAAATGGGCTCCATTTGGGGTCTAGCTGTGCCCCGAAGCAGTAAAAAATTTGTTAACACCCCCTCAAAATTTGATGATTTACGTTTAAAGGTACGTAGAATCCAAAAATCGAATAAAAATTTGGCCGTCCGTCCACGTCACTTTCCCCACTTAGCATTGACCGATTTTGATGAAATTTGGTATGTAGGCTCCATTTGGGGTTTAGTTGTGCCTCGAAGATTTTGGTTGATGTAGATCACTTTTAAGGGTCGAAAAATTAATTTTGAAAACCTCATAACTCAAAAAATTTGGATATAAAGGTATTGTTTTTCCATCAATTTAAGATAGTATAGAATTTTTTGAGACTACGCGGAGCCCTGTAGGACAAACCGTTCGCTCCCTACGAGAATTTAAGGGTTGGACGTACGATAAATCAGAAACACGAGTGTGAATCGCAAAAGAGGCCTAATCACCGTTCAAAATTTAGCTGACCGAAATGCGATCGATGTTTTTCTTCACGTTGGATGGTTGGTGGCTTTGCAGACGAGTGATCTATATAGAAAAAATAAACCATTGTGTAATAATTTGCAGCGTTTTTCCATCAATTTAAGAGAGCATTGATCTTTAGAATCGAAGGAGACCACCCTGAGCTCTGTAGGACCAACCGTCCGGCCCCCATGACAACTCAAGCTCAGGACTTACGATAAATCAGAAACACGGGTGTGAATCGCAAAAGAGGCCTAATCACCGCTCAAAATATAGCTGACCAAAATGCGATCGCTGTTCGTTTCTTCGAGTTGTACCTACTAAGTTTTCCGTCCTTAGCGACCAGTAATCAAATTTCTTCATGATAGCACCCACAACTCCCTGTTTCATCGAACTGAGTCTGAAGCGTTTATTTCTTTCAAATAAACTTGATTGTGACGTAGATCTGTAGGTGGTGTGTAGGTAGGTGTGTGTAACGTCCAGGAAGCTATCCTGGCAAATAGCAGTGGGGCTTCTCCCGCATCTCCTATTGCTGATGTGGAGCAGCAGCCTGCCATTCAGTATCCCTCCCCCGGGACCTCCGGTCTTCTTGCCGATCTGAAGACTGAAGTCTTGAGGCTTGGGGGGCAGGTAGGTCGTATTGAAGGCTATGAAAGCACCTACCTGCAGGATCTGGTGAGGCGGGCTGCTGAAGGGCTGGATAACCTGGAAGATGAGGTTGCAGCCTATTTAGGGAGAATCTTCCCGCGGGTTGGGGATGCGACCGTGACGCAGCACCAGGGGGGACCTCCTCCCAGAGTGGTGTTGCGTGGAGGTCGTAGAGCGGCTAAACAAGCGAGACGGCAGGAGTACCACCGGGTTCAGAGTTTGTGGAGGAAGCATCCGGCGCGTGTGGCTGCGGAGGTACTGGAGGAGCCTGGGGAAAATCAAGTTCAACCCCCTCTCCAGGAGTTCGTGGATTTCTGGGAACCACTTTTGAGTGCTCCCAGTCACGACCCTGGGGAGCGTGTGGTTCCCCCAGTCTCCACCAGGGATTCCTTGCGCAGCATCTTGTGCTCGCCGGTGCTACTTGACGAGGCACACAAGTGCCGTGTCAAGAACTCCACTTCCGCTGGACCCGATGGTGTTTCTGCCCGACGCTGGAATAAAGCACCAAAGACGATTAAGCTGCTCATCCTCAACCTGCTCCTCCTTGCGGGAAGACCCCCGAAAGCATTAACCCGTACCCGGACCGTGTTTATCCCCAAGAAAGGGGGAAGTGGGCCTGGAGGCTATCGACCGATCTCTGTGTCCTCGGTAGTCTTCCACCACTTCCAAAAAGTACTGGCATCTCGCCTCCAGGTGGCTGGTGTCATTGGTGATGTCCAGAGAGCGTTTCGGCCAGCGGATGGCACAGCGGAGAACCTTACAGTTCTCCAAACTGTCATTTCGCTGGCCCGTATTAAACGCCGGCAACTCCACCTCGCCGCTCTGGACGTCGCTAAGGCCTTTGACACAGTCAGTCACCTTGCCCTGACCGATTACCTTCGTGGTGTCGGGGCCCCATCTCGGTTAATCGAGTATGTGGCCTGTCTGTACCAGGAAGGCGTGACGGTCCTCGAGGCAGGAGGTGAGGTATCAGGGGATATACGGATCGGGCGTGGGGTACGCCAGGGGGATCCCCTATCGCCACTCCTCTTCAACCTGGTCGTGGATACGGCCTTGGGTAAGCTGCCCACTGAAGTAGGGTTTGATCTCGCCCCTGGGGTGCGAGTAGGAGCATTGGCATTTGCCGATGATGTTATCCTACTCGCAGAAACCCGTGAGGGCTTGCAGATCGCCCTCAATGCATTTTCTAAGCAGCTAGCCAGGTGTGGACTTGTGGTTAACCCCGATAAGTGTGGGTCGGTCTCCTTGGTCCCGTCGGGTCGCCAGCATAAGGTGAAAGTTGTGGATGGGGGTTTTGTCGTAGGACAATCCCCCATTCCATCTCGATCCGTGCTGGAGGTTTGGCGGTACCTTGGAGTCGACTTCATGGGGGTTGCCACCATTACTACCAGCCGTGTGGACCTTGGTAGAGCGCTAGCTCGCGTTACCAAGGCTCCATTGAAGCCACAGCAGAAGCTGCGCCTCCTCCGCACGTACTTACTGCCAAAGCTAACCTATGGGTTAGTCTTTGGCAGGCTTACGGCGGGGAGGCTGCAACAATTAGATCGAGAAGTTCGCTCTGCTGTGCGCTCTTGGCTGAGGTTCCCTCCTGGTGTCCCAAGTGCCTATTTTCACGCACCGGTCAAATCCGGTGGGCTTGGCATTGTGTCTCTCTCGGCATGTATCCCTTCACTGCGCCGCCGGCGCCTGCTAGGCCTTCAGGGGTCGAGCTGGGAGGTCGCCCGTGCGGCTGCTGATCTTGATTTTGTCAGGCAGCAGTTAGCATGGTGCGACCGAGCAACACCATCTGCTCCAAAACCCAGTTCGTCTGCTGAGTTCGCTGCTGCGCTGCATGAATCGGTGGATGGTAAAGAACTCCGACAGTGCTCCGAAAGCCTTGTCTCATCCCAATGGGTAGATTGGGCTTCGGAGGGCATTGGGGCCCGCGACTACCGACACTTTCACGCCATCCGCGTGGCATCTTTGCCAACTGCGGTGCGGTGTTCGAGAGGTAGTCGCGGGACAACGCTACCCCTTTGCCGTGCCTGTCGGAGTGGAAATGAACACCTGTATCATGTGGTGCAGCAGTGTCCACGAACTCATGGGGGCCGCATCCTACGTCATGATGCGGTCGCCAAGCAGATAGCAGGTGCTTTGTCATCTAGCGGCTGGGATGTTGAGAGAGAGAGATTGTATCACATGCCAAGTGACCAAGGTAAGAAGCCCGACATTGTTGCTGTCAAGCCCGACCAGTCTTGGATTCTTGGATTATCCTGGATGTCCAAGTTGTCAATGGCAGCTTGGACATGGAGCAGACTTGGCGGGCCAAGATAAGGAAATATGACAGAAATGATTTACGGCAAGCAGTGTCGGAGCTAAAAGGAGTGGCACCCAACAACATCAGGGTGATGGCTGCAACCTTGTCGTGGCGCGGTGTGTGGTGCGGGAAAAGTGCCACGGAGTTGCGCGAGTTGGGCATCTCAGTAGGCGTACTCCGTGGTATCACCACCCGTGTCCTGCTCGGCTCATATTTGAACTGGTGGTCGTTTTATAGAGGCACTTCCCTTCATCCTTCTCTCCCACCCCCACCTTCCTCATCTTCCCTCATCCCTAGGGCCGGCGTCGGGTGAGTCCTGGGCGTCCTCCCCATTATTTTATTTATTTATTTATTTTATTTTTATGGCGTGCCCCCTCCGTCAAAAAAGACATTTTGTCTTTGAGGGGAGATTATTTGAAAAAAAAAAAAAAAAAAAAAAAAAAAAAAAAAAAAAAAAAAAAAAAAAAAAAAAAAAGTAGGTAGGTAGGTAGTGAAAATCGAGTGATCTATATAGAAAAAGAATAAAACTTTGTGTAATAATTTGCAGCATTTTTTAGTGGGTTTGGATCCCACATAACCTCGAAAGCGCGGATTTGGGCAAATTGTGACATTGGTGAAAAAATTACAATATTGGTGGAAAATTGTATAAAATTGGTTGATAAGTTATGAAATCAGTAGAAGTTTATGAAATTGGCTGAAAAATTAATAATATGGTTTTTAATGGGAAAAGAATCATCTAGGTATTTCACTATTTCATTTGCAGAAACAACACCAAAATAGTAGATGGGAGGTTGTTTTTAACGCGAAGGAACTCGTTTCGATGTCGGCTGTTTCGAGTGACCTTAACATTTAATTTGGCGCCGATGCCTACACTGCAGACTAGCAGAGCTCAGCGGCAATAACGCACCGCCCTGCCTCAACTCCCAAAGAACTGCACATGTTCGCACTCCCAACGTGAGAAAAATAAAACCGAGAGATGATTCCTAATTTATTTTTAACTCTTCACAACAGCGGTGGTGGTTAGCAACGGGAAGCCACCTAAAATCGAACTGGGAGCCTCGCTCTACACAACAACTCTATTTTCGTACATTCCTAAAACCTAAAATGGACACAATATTGCCAAACGTGGCAACCCAACGGCTTCTTGGCCTCAAAATTGGCAACCCAAGGGCTTCTTGCTCGGTGTTCAGATTTTAGAGATCGGTAGAAAACGTGGTACCCGACCTAAGGTGAATTTTGTACGAAAATCGACAGAAAAAACACCTGGTCGGTTCGAAAATGAAATCCTTGAATTTGGATTTTCTCCAATTTTCATCAATGTTTGCCTTCTTTCTGCCAAGTTGAGTGGTCGTATTTCTCAGATAGAATATTCCCTAACTCTAATTTGAGACTTTGGAAAAGGAATTCACGTTTAGCCCTTAACCCATAATATTCTGAGGTGTCTTTTAGGAAGTCAGATTTTTACCTTCAATAGTTTTATCCTCTTTTAAACCAAAACTGATAGCTGTTGGTTGATACTCCTGCCATCGATTGTGAAAGAAAACGTAATAATAAAACGCTGCAAATTATTACACAATGGTTTATTATTTTTCTATAGATCACTCGTCTGCAAAGCCACCAACCATCCAACATGAATAAAAACATCGATCGCATTTCGGTCAGCTTTAATTTGAACGGAGATTAGGCCTCTTTTGCGATTCACACTCGTGTTTCTGATTAATCGTACATCCAAACTTTAAATTCTCGTAGTGAGCGAACGGTTTGTCCTACAGAGCTCTGGGTGGTCTCAAAAAATTCTGTAGAATCTTAAATTGAAGGAAAAACAATACCTTTATATCGAAATTTTTTGAGTTGGGGCGTTTTCAAAATTTCAAAATTGATTTTGGAACCCTTAGAAGTGACCTACCTACCTCAACCAAAATCTTCGGGCACAACTAGACCCCAGAAGGAGCCTACATACCAAATTTCATCAAAATCGGTCAATGCAATGTGGCAAAAGTGCCGCCAAATTTTTATTCGATTTTTGGATTCTACGTACCTTGAAACTTAAACCATCAAATTTTGAGGGGGTGTTAAAAAAAAAAATTTCTTGGTCGATTCCAAAGGTTCATTATTGAAAATAATAAACCAAAACATAACTCGTAGAAAAACAAAACAATTCTCGAATTGGCAGACTATAGGGCCTTCAAGGTACCCTCCCACCCTCTTTTCTCACCTTGTAGGCTATCAGTAACGATTCCTCGTCAAAGATGGCGCTCTTTGTTTCTTTACTTTATGAGGAATAACAGACTCCAACATCCCATCAAGGATTTCTACGAATTTCCTTCTTCTAGTTCAACAAAATTGTGTCTACGGACAGATTCTACTGATGCAGGTAGCGCTATTGTGACCCCTGGAAAGGTCATTCTCGAGCTGTCAGGTTGTAAGGGCCAAGCTGTCAGGGCCTTTGAAGGACCTTCTGCTCAAATATTCTACAGATTTGTCACAATACATCTAAATTTAACGAGAAAACAATTTTTTTTTGAAAAAGTGGGAAATTAAGGGATGAGAACCAACGCATAAATTTATCAGGGAACAGACAATGCATCAGATTTTTCAGAGATTTGACGGGTTTTTTGTATGAAACAAAAAAAGATCTTTCAAAGTGACTGTTTTCTAAAGGTTGAACACCGTTAGTCTAAATAATTTGAATTTATTCCATCAAAATTGCACAATATCTTCGTATGGTTTTTCTCTGTAAACTGATTTTGGAGGACTATTTTTTCGATTTGCTGCACAAGTACGTAGCTTCCTCATCGTTGGTGAGGAAGAATTTTCAGGCATTGTCAGTATCAGTCCTTAGATGGTCCCATATAAATTTCATCCATTCGGAACAGAAGTACCATCTGCAGTCCCGATCAACTTGATAAAACCCAAAACATCGATTTCCCATAAAGTAATCGCTCGACCTACAAATGTTGGATGCTCAATGCGATCAGTAACCGAGCAAATTACATAACCCTGACATTTTTCGAAAATTGGGAAAATTAGTTTTCAGGAGGGGCACATGAAATTCCACTGCTTTTCAACGCTGATTCACAATCAGCAGGCAGCAGACAATCTGCAAATGGAAAACTGTACTCAAAAATTGAAAAAAAAAACTTGGCTGGGTAAAATTTAAAAAAAGCACTTCGTAAATCAGGGTTGCAAAACAGTGAAATTTCATGTGCCACACTTGGGGTCTACCGTGGTATAAATTTCTGAAAAATTTTGGGGTCGGACAATTGGCGCGCTTGCTACTGTGCGTTGCGCATGTGGTCAAATTGGATATTCTTTGGAAAAAAAAAACGCTGCAAATTATTACACAATGGTTTATTATTTTTCTATAGATGACTCGTCTGCAAAGCACTAACCATCCAACATGGAAAAAAACATCGATCGCATTTCGGTCAGCAAAATTTTGAACGGAGATTAGGCCCCTTTTGCGATTCACACTCGTGTTTCTGATTTATCGTACGTCCAAACTTCAAATTCTCGTAGTGAGCGAACGGTTTGTCCTACAGAGCTCCGGGTGGTCTCAAAAAATTCTAAAAATTCTATAGAATCTTAAATTGAAGGAAAAACAATACCTTTATATCAAAATTTTTTGAGTTAGGGCGTTTTCAAAATTTCAAAATTCATTTTTGAACCCTTAGGAGTGACCTACATCAACCAAAATCTTCGGGGCACAACTAGACCCCAAATGAAGCCTACATACAAATTTCATAAAAATCGGCCACTGCTAAGTGGCAAAAGTGTATCCGCGTACGGCGGACGGGCGGTCAAATTTTTATTCGATTTTTGGATTCTACGTACCTTGAAACGTAAACCATCAAATTTTGAGGGGGTGTTAAAAATGTTTTTTCTTGGTCGATTCCAAAGGTTCATTATTGAAAATAATAAACCAAAATGCAGATTTTAAAAACAATGTACCGTAGAAATTACGGTTTTAGAGGGCGTCTTGGCTGGAGGGACACCCTGTACAACTGGCAATAAATATGTAACCCTGCCTGATTCAAACTCCAAAGATTCTAAGCGTTGGCAAACTCTTGGAATGAAATCCTATTTCGTAGGGTCCCATTATTAGTAGTAGGTTTTATAGTCAACTTACGGTTATCAGGGCAACTGGATTGTTGAGTTTACATTCTAACCGCACTCACCTGAAAGAGAAAAGATGAAATGAGTGAAACATGCCAAAAAAATCCAATTTTATGTAAATCACACTTTTTGCTTCCGTGTCTACCAAGGTAGCGGAAGCTTTGTTTTCACTTTTCAAGGTTGAAAAAAAAAAAAATGTTCTCCAAAATCAAAATTTCCACTCGCGTTTTACGTTGCAGACCTTCCTGAACAAGTTTGGTTCCGTGTCTGTCTGTCTGTCTGTCATGAAATCCTTGCCACAGCCGTAACTTCTACAAGTCTCACCTGATTTCGATGAAATTTTCAAGGATTGTGAGGGTTGGTGTGTAGATGGTCCCCTACGAAAATCAATGCCACCAGGCGGATATTACCCAATGCGCATGTGCAAACGTTCTACATTTCCCCTCTGATTTCGATGAAATGTTCAGGGATTATGCGAGTTGGGGTAGATGGTCCCCTATGAAAATCATGGCCCCCAAATTGAAAGTATTTTGTGAGCATACGCAAAATTGAAATCCTTGTAACAGCCATAATTTCTACATTTTAGTAAGAAATAGTAGGGATTGATGAGTGGAGTCCCCTATGAAGGTACTGCAAGGTACTTAGAGATTATCTTTGTTATGGATACGAGGAAGCTATGTGCCACACCCAATTGGCAGATTTTATTAAACCCTCTTCTGACATTTTCTGAGGTTTTCAGGAAGAAGTTCCACTCCTCGAGTTCAAAATCTTGCGAAAAATCTAGAGGAACACCCACAGACCCCTCCAGGATCGTTAATGTTGTGATCAACCATCAAACCAATGAAACACAGAATATGTTTTCCCTGGATTTCCCGACTTGGAATGTTGACCTATCAACATTAGAAGGTATGAATTCCGAGTATGGAATATAAAGCTTTATAAAATAGTAAGCAGATCAGAGAGGATCTCAATTTGTTATTCAGAACCAGCTGTCTTAATTTAAGACTCTTAAATAGTGAATGTCCTGTGAAATCAGGCCACCAGGAGCAAATTTGAATCCTCTAGCTAATTGAATCATTCCATTGGATAAATTATTCTCATCACCAAACAAATTCTGTGTTGCAAGTGATTCAAGCTATATAAATTTATAAGTATTTTTTTGGGTCCTCAACCAATGGGCATCCTATACAAGAAAATGACCCGCTTGGTATTGTATTTGGTTTGCAATAATTATTGTCTACTCGTACGCAGGTGATCATGCCTGTAGTAAGCTGAAATTACGTCGAAATAATCCAAAATAGTTCTTGTTTGACAGGTATTCGATTACCCGGTGGACGGGAAACTACTGGGTCCACTCACCATTTGGCCCCAGTAGGAAAATCGGATCAAAGGGTACCCTTAAATACAAGTGAGGACAACCAGCCAGATCTTCCTTCACTAACAGAGGATTCCAGCAACCCTTTTCCAAGTCCTGCAGACAATCATACCCAGGAGCCCTTACTTCCAGCTGAAGAGACGTCATGCCTTGAACAGAACAACGGCCCAGAAGATCTTCACAATATTCGAAGAAGCGAAAGAATCAGGAGGCCTCCCAGTTATCTTGCAGATTTCGTTACCAAATGAAGAGGAGGTAAATGTTATAATGACATTTAATGTTTAAAATGTTAAAATGTTTAATGATTATAATGTTTAAAATTTAATGTTTAAGTGACATAATGTTATATGACATTTTCATGTCTTTGCTTTGGCACATGAACTGAAAAATCGTCACGAAAACTTTGATGCTTGGGTAACTAACAACCTTACTTCACTAACTTGTTGCGTAGTGGTTGACATGCAAATGTCCCAATGTGTTGTAGACTCGTATGCAAGCATTTAAAATTGAGTTTATGATTTCGAATCGAGTGTGAAGCGTTTAGTTCTTTCTAATAGACTTGATTTTACAACTTCAGTTCTACTATTATTGTTGTCATAGCATTTAGATGTTCATTCATAGCGTTCGTGGAAATCACTTTTCGTTTTTATATCGAGATGAATTTTACTGAATAAAACCTACGTTCAGGTCAACTTGTTTCATTACAACAGTAATTGAGAACCATTAGATTGAGACAAATTTTAAATATTTATATGTATGTAAAAAATCACCAACCATGATTCAACCGATCCAACGTCCCTTCCCTGTCACCAGAGTAGTATCCCGAAGGATTAAAAATTTAATCATATTTAATATGATTAAAAAGAATGAAAAAATACGTTTTTCAGATTGGCAAAATAGTGTGTAACCAAATCAATTCTTAGAAGAAATATCACGCCGGCTCATCAATGAAGTTACTTATCACCGTTTCAGTGAAGGTGAAAACGTTGTTCCCGATTTCGACACGTCTTTACAACCTTCGAAAATCGCCGAATCGTCTCATCGCGGTATGAATGGAATTACGACCGTCAAAAACCGTTCGTGAGAGGAGTCCTTTTAAGAAAAATTTTTCGGCGGAAAAAGCAAATCGTTAAGAGTTGTATAACAAGACTATTGTGACGACATTGTTTCGTTTCGACTGCCGAAAATGTCGCCCATTCAGAAGGAGAAACCAGGAGTTTCGAACTGTCTTCGATGAAGAAATATGACGACGCGTTATGGAGAAGTTCCGGTACAAACTTGAAATTTGATAATTTTGATTTTTTAAAACAGTAATTTGGGTCACTAGTGTCACCGAAAACATCTTGAGATATCCACAACTGTCCCAAGGTGTCACTAGATTAACTAGACTTAAACCTCAATTTCATATAACATTTCTTTCATGTTGCAATTTGATGTTTCATGACAATATATTTAAATTATTTTCATCCACTTCCTTAGAAACTTTTGTCATAACTCCATTTTGATATTACCAATAGGCCACACAAAATTCTACTATCCATTAAATTTAAAATTGCAATTTAATTATGGTTACTTCGGTGACACTTAGAGACATCTGTGTAGTTCCTGAGATGATTTCGGTGACACTAGTGATACCAGGGGCCAATCAGGGTTAAATCGCCACCAAGCTATTTGGTTTGTCACTTTCGAAGAATGGGAAGCCACGTATTCGTGCAGCTGGTAAAAACGTCATCCTAGGTGGGTGGGCAGTAGAGCTTTCTCATAAACAATAACATGAACACAAAGAATCTGTAGGTACTTCTTGGGAAGTTTGTTTGGATTGTAGACGGTTTTATTGGTACGAGGGAGAAGAAATTTATACGGGACCATCAAGGACTGATACAAGAAATCCCTGAAAATTTCATCATCCTATCATCTAGCTCCTTCACTATCAACGATGAGGAAGCAACGTACTTGTGCAGCAGATGAAGAAAAAAATACTCTTCCAAAATCAGTTTACGGAGGAAAAACATACGAAAATATTATGCAATTTTGATGGAATACATTCCATCAAAATAAGAAAGACTAACGGTGCTTAAACGCCTTTGTACAATTTCCAAAATCGAGTCCGAAGTCTCTCAAAATAGGTTTTTTGGTTTGAGCTCCATTTTGATTGCCTATGAATATCGTTGCATTTGTCAATTGGGAGCCACAACGTTGGGGAAAAAATCATACCATCTTCGACTTCCTCTATTTTGATTACATTTTCAGACGTATCGTCTCTAGATGGCCCCAAATAAATTTACCTTTATCAAGTGTAGCGATTTCACAATGAGTAAATATAAAGAAATTTCTCAAGATTTTCTTTCAATTTGGAAGATTTTAGGGAAATTAATCTAATGCATTTCGAAGCAATCCTATCAGCAGAAGAATATTCTGAAGGAATATTTTTAAATATGAAAAATCGTATATAGTTGTCAAATTAAGTAGCAGTTTGATAAATCAACGAAGTAAGTGAAGTTCATGTTTCATGTCAAAGAACTTGAGTAATCTGTTAGTGCTCTAAACGGATCAATCAAGATCAAACCATAACATGCTATACATCCATGTAGCTTCACAGCCCTCTCAACTTGGCCGATGCTTTGTATTTCATGGTACTACAGAAAATGGCTCGTTGGATGGACATTTGGCTCTACAGGAAGGGCTGAAATCTGTTGGTTGGATAGAGGATGTGCTCCCTTGTTTATGTTTTTAGAAAATTAGAGGGTTATCCAGAAACGCTTATAACCTGTGTTGAGTGATATTTCTTAAAATACGTGAAAATCGAACACGGAATCGACTAAAAAAAAAGTAATCCCCCTCAAAATTTGATGGTTTCCGTTTCAAGGTACGTAGAATCCGAAAATCGAATAAAAAATTTTCCGACTAAATTGGTCTCGACTCGAGATTTCTCGGATAACACTAAGCTCACAAGAACTTCACTTAGTAGTTTTCTGGGCAGAGGAAAACAGACTCCGACCAATAAATCTTTGTGTGAATAGATTTTTCTTCTCAATATTTCCCCCTAACCCTTCGGAACGAAGTAAGGAAAGTATAGGGGGAAAAAAACTCGGCAGATGGAACTCGATGACAAAACAAAAGGGAAAATATTACCAGCGGATCTCAGAAACTACTCGGCGCCGACACGCAATTGTGAAAACTCCCAGGACCCCCTAAAGTGGGGAATTCACGACAGAACCTTGACCCGATTTTTTTTACTGACCATTCGCGGTTGTGTTCTTACCTCAACCGAATGTATTCATTTCATGTAGTGTGTTCGTTTAGACCATTTTCTGTTAGAGTAGTTATTTTGATTATCATAATAAACGAAGCAAAAGCTGTCATCCTTCTTAACCCTTAAAGGGGGGTCTCAGTCGGTCGCCGTTCGTTCCTCTTAAAAAGTTGTACCTAAATTTGACATTTCCAAGGATTTTCGAAATTCATTAGTGCATCAGTCTGGGAAATTGAAAACTAAAATATTGCTGCTGGAAACATCAGAATCGAACAAAAAAATTGCCGGCGAAAAATGGGAAAAACCGCGTATTCAGATAGTTCTTTCCTTTTTTCGTCGGCGATTTGTTGGATTTTGATGATTCCACTTACTTCATTTATTCAATTCCCTAAGGCCGTACACTAATGAATTTATAAAATCCTTCAAAATTTCAAATTTAGGTACAACTTTTCAAGTTTTAGCGCCTTCATTTTGGCGAAATACTAAGAACAAACACGGTGACCGACTGAGACCCCCTTAATGAATTTCGAAAATCCTTGAAAATGTCAAATTTAGGTACAATTTTCAAAGTTTGAGCCCGGTAATTTAGGGTAATGCTAACCCGGAACGCGCGACCGACTGAGACTCCCTTAATTGTTATGGAGATTGTCGACTAGTAATCGTTAAAACGACGTAGATGAGGGTGAGAGGGGATCTAACCAGCCTGAAAATGTAATAGATGTGGGTTTGGTAGGTAGGATGGATCACCTGTTTAATGAAACTGTTTAAGGCTAAAGGGGGACGACAGTTGTGCGAGTGAGAATACCAAACTTCAATCTGGCTGATATCTACAACCGATAAACCGATTTTCATTTTTCAATGCATTTTGGATTTGTCTCGACGTAACCAAACGCGCTGTCATGCAAACATTTCAAAAAAAATTCACCAAAAAAAAGTTGACCCTTTATAGTACTCTTATTTTGCCTATAAATATACTTTTGAGCGATTTTTTCCGCAAAAACGATTACAGCCGCCATTATCAAAGATGTCATGTAGCTCTCAGAATATCCCTCATAAATAAATACGTTAATAATCCGCCCGAAACAGAAAAATTGACAGTAAAAATGTAGCGAAAAATTGAGGTTGAGGAGAGAGAGAGAGAGAAAAGTGACAGAGGGTGACCAGGCTATGGCGAGGGGAAGTCTGCTCGTCAGGGGGGGGGGGGATTGGTTACCAAAAGATGTTTCCATGGGTACTGAAACTGGCGTTTGTCACCTCATTTGTTTGATTGACTTCCCGACTTGATTCCGAGCAGGAGCATAAAAAGAATCATACAAATTTGTTAGGGAGTTAGTAACTTGATAAAGAATAAAGAATGTTACCAACATGCATTTCCATTCCATAATTACCTGAATTATTGTTCATGCAAATTTGAAAATCTTGATTTTCTTTTTAAATTTACATGGAATAAAATGCAACGTAGTTTTTAGTAAATTAGCACCTACCTTCATTAGCTTTTATTAGTGATCAATGGACTCAATAATTTTCGCACCTACAGATTCCAATTAAGTTCATGATAGTCTTCGTGATGCAACCGTAAAACTTTATTTTTATAGCTCGTCTTTCTGAATGTGAATTTTTATAATAGGTAGAATTTGTAACGGTCCGAATTTGGGAAATATGAAGGATCGTACAGGTCGAGATCTACCTACATCAAAATATATTTATGTAAAATTATCATAGCACAAACAATATTTTAGGTAGGTAATTGAAATTCGTTTTTTAATTTTTGTTGTAGGGCCGTGTTCGTTGAATCCCATTTTTGGAGTGAAGTTATATAGGATAAGTACCTACCTATTTTTCGAATGTTTAGTATCTACCTACATTACTACCTACCATTTACCTGTATCAATAACTTTTCAAACCACCTAAATGTAGAGGGTAATTACTATGTAACTATTCATTGATTACAAGAAATAATTCCCTAATTCCCTAAAGCCGGCTGCTGAGGGCAGTAGCATTATTAGAATTATTAGTAGTGGGCATTGAGCACTACTAATCCAACTTTCGAGGTAAGGAGTTGGGAGCAAGACAGAGATTTGGACGAGAGTAGGTACCTTGAGCTGCCCCGATACGCGAGATACGAAGGGGTGCAGGCGCCTTTTGTATAAACCATTACTTGCAAGCACTCGAGCTCGAGGTATCCTTTATTAGAAAAAACGTCTGCCAAGTGGGTGAGGCACATAGCTTCCTCGTATCCATAACCCGATTGTGTAGATGATCCGATGAATAGTAGTTCATCTCAAAACATCAATCTCTAAGTACCTTCCACTACCCTCATAGGGGACCATCTACACGCTAATCTGAACAATCCTGAGAAATTTCGTCGAAATCGGATTGAAAATGCAAAAGTTATGGCTGTTGCAATGAATCCACGTTTGCGCACGCGCAGCAACTACTATTAGTCTCGGGAAAATGATTTTTATAGGGGACCATCTAAACGCCAATCTGAACAACTCTAGAAAATTTCATCAAATTCGGATAAAAAATGTCAGTGTTATGGATAATACAAGGATTCTAAGTTTGCGCATGCGCAGAGGCTACTCTCAATTTTAAGGCCTTGATCTTCATGGGGGACCATCTACAACCTAATCCGCATAATCGCTGAAAATTTCATCGATATCGGATAGAAAATGTGGAAGTTATGGCTGTTACAAGGAAATTCACGTTTGCGCATGAGCAGCGGCTAAAATCAGTTCGGGGGTGATGATTTTCATAGGGGACCGTCTACACGCCAACTCACGCACAATCCCTGAAAATTTCATCGAAATCGGACAATAACTTCGTGTAGTGTGCCGGTTACAAGGATTTCATGACGACAGACAGACAGACACGGAACCGAAATTGTTCAGAAAGGTCTGAAATGTAAAACGCCAGTGTAAATTTTGATTTTGGAGGACATTTTTTTTTCAACCTTGAAAAGTGAAAACAAAGCTTCCGCTACCTTGGTAGACTCGGAAGCAGTATGTGAGGCGGAAAGCGAAAAGGGACCTCTTGTTGGCGTTCGTCGAAATGGAGTTATTGCTATTTTCTCAATCTGTATAGATTTATGAAGAATTTAAGACCAAAAGCATCCTTGTAGCTCAAAAAATGACGAAGCTGCAGTATTTCAGTGTTTTATAACAGAAAAAATGGATTTTGAGAAAAATGACCATAAACTTCAAAATGCTACCTTAAATTCTTAGATTCTTAAATCGATATTTTCTTATTCAGGTTAATTTCGATTCGATTCGATATTTCAGGCCTATACACTTGGGTTCTAGAGGGTCCAAGGATCAATAATCGATAGAAAGTGAAAAATCGATACTTTCGACCTTTTTCCAGTTTTTAGCCTTCTCCTCGAAATCAACTTTACCGACAAGAGGTCCCTTTTCGCTTTCCGCCTCACATATATCGATTTAAGAGGTCACGAAAATTCAAAATCAAATTCACTGTTGATAGTCAGCTGTCGAAGAAATTCATATGGAACCTTCTCGAGTCCAACCCGCGCAAACTGTGGAAACAATCACAATTGGACTATGATTTTGACCACTGACTTACAGACACAGAACTAAATTCGCTCGCAAAGTTCTAGAAATTTCGTGACCTGAAGCACGAATATAAAACTTCCTTGTCTTCTGTAACGATGAAATAAAATGCGTAATACCACGCGAACCTAACCCTCATCTGATTAGCTACGATAAATTCATTAGGGCTCTTTTTCTAGTTATCGGTCCCACTAGCGAGGGAAATATTCAAAAATCCAAAGCTCGCCCAACGTATGAAGAAGTCAGAAGGGAGAAAACAATAGGTGATTAGACGAGGCAGGCTAGGCCAAGCGAAACACACATCGGGGCCACGGACTTGTCATTATCTCTTCTCCCACCTTATTCTCATCTCAAATAATTATATCTTCACTTGAGAATCTCTTAGACTCCCTCTTTATACTGCGGTTATGGGAAAAACTCGGATTTGTGGCCTTAGAAAAAATCGGTCGAGCCGCCGGAGGGGAGAAAATTAACTGCATTTTATAGGCGGAAACGAGAGAGGGAACCGCTGTCAGGTTTTAATTGGAGATTTCCTTCACTTTTTAGTAAGTAGTTTCCAACCTGGTTCACAAAGAAAAGAGCTCATTTGCGTTCTATTATTGTTTACATGTCTAACCTCCCAATGGTTTAGAGATGACTTGGGGCGAATCTTGAAAGAAAATCTACAGAAGAAGTTGGTTTGAAAAATAATACCTTAAATATTAATTTCCCTCAATTTTTCTGTATTTTCAACCGCACTGCCAAGTTGAGTGGTCGAAGTTTTCCCAGACAGAATTAGTTGGTTCTCACTATTTCATTGCTGGTCGTCTGTGTCAACAAATGGCAACACGATTGTGACGTCGTTTGAGATTATATTGATGGTTTTTCATTATTTTGTTATTTTCAAAAATGAACCATTGGAATGGAGCAAGAAAAAAATTTTAACCCCCCTCAGACGGAGAAATTTTATTTGGTAGTGCACTATTCAGTTCCGACAATCTCCTACACAACTATATTATGGATGACTAGGAAGCTATGTGCTACACCCACTTGGTAAAATACCCTCTTATCACAATTGTACTACATATCTCATATTTGATACGGCACTACGCAGTTATGACGATCTCCTATACCATTAGATATCCAACTATATTATGGATGGCTAGGAAGCTATGTGCTATACCCAATTGGTAGAATACCTAACTAACAGTACTACAATTCTCGCTCATACTTGGTAGGAAAACTCACATACATGAGCATTCGTAGACACGTTTGATATGACTCATGCAGGTTCTGACCTAAAAGCCACTATAATTTCCCCGTTTCTCATCCCCCGCAGCACCTTTTAGTTATCGGAACCCCCCTCATATAGCATATAATTTTAAAGCTTACAATCAGACCTTCAATTTGATTATACACAAATGGTCCTCCAGCGACTCAGTCGGAAGTCACAGGGCAAGAAGAGTGAATGCAGTAAAATGGTTCAGAAGCTACTTGACTGACAGAAGGCAGATAGTCTCAATTGGCGACTGTACCAGTGAGGAATCCATTAATGATTTTGGGGTCGTTCAAGGAAGTACATTAGGACCAATACTATGTTTAATATATATAAATGAAGTAGCACATTTAGATTTACCTAACTCGAAATTATATTTATTCGCTGATGACACAGCAGTACTCTGTGAAGGTGACACTTGGGAAAACGTTTTCAGCAACGCCAATCAGGTTATAAATCAAGTAGGGAAATGGTTTCACAAGAGTTATCTCACATTGAATGCTAACAAGACCAAACTGATAGTTTACGGAGGAAATAAGTCACAAATTGAGGAAAAACACTTGAAAATCATCCTGCACTCTTGTGTAGAAGATCAAATATGCTCATGTGATTCGATAGAATGAGTTGCAAGGCATAAGTATCTGGGGCTAGTCCTGGATGAAGAGCTTAAGTGGAAGCCCCATATAGACTATATCCATGATAAGATTAGGAAATATATACATATATTCTACAATGTTAGACACGCTCCCGAAGCAAACAATAAAACTTATATATATTATACCATGTTGCAATCTGTATTGCAGTATGGCATAATAGCATGGGGAGGAACGTATTCCACCCATATAAATAAGTTACATGTTCGGCAGAAAATTATCATAAAAATGATGTTGTCATTACCGCGTAGGACCCCTTCCGTAGATCTATTTGATATTGCTAAGGTATTTACTATTAGACAACTTTATCTGAAAAATCTACTATTGCAATTCTTTAGGACACCCAACATAATTGAAGTTTCTCGAAGGGATCCGAAATACGATACTAGATATGCCGCCGCAGGGAATGTAATTGGCCCTAGACCTAGACTGACTCTGACAACTCACAGCCCGATCTTCATTCTACATTTGTTACACCGAGAAATTGGTTGTAGCATGAAAAGTCCCCAGAAGTTTACTAGACCAAAATACAAAAAGTCCATTCATGCAGCATGAATTAATGAGCGAATTTTCAAAGAAATCATTCAGTGTGGTTAAGAAAAGGACCAATGGTGTTGCAATTTGTTGTAGAAAGTTTTTTTTTTCGATTCTTGGTTTATATATATGTATATATGTTTTTATTACATACTTTTACACCAATAATCGACGTCCTGGAAGACGTGAAATCACTGGGCTGAAAGCTGAATCTGGGAGCCCGAGAAGCGTTCTGATTGTGGGAGCTCCAGGACGTAGTTAAAGATGAGTGCGACAGATCGCGTTCATGCTCGTATGTTCCCAACCTCATAACAACAAGCCACCTTTTGTTTATCACACATTTTTCTCCTTGATGCGTTACCGCATCTAAGTAATTAATTTGATAACATTTAGTTATATTCGCGATATGTACGAAAAAATCGTGCGATTTTCAATAATACACTGGGTTTTAAACGTTTCTATCGGTGGCAGTTGTCGATAAAATATTCGAACGAGGACTCTTTTTTTTTTTTCCCCCCTTTCTTTCTTTCTTTCTTTCTTTTCTTTTTTCTTTCCCCGACACATGATTTTCGCATGAAAATTCGCTAATAATACGCTGCAAATTATTGCTGGGTATGCTTTGAAGATGTTAGGAGTCCATATTCATGTTCTAGGCGTCTCTACGAACTCATAGAGTACCCACACGGCTACTGCATTTCTGGGTACAACAAATATACGCACGTATTCATTATATATATATATAGCTACAAACTTTTTTCTTAATTTGGGACAATTTTCATTTTTTGAAAAATGCATTTCATATCAGAAATTTTGTGCTGAATCCGAATATACCATATATTACCCTGAATTTTTTCAATGTTAAAACCACAAAAAAGGGGAAAAACCCATTTTTTGGGAGTTTTTTTGAATTTGGACCACTTTTTGATTGTCCAAAATTGCGGTGGGAACGAACGGGACCTATGGGTGGGAGCTACAAAAATTTTGGCAAAAATAAAAAAAAAGGGGTAAAACAGTACGCAAGGGACGACGGAGACAACATAGGTGATGATTAGATGAGGTATAGAGGTAGATATAAATAGATATAGATATAAGGATAGAGATATTTAGATCTAGACGATAGCTGAGAAGAGAGGAGAGATATAATAGAGATGTCGAGAGATTAGAGAGATAGAGAGTAAATAGAGAGAGATTATATATAGAGATATATATATATATAGAGAGATATATATATATAGAGATATTTATTAAGATATATTATATAGTATATAGATATATATATATATATATATATATATATATATATATATATATATATATATATATATATATATGATTTTTGGAAAAACTTCAGGGATCGTTTCAGAATGTTCCAAAACGGATTTCAGTGTGAAAATTTTTCGAAAAAGTCTTGAAAATTCGCTAAAAGCAAGTGTTAAGTTGGCTAGTTACAGAAGGGGGCTTTAGATGCGAAAGGCTATTAAACAGCATATATGTATAGGAGACTATTCAAGTTTAGAGATTATTAAAGTTAGAGAATATTAAAGTAAGTTAGTATATGTTGGAGATAATCAAAATGCGTCCTTAATTCTGTCCAATCATGTATTGTTTATTAATTTACTTATTACTGTAATTGTATATTAGACATCAATTTATTTACCGATATGGAGCGATTTTGCAAAGATCCTACCCTACAACACGGGCCAAGCCTAACGTCGGGAAGGAAACCTGAGCAAATTGCATCCCTTCATGCATTTATATTATTGTAAAAGTGTACAAAATGGCGAAAATAAACATATCTATCTGTCTAATGCGGACCAATATTCCCGAAAACGGGAACCACGTTTTTCAACTTCTTTCACAAATTTTTGATACTTTTATCAAAGCAAAATAAAATCTATTTGAAACGGGGGCCACCACGGATACTGGTAGAACACATTTCAAAAAGAATCAGACAGATTGGTACCAGAATAAAGAAACTCAAGCGACTCGGACATACAAAAAAAAATCGTCGTCCCACGACAACCCGAATTGAGTACCTTCGGCGCGTTGAAGTCGGTCAAAAATGGATACATGCAAATTTCCTAATATCCCTACGATCCCACTTTTTCAGAACTGCAAATAATTTTCCATTCCGTGAATCTTTAAATACAACTAAAAGAACTTCTAAACTGCTAAAACCTGGGTTTTGACAACCAAAAAACCGCCAATCGACTTTAGGTGCCAATTGGTCGAAGAAAAAAGTTTGGATATCCGTAGTTATAGTTGACCTATCAACCGCCCAGTGTAGCCAAATGGCAACTTGAAGGGCTTTCCTGTTTGGAGGGTGCTGTGCCCCTTCCAGTCTCATTGAGAAGACCCGGATCCTGGGGATCCTTTTCTCCAGATCTGTCTGATCATTTGCAATGAATTGATGAATGAATGATTTGGAATCGACCATGGAAAAAATTTCAACCCCGCTCAAAATTTGTTGGTTTACGTTTCAAGGTACGTAGAATCCAAAAATCGAATAAAAATTTGGCCGTCCAGCACTACTTTCCTTAGTTCCCATGGACTAATTTTGATGAAATTTGGTATATAGGCTCCATTTGGGGTCTAGTTGTGCCCCGAAGCTTTAGGTTGATGTCAGTCACTTCTAAGGGGTGAAAATTAGGGGTTGAAAATGTCGAAAGTGCCCTAGCTCGAAAACTCTCGTAATAAAGGTATTGTTTTTTTACCAATTTGAAACAGTATTGAATTTTTAAAAATTTGGAGCTCATTCGAACAGAAGATTTTTAAAACTATTTATCCCGTGTTCTAAAAATTCATTTGGAGTCGAAATATCAGATTTATTTTCAAAATAATACATTATATGGAGAAAAAATGTTTCCGGCGTTAATGAGTTATATAAGGAGCAACTCAAATTTGGGTTTTTTTAAATTAATAAAAAGAAAAAAAAAGGTACGCACTCGTTACTATTTTTGAACCAGAATAAGAAACAAAGGATGGTACCCAAGTACTTCTTACAGTCAGGTGGGCACTTATTCTGCTAGACTCGAGTGAACGCAGATCGATAATATTGCGGCATTTTTATATCTTGACCCAGAATAGAAGAAGTTATTCGGGCAGTGGAACGGAATTCCCGCCTGAATTTGGAGGGATCTCGGAGGAGGAGGAGGAGGAGGAGGAGGTATTTTGGAGGGTTTTTTTTTATTCGGGCGGCCCGGGCTCGGGGAAGTCTCGGCCGAGTGGGGCGGGTCGGGGGAGGGTTTGACCCAGTTTCCCGGGATCGACCCTCGTGCCGCAGCGCCCGTTCGGCCCCCGCCGCCTCCGACCGACCGCCTCCGCCTGGTGGGTGAATCCCCGACCTGCCCACCCTCTTCCTCTTGAGGGTCTGACGTACGCGCGAAAAAACAAAAAAACCCTGCAAATTATTACACAAAGGTTTATTATTTTTCTATAGCATTTCCCAACCAAATGAAACTTTTTCCAAACCAAATAAAACTTTTTCCAAATCAACTGAATTTTTTTCCAAACAGTGTATTTCTGTAAAGTAAACAATCGTAACGTAGATGAATGATATATTACACAATTTCAGAAATTCAGTCTTACAGGTTCAATCAGTCAATGTAAGTATTGGTGACTCCCCTCAATTATCGGTTTCCCTGTGTGGGCGTGGCGAGAAGGCAGGTACCCACTCACATTCATCAGTCAGAAATTTCTCAAACTTACTTGTTTCCTATTCTACTAAGGTGAGATCTACTTCGATAATCCTATGTATACAATTCATTGAATTCTCATTTTGGCAACTTCTTTGTACGATAGGTACCTACAATTGCATCGATCTGAAATTTGCAGAGTATCCACCTATGTAGGTACCTCATTTCACTCATTTTCTCAATAGGTTTCATTTGATTTGGAAAAGTTTCATTTGGTTTGGAAAAGGATTAATTTGGTTTGGAAAAGGTTTCATTTGGTTTGGAAAAGGTTTAATTTGGTTTGGAAAAGGTTTCATTTGGCTTGGAAATGCTATAGATCACTCGTCTGCAAACCACACGGCTTTGTCATTGTCACCACCAACCATAGATACTACCAACCTACCACATACCTACTTCAATTCAACCCTTCATTTTGGAATCCACATGAAAATTAAGGGTTGAGATTTTCAAAAATGTCCTAGTGCGTAGATAGTAGGTACTTATGGTTGGTAGGTAATAAACAAAAATAAATAGTGACAATGGCAAAGCTGTGATCTTTGCAGAAGAGTGATCTATACAGGAAGATAATAAACCGTTGTGCAATAATTTGCAGCGTTTTTTTTTTAACCAAACACACCATACTGCCTTCAAACCTTCAAAATCAAGTTCATTTGGAAGAAATAAACGATTCAGACTGGACTCGAAAAATAGGAAGGTTCCTATAAAAACCAAAAAGCGTAAAAAAAAAATCCGATTGAAACGGGACCACCATGGATACTGGTTCTACCCAGAACACATTTCAAAACGCTGCATATTATTACACAATGGTTTACCATTTTTCTATATTGATCACTCGTCTGCAAAGCCACCAACCATCCAACATTTAAAAAAAACATCGATCGCATTTCGGTCAGCTAAAATTTGAACGATTAGGCCTCTTTAGCGATTCACACTCGTGTTTCTGATTTATCGTACGTCCAACCATTAAATTCTCTAAAAGCGAACTGTTTGTCCTACAGGGCTCCGTGTGGTCTCTAAAAATTCTATACTATCTTAAATTAATGGAAAACAATACCTTTATATCAAAATTTTTTGAGTTAGGGCGTTTTCAAAATTTCAAAATTCATTTTTCAACCCTTAGAAGTGACTTACATCAACCAAAATCTTCAGGGCACAACTAGACCCCAAATGGAGCCTACATACCAAATTGCATCAAAATCAGTCAATGCTAAGTGGGGAAAGTGTCGGTACGGCGGACGGACGGCCAAATTTTTATTCGATTTTTGGATTCTACGTATCGTGAAACGTAAACCAACCAATTTTGAGGGGGCGTTGAACAATTTTTTTTCTTCGTCAATTCCAAAGGTTCATTAGTGAAAATAATGAACCTAAAGAATCAGGCAGATTGGTACCAGAATAAGAATGTGCAACTTGCCCGAGTATACAAAAAATCGGCGCTATTGAAGTCTGTTAATAATGGTGAAGGGAGGAGATGAACTGCTTCATATTTAACGTCCAAGTTATCGGTCCTAAATAGAAACATCAGTGAGAGTTCGTTCATTATTTGAAATACCTAGGTATGAGAATTCCATATTGAATTTTGAGCCCACTGCACTGCTCAAGTGCACCACCTACTTCGAAAGGGTGTAGACTTGTCATACATTACGCCATTTCCGCCTCTATTCTTGAAAATTTTCCAAAATCTGTTCTCGTCTGGGAGATCTGAACGAGCGGTTACCCTACATTTGCCTGTTGGGAAGATGGAGTCGAGCAGGAGATTCGTTGGTTTTCCCGGATGATGGTCACAAATCACAAAACTTTCACTCCGACCGGGTTTTATCGAAATGCCCATACACTCCGCGAAATAATTCGACGGCCTAATAAGAAAAAATTCGCACAAAATATTTCACAAAGCCAGCCAATATTCCGGAAATCACACCTAGCATCAGCCCGACCTAGAAACAGATAACTAACTGAATTTTTGAACTGCCCTTGTGATTGGACGAGAGCTGAAGAGCGTGATGGGTCCGCGCATGCGCAGAGCAGGTTTGTTTGGCAACAACCACAGAGTACTGGAAACCATTGGGAGGTTTGTTTCCAGGAAGTCAGGGGGATTAGGGCCGTCCGTCCTTCCCAGAGACCTGAAGCCCACCAGCCAACCACCCTTTGTTTCACTTCTTACCCAAAATAAACCTCATCCTTACTCCCTCTATATAGGTACCGTAAAACCATCAAACTTTACCCCAAGATTTACTCTAAAACATTTCCAAATACAATTTTTCCCACTCGAAATGGGTTAAATTGATTTTTGGCTTCCTCACTACCGAAGGTAGGGAAGCTTTGTATTCGTGAAAGAAGTGAAAAAAAATGTCCTCCAAAATCAAAATTTCCACTTGCTTTTTGCGTTTTAGAGCTTCCCGAACAATTTTGGTTCCGTGTCTGTCTGTCGGTCTGTCTGTGGTCAATCCTTGTCCCGGGCAAAACTATACTAACCTGTGGTCCGATTTTGATGAAATTTTCAGGGATTGTGCAGGTTAGGTCCTAGACGGTCCCCTATCAATTTCAGCACCTTCGGACCAATAGGAGCGAATGCGCATGCGCAAACGTGAATTTCCTGGAACCTCGGTTTCTAATGAACCGATTTTGCTCAAATTTGGAGGTTAGTTAGGGACTAACTTCTAAGAGACAACCTATAAGTTTCAATCAAATTGGTCAAGCAATAGCCGCTGCGCATGCGCGAACTTTAAATTTATTGTTACAACCAAAACTCCGCAACTATTCAACCAATTTCGATGAAATTTTCAGGGATTGTGTGGGTTACCACAACTATTTACAACACTATTATAAACATTAATACCTGCAACCCTATCCCGCATATTATCGCCAATATTTTGGTATTCAATAACTCTTTGAATCATAATTTTTTCGCCAACTGATTCTATACGTCCATGTTACAATGAGTGAGGAAGCTATACTGCCCACCCAACTTGGCAGACGTTTTAATAAGTGAATTGATCTTCAGGGCTTCCTGAACATTTTGAGTGGTCGAGCTCATTGATCAGATAATTGTAACCCCCCTATTCAACTGTTTAAATGTTGGAGTAAAGATACCTACGAGTTCGTCTATCTTTACTCCACTCTGAAAAACTCACTGTTGTCGCTACAGAAACGGGCAGTGGTGCAATGTTACTAGTCGGGATTGAATTCATTACCCCAGAAATACTTGATAATATCAAGTATTTATAATATTATTATGAAATATATTCTGAAAAATTGAACTTTTTAGCTTGAAAAATACAAGTTATACCTAAGAAAAATATAAATTCCAATGATCATTTATTTCAACGAATTTGCTTGAAATGCAAATTTCTGGTCAAGAGATCACAATTTCAGTCTTCCAGTATAGACAGACTTATGTAGGTAATCGAGCAAAACTTTCTACAAGTAAAGAAATATTAAAGGACAATAAACGAATGACTTAACAAAATCACAGAAAAAGTCTGTTTCACATTCGATAACTTTCAAATGAATTGCAATGGTAAATTTCAAAGTTAACCCACGAGTAAATAATATGTTATTTATACGGTTTTACGGTACGTAAAAAATACTTTTCAAATAATTCTTGTGTTCAGGCAATAAACACACTAATAATTTTTCAACCGTTTCTCAACAAATTCAGCATTTGCATTGGGTCAAGGTGCCGTGGACGCTATAATTTCCCATCAGAATAAATGTGGTGCCGAAATTAACCTTTTATTCAAATTTTAGAGTTTAACCTTAATTGGACCATGGTATCACTAGTTTCACCAAAAACATCTCAGGAACTCCACAGCTGTCCCAAAGTGTCACCAGAATTACATTTAAATTTTAAATTTAATGGACAGCAGAATTTTTTTTGGGGTACTGGAAATCCCAAAATAGAATTATGAAAAAAATTACAAGGAAATCAATAAAAAAATTTCAAAATTTTTGTCAACATTCTAACTTCTAATAGCGAGTGATCTACACAGAAAAATAATAAACCTTGCGTAATAATTTGCAGCGTTTTAATGTTCATTTCGCGACAAATGTACACATGACATTTGTTAAGATGAACTTGGTAATGCTTTCTTGTATCGAGCCGTGACGATCAGAAAAATAAAGGAAACATCCTGTAAACCATTATCAAATGATGAAATTTCGTCGTTCACAATCATCGATTTGTGTTGAAAATGGGTTAAAAAATTCACTTGAAAATTCGGGCATTCGCTCGTGTTACACGAATGAGACTATTTGATACCCACGCCTTAGTCTAGTTACTTATTCACAATTCTCCATCAATAATCTGAAATTCCCCTGTGTCGAGACGAAAAAGAGCGGTATCTTCTCATCTCGCCTCTCGTATACGCGAGTATTGAGAATTATTTACGGGAATATTTCGAGCGTTCTGTTTTTTGCGTTGCTCGTAAGAAATCTGCAAAGAAGATACGAAGCGATACGATGTGGGGAGACGGCGCAGTGGGAGCGTGTTGTGTCTATTTGTGTTTCCATTAGGTCAGTGGCGTAGTGGTACCAGTGTCGCCCTGCTCTTCTGCTCGATGCTTACGTAACAAACACTCATGGCTGCCAGACGCGTCAGCACCCCCCCCCCCCCCCCTCTCACAACTAACAACCAAACAGCAAATTTATTCATAAATCAGGCTGGCAAAGCTTCAGTCTTGAATCAAATTCTCTCACTTTGAAAAAATGTAATACATTCCACACCAGCTAAATAATAGGAGGCAATCTCACTATCCAGGGTGTCCCAGGACCAATGAACAATACATTAGGAATTGGTGAGAGAAAAAACACTTTATTGAACATTGTTCAAGGAATGAAGGTGGACAAGGACTCCAGTAGTTGTTGAAACATAATGGATTTGCCGAAAGTTCAAAATGAGTTGCCAAAAGTTCAAATTGGTATGACAAAAGTTTGCCAAAAATTGACATTGATTTATGCCAAAGGTTTTTTTTGCGAGCGTACTTTAGGAATCGATTCTACATATAATTTGCAACAGCTTTTCTCTCTTAGAAGTGTGTGTGTGCTTTTCTCATTTTAAGCGTGATAAAAACATTACGCTTAAAATGCCACTTTTTTCACTTAGTTTTTTTTCATGAGCTAACGTGGGGGAAGTTTACAAACCATACCTACCCTCTCTGATCATCAGGGTGACCTAAATTCGCTCCTGGTAGAAAGCTGAAATTTCACTGGTAGCCTCTCAGAGACTTGAGTTTGGATGACAAACCATACCTACCTACTCCTCCCTGATCAGCTGGGTGAGCTAAATTCGTTCCTGGTTTTATTTTGTTCAAGTGAAATAGACAACATGCACTATAGTAGTAACCACATGTTACTTGATACCTAATTAAACTAATTACCTATATAAAACTTTTAATGAATAAAGAGGAAAAAAACAAATGAAGACCCAAGGGGAAGAATGCACTAAGTCCAATTTTTTTTCGAAACTGAGATTTAGATGCCATCTGTTAGATGTGGACTTTTGTTTTAACTAGAAACATAAATTTATAAACGTTATATGAATCGAATTCTATCATAAAATTGAAGGAAAATTGGAGGAAAAAAGAAAAGGAAAGAAAATTTATTGCAAAAACACTCTGTTTTTCTAATTCTGGAAAAATTTTCAAATTGGACTTAGTGCGCTCTTCCCCTTGGGTCTTCAAATATATACACTATGAACTTCCCCAGGGTCCTGATGGACAGTTCAATGAGGTCTTGGGCACATGAACGTGAAATTTCAAAGGTAATCAATCTGAATCTGCAGAGTTTATATGCCAAACCATACTCCTCCTTGATCAGCTGTGTGAGCTAAATTCGCTCCTGGTAGCCCCAAGATACTGAAATTTCACAGATAACCTCTCTGAGACTGCAGAGTATGAATGACAAACCATACCAGATCAGCAGGGTGGGCTAAATACGCTCCTGGTGTCCACATGAAGGTGAAAATTCACAGGTAGCCTCTGTGAGACTGCAGAGTATGAATGACAAACCATACCAGATCAGCAGGGTGGGCTAAATACGCTCCTGGTGTCCACATGAAGGTGAAAATTCACAGGTAGCCTCTCTGAGACTGCAGAGTATGAATGACAAACCATACCAGATCAGCAGGGTGGGCTAAATACGCTCCTGGTGTCCACATGAAGGTGAAAATTCACAGGTAGCCTCTCTGAGACTGCAGAGTATGAATGACAAACCATACCAGATCAGCAGGGTGGGCTAAATACGCTCCTGGTGTCCACATGAAGGTGAAAATTCACAGGTAGCCTCTCTGAGACTGCAGAGTATGAATGACAAACCATACCAGATCAGCAGGGTGGGCTAAAAACGCTCCTGGTGTCCACATGAAGGTGAAAATTCACAGGTAGCAGCCTCTCAGAGACTGAATGAATGATCCTCCACCCTGATCAGCTGTGTGAGCTAAATTCGCTCCTGGTAGCCCCAAGATGCTGACATTTCACAGGTAGCCTCTCCAAGACTGAGTTCAAATGGAAAACTATTCTCCTCCCTGATCAGCTGGGTGTGCTAATTTCGGTTCAAGAGGATTGATGGCTAAAGCATGTTCCATGTTTTCCACTTTTAGCCGTCAGGCGAACCGAACTCTAGTTCACTAGAAATGAGTAAATTAGAAATTTAGTTAGAAAGTTGAATGGTTTCTATTTATTATTATTATTTTTTTTTTTGTGGGTTGAGATTTACGTCAAATTTTATGAGAGAAAATCACCCCCACTTGATTTTGTTGACCTCGAGCAACCTGTTCAACGCGTGAGCGAATTTTTGAGCGCGCCATTTTTCGAAGTTGACAATAACTATAAGCCCAAGAGTGGTACGTGGTTTAACACTATTATTTACGCTGAATCGAGTGGTGACGCCCATTTTTCGATTAGCCCTCCTTCAAGTGCAATTTCTACCAAGATTTAGAATGAAAATGGTAGAGTGAAGTACGCGTTTACCTCATTTTTTGCATTCTTTTAAAAAAAGTGAGTTTTTTGAGTGTTATTTTAGCATGGAACATGCTTTAGCCTTGGAATAACTGCTAACGCGGGGGTTATTGTCCACCCGTCCCCCCATCACTACTCCGCCGAAAACCGCGGCTAACGCATGTTCCATGTTTCTTGAACTTCAGTAAGGCGAGGCCCGAATTTTTAATAATTACCATGTTCTTGTTGGGTAAACCAGACCCAAATTTGAGAAGAAAATTACGATTTTTCTGTCTTTTAACCAGTAAAGACAAGAGATAAAAGAGATCTTGCGTTTTGGTTTATTATTTTCAATAATGAACCATTGGAATCGACCAAGAAATTTTGTTTAGCCCCCCTCAACATTCGATGGTTTACGTTTCAAGGTACGTAGAAACCGAAAATCGAATTAAAATTTTTCTGTCCGTCCGCCGTACGCGGCACTTTCCTTAGTTACCATGGAACGATTTTGACGAAATTAGGTAGATGGTAGAGATGGGTCGCTCAATAAAGAACCGGATCTTTGAGCCGAATCTTTCAGAAGAGCGAGTGAACCACGGGTCAGTAAAAATGAACCGCGGCTCTTCGGATCTTTTGAGCTCAGTGCTGGTGAAGATCGGTTTTTCAAAAGAGCGAGTGAACTGCGGATCAGTAAAAACGACAAATGAATCGCGGTTCTTCGATCTTCGGATCTTTGGAGATCCAGTCAAAATAAATGAACGACGGCTCTTCCATCTTCGGTTCTTTTGAGATCAGTAGAGTTGGGGAAAATTCGGACTTCCTTTTTTTCAGCTCACTGTTGCCAAACCATACAATAATTCAGAGGGAAAATACGATATAAATCGATCAAATAATACAATTTTGCGGAATTGTATCGTACCACCCAACTTGTCTCCAGTACTCTGTGCGTACCACCACTTATGCATTATTGTATTTTTGGTCGTAAACTTTACCGTATTTTTCCAGTGTTTTCTGTGACCCACTTTCTGATTCTTTCCGTTGTTTTTTCTCCGTTTGATTTTTACATCATGATTTTTTGTGCGGAGCTTTTCTGATACAAATTCAAAAGGCAAGCAAAAGCACATCCTTATCTTACCATTATTATCAATATTGAAGCTTACATACTTATTGGTTCGTTTATTTATTCTCTTTCACCTTGGTTACCTTAATTTTCTTTGTAGAATAAAATGATATAACATCAAAATGTTATATTATGAAAATGTTATACCTACTAAGAAATTTGTTGTTTTTTAATTGTGATTTTATCATTAGAGGCATAAAAAAATGCAGATTTCATATAAATAAATAAATATTTTACCAAAAAACTGTATTTTTAAGTCTTACTCATTCATTGCTTTAATCGTGTTCGTTGTTTGTGTCTTACTTATTCATTGTTTTTCGTTGATTTTTCAAAGGATTTATTGAGCATCTTTATTGAACAACAGCGCTTTTTGGGTTATTATTTTCAATAATGAACCATTGGAATCGAGCCACAGAAAAATTATTCCCTCCCGCCCTCAAAATTTGATGGTTTACGATTCAAGGTAGAGTAGAATCCAATAATCGAATAAAAATTTCCGGGCAGAACTAAAACAAACCGTTGTGTAACAATTTGCAGCATTTTTCATCGTATTTTCATCTCTACAATAAATACGAGCTCAAAAGAGCCAAAAAGAGCCACTGATCCGTCGAAAAGATCCGGATCTTTTGAGTGAGCGGAGCGCTCAGAGCCGTTCTTCTTGGTGAACCGTTTTGCCCATCTCTAGTAGATGGGCTCTATTTGAGGTTTAGTTGTGCCCCGAAGCTTTTGGTCATTTCTGTGGGGTGAAAATTAAGGGTTGTAATTTTCAATGGTGCCCTAGCTCGAAAACTTTCGAAATAAAGGTATTGTTTTTTCACCAATTTTAAATGATATTGAATTTAAAGAATTTTTGAGACCAACCGGAGCTCTGTAGGACAAACCGTTAGCTCGCTACGAGTACCTACGATCAATCAGAAACACGAGCGTGAATCGCAAAGAGGCCTAATCTCCGTTCAAATTTTAGCTGACCAAAATGCGATCGTAGTTAGTGTCTTCGAGTTGGACTCAGTTTTGCGTCCTTTCCAACAAGTAATCGAATTTTCTAATAATTAGGGCAACCTCAACTCCCTTGTTTCTTCGAAGTGAGTGTGAAGCGTTTATTTGTTCCAAATGAACTTGATTGAGAAGTAGGTATGTGGTAGGTAGGTAGTATCTATGGCAGGTAGTTAGTGACAATGGCAAAGCCGTGTTCTTTGCCGACGAGTGATCTATATGAAAAAATAATAAACCTTTATGTAATAATTCACAGCGTTTTAAAAATAAATCTACGGTCCTCAAGGGGTTTTAACTGTATCCTAGAGAATTTTGATTCTTGGTAGGTAAATGAAATCCACCGTATTTTGGTTGGGCAATCTCGCAAGTTTGCTCGCATGGACCTGGTAACTCTGACTTCAGTGTTTCTACGACTGGACTGGTCGTGTTTCTACGTCTCCCTAGAGAGACTGACCGCTACTCGAAGATGAAATTGGCGGTTGGACGTCGGCAGTTCGTTTTTAACTGGTTGAATTGGTCGGGTCTGGAAATGTCCACTGAATGATTAGCTCGGCTCCACCCAAAATGAAGACAACGTACGACGTTGCTCGGGTTTGAAAAAATGCATGGCGAACAGTTGTGAAACACAGCACGTACCCACGATAGGGTAGAGGCTAGATTATCCTTAGGGAAATCATCAGAACTACCATCTATCCACCAAGTTTGAGCAAAATCGGGTAATTAGATGATGGGAAAATAAATTATCACTGATTGAGTGCTCTTGAGAACCACCCTGTACGGGTTCAGCTTGAAAATGGTGTGGCACATAGCTTTCTCGTACATAACATGATTGGGTGGAAAAGACAAGTTTTGCTCGTTACAAAGATATCATGACAGACACGAAACCAAAATGTTAAAAAACACAATTTTTAACCTTGAAAAGTGAAAACAATGCTTCCGCTACCCTGGTTGATTCGGAAGCAAAAACTCGGAAGAAAACATATTGTTTAGTAATGCATGCATTCCAGGGGACGTCCCATTGGATAAGCATTAGATCAGTTTAACCAGTTGTTAAGTGATAAAACTTTTTCACTCGATGTAATTTATTTATTCCTTTAGGCAAGAAATACTGACCCCCCCCCCCCCCCAATTTATCCACCATAACATTTCTATCGGCATGGGAGCCTCGAATCTGAAGAGCATTTTAAAATCCATGATCTACGATACCCAACATGCGATTTCGAGTTCACCCCCCCCACCACCTCCCAACGCCAACAATGGTGCCAGTCTGGCACCAAAGCGGAAATACGTCGTAACATTGAACTTTCATCTGTTAGTTCTGGTAGGCAGTCCTTCGAAGTTCACATCCGTATTCAAGGTGAAACACAAAAAAAAAAAAAAAAAAAAAAAACACGAAATAAGCGGTTTATGGAATCATGGCACCATGTTGGCACCACTATTAGTTCCATGGTGGTACAGAGAATAATTCATGAAAATCCGGAGGTATAATGAGAATTTTTCCTCAATTTCAAAGCTTGGGTACAATTAGTAAGCAGTAAAGGAACCGAAATATTGAAAAATCGGATATTTTGTGAATATTATCCCCCCACTCACCCCCTCCCCTTGCGAATTTTGGTACTCTGGTAAAATCATGTACAACTCGGAAGTTATTTGAGTCAAACAAAAAAAGTAACACGCAAATCGGTTGGAAATTGAGGCCTGGGCAGAGTTTACAAGATTATGCACGCAAACGATTTTTTAAGCATTAACCCCCCCTTTCCCCCTCTTAAAAAGCAAAATCCAAAATTCCGGCGCCGTAGTGCACAACTAGATAGTATTCCGCGTCAAACGAAAAAAGAACCAGGAAAATCGTTTGAGAACTAAGGCCTGGGCAGAGTACACAAGATTATGCCCAAAAACGCACGTTTTTCGAGCATTAACCCCCCCTTTCCTCCCCTTAAAAGGCAAAATTCGGAATTCCGGCGACGTAGTGCACAACTAGATAGTTTTCCGCGACGAACAAAAAAAGAACCAGGAAAATCGGTTGAGAACTAAGGCCTGTGCAGAGTACACAAGATTTTGTTACACACACACAGACATACACCTATGGTTTTTTTCGTGGATTTGGATTCAGAATGGTCTAAAACGGATTACTGTGTGGTTATTTTTTTTTCTGTTGAGTGTTGTCCAACTTCACCCCAGATCGATCGCATAAGGACGCCCAAGTCTTACTGTGGGACGTCCTAAAAACGGTGAAGTTCAGGTCTACGACCTTCAATGTTTGGCATCTTCGTGATCAGCGAGAAATTTCCTATAGAAATCTGTGTAAATGAGAATTTTGTTCGATGCGACCATACAACTGACGCTCTGGAGAAGTGTGAAGAAACAAGCAACCTCCTTTATAGTAGTATCATTAATAGTTAGAATCAACAACGATGGTGGTTCCTCCAGATTTAAAGAATCACCTGTTGTGTGGTGTAAAAATTCTTATTCAGTTTAAAATGACTTGATATTTCTTAAAATCTTCACACAAACTAAGGTATGTCATATGAGGTAATATTCAACAGATTTGATTGACTGTATACGTTAATATCGCAATATGAGCTCAGTGAAAAGGAGTGTCTACCAACAAAAATTAAGTAGACATCTCAGGTTGAATTTTCGTCCATGTGCCATTCCTGGCTTCTGGAATCGTAAAAACCATTGCTTTCATAAAAACTTGTATTTTTCCTCATTCACAGCACATACTGCCCTCCCAGCTTGACAGATTTTTTATTTGTTCAGCCTGAACAGTAAAATCCTCCTGGTCCAAGGTTCAGGAACCATGAAACCGACGCTTGAAATGGGGCATAACTGCATCGACCTTGACGCCGGTTACCTTGCCCGTCTCGCAGAACTGGGAGACTCACGTCACTTTCCCTGATCCGTGACATTGCGGAGAAAGCATGTAATTTGCTAGGGGGGCACCCCGTCAGCTGTTATATAAGGGCAGAAGAGGATTGCGGTGTCTGTTATGCTACCGTCTTCCCTTTCTCCAGAAGAGTTGGCGTTCCTGACCTACAGGAGAAAAGACCGACGCCGGCCGGCGAAGACGAGGCCACGCGCCGGCCTGTTTCCCAGAGATCTCGGCTCATCCTAGCGATTCAGCAGTTTTACGGAATCGAAAATCGAGACACCTGAATGAAACTGACAATTGAAGCAAGGTTTTGCTGGAATGAAAGGAAAAAGAAATTCCCACAAATCGAAAATAACTCCTCACAAAGAATAACATGGAGGTGAATAGAATCTGTTGGTTCAATTCAAACATTTAGGATTGAATAACTCGTTTCTGACCACGGACTTGTATTTTGCACTCTTAAAAACCATACAATTCCCTTTCTAAATGGATAAAAATCAATCAAATGGATGGCCAAATAAGAAACTTGCGTCAATTGAAAACAAAACAATCTTCTTTTTCTTTGAAGTTGGCCAACAAATGTCCTACTCAGCACTAAGTAACTGACACCTGTGAATGAAGTTCTTGTCAATTGTCGACTTTTCCCTAACCAAGTAATTTTATACTCAAATTCAATGGAAACTGGCGAAGAAAAGTGAAAGGTTTGCCAGAGAGAGGAAAATTAACAAAATCTAATCAATATCAAACCATAATTTCGAACGTGTTTGTTTGAAGGAATTTACTGAGGACAGCTTGCCTCAGAGAGCTCTGAATTGCACAGGTTGAGAAGATTCCTACGATCATGAAGCGGTCAAGAATAACCAAAATTGGAAAACGCCAAATGTTCAACGTTTGACATTCTTGTTGTTGATCACTTTGATGAGTTTAATTGAAACACGAGAGTGAATCTCTTAGATTATCAAGGTGGCAGAGTAGGTAACCCTTCTAGTTAGGGTCGCTTTTCACGACCACAGAGAACTTAATATTGATGATGTTTTGAGGAAAATTCCAGGCTAAGTTATAAGAGAATCTCTCATCTGCCTTCACCTTCGGAGTTTACAATGACCAAACATGGACAAAACCAAAATATGACAAGATTCGCAATCGTGTTGCTGAACAATTTAAAGAGTTCGACAGAAACACGAGAGCGAATTTTTCAATCATCAAGAACAAAGAGTAAGTAAGCTCTTCCAGGTAGATTCGCTTTTCACTGCCAAGAGACCTTACTATTGATGATGTTTAGAGGAAAATTATGGGAAAATTTCTGGCTAGGTCATAAAAGAGAATTTCTCATCTAATTACTCTTTTGGAACTTACAAAAACCCAAAATGGACAAAACATACCAAGATTCACATTCGTGTTGCTGATCATTTTGAAGAGTTCGACAGAAACACGAGAGCGAATTTTTCAATCATCAAGAACAAAGAGTAAGTAAGCTCTTTTAGGTAGATTCGCTTTTCACTGCCAAGAGACCTTACTATTGATGATGTTTAGAGGAAAATTATGGGAAAATTTCTGCTAGGTCATAAAAGAGAATTTCTCATCTAATTACTCTTTTGGAACTTACAAAAACCCAAAATGGACAAAACATACCAAGATTCACATTCGTGTTGCTGATCATTTTAAAGAGTTCGACAGAAACACGAGAGCGAATTTTTCAATCATCAAGAACAAAGAGTAAGTAAGCTCTTTTAGGTAGATTCGCTTTTCACTGCCAAGAGACCTTACTATTGATGATGTTTAGAGGTAAATTATGGGAAAATTTCTGGCTAGGTCATAAAAGAGAATTTCTCATCTAAATACTCCTTTGGAATTTACAATAATCCAAAATGGACAAAACCAAACATGCCAAGATTCACATTCGTGTTGCTGATCACTTTAAAGAGTTCGACAGAAACACGAGAGCGAATTTTTCAATCACACCTAGAACAGAGTAGGTAATCCCAAACAGGTAAATTGGCTCGCTAGAGACCATATTTTAATGACGATTTGTGGAAAATGATGCGAATGTTCCTGTCCAGGATACAAGAGAATCTCTAGTCTTCGTACTTGCTTTAAATTTACAATAACCCAAAATTGACAAAACCAAACATGCTAAGATTGGCATTCGTGTTGCTGATCATTTTAAAGAGTTCGACAGTAACACGCGAGCGAATCTCTCAATCACACCTAGAACAGAGTAGGTAATCCCAAACAGGTAGATTGGCTCGCTAGAGACCATATTTTAATGACGATTTGTGGAAAATGATGCGAATGTTCCTGTCCAGGATACGAGAGAATCTCTAGTCTTCGTACTTGCTTTAAATTTACAATAACCCAAAATTGACAAAACCAAAAATGCTAAGATTGGCATTCGTGTTGCTGATCATTTTAAAGAGTTCTACAGTAACACGAGAGCGAATCTCTCAATCACATCTAGAACAGAGTAGGTAATCCCTAACAGGTAGATTGGCTCGCTAGAGATCATATTTTAATGACGATTTGTGGAAAATGGTGCGAATGTTCCTGTCCAGGATACAAGAGAATCTCTAGTCTTCGTACTTTCTTTAAATTTACAATAACCCAAAATTGACAAAACCAAACATGTTAAGATTGGCATTCGTGTTGCTGCCAATGTTGAAGAGTTTGAGGAGAGTATTTTGAAAGTGAATCTCTCATTCCTATCTAGAACATAGAGTCGGTAAAACCGTCGCTTTCCTTAACCAAGAGGACTTAATATTGATGTTTTGAGGGAAATTATGCTTCAGTTCCTGGCAAGGTTATAAGATTTGGCTCGAACAGAAACCGTGGGTATTCTGGTTATTGGCATTTACTTCCCTTTCGAAGATCGAGGAAAGTAAAATCCAAGCCAATATTGTCAATCGTACAACACACGGGTACCGAGTCTTCGAGTATAAACACAGTAATGAAGTTGTTTGCTTGCAATAGAACGATGAATCTCGAGAAGTCTGTAGTTGAAAATTAGAATCCATGATTGTTCGAAAATATTCTGAAGTCACAGTTCGATCTTTATCTTGGAAGTCGGCGCGTCATCGCCACTTTTACTTTCATAGCAGTCGCTTTAGTGAATGCCAGTTCAACCTAATCGCACGTGCTTTTCCCATGAATAGTATTAAAACGAGCGTACTAATAAAGCCCCACTAGAAAAACGGAATGATACCGCAAAAAGATCGACTAGTTATCTACAAAACCAGTCACAAATCACGTTTTTACGACCGCTAGTCCATACTGGGGTTACGTAACGCTGCAGATTCCAATAGATACAAATACTTCGGTTCATTTTCAAATGACATATATGCAGAACAAAAGATGAACGAATAATCTTGACAATGAAGTCAAGATTGCCGGGAATCATCTAGTGACAATATTCTAGACGAAGTCAGATTGTTCCTTGCGTCGATGAGGTCACGAAAAAACATGGAACTATTATACTCATAAATATAGTTCTCATCTGACTTGAGGAAACTGAAAGTTCCCGTATTGAGCAAAATCGTCAATAATTTGAAAAATAAAGGTTCGGTTACCAGCCAGAATTATACGTTGAGGTCAAATTTTGGGGAAATAGGGAACAAAATGTTTTTGAAGCGTTTAGTGAAAATAATCAGCTCAGATGTTACTAGAACGCCTACCAGCAAACTGAGTCCTCCAAAATCGAAATTTTAACTTCTTTTAGAGGTCTACTGCTGTTTGATTATCCGTGTTATTTTATGCAAGGAACTTTACTACTCACAGACGTATTTCTCTTAATAGGTCTAGATACCAAAATTGGTCTCATTCGATTCTAGAAATCAAAAACTAGTGGGATATTTATGAAATGAAAAGGACACCTCGCCTGCCCGCTAATGGCAGTTAGGGACTGACCCAAATCTCCCGTAACAGGAATCGTAACGTTATTTTCCTCGTATTGAAATAACTACATGAAAGTTTTCGAGCTAAGCAGTTTTGAAATAAAAATAATTGATTTTGACGAGCATAGAGAAGGAAAAATCAAATAAGACACCAATTATTAGCAGTACGTACTAATTTTCGTCACATATTACTCAATAGTAGTTCATTTTAGCATGTTGTGTTCAAACTGAAATTATGTAGGTAAGCATTTTTCAAATTCATCTAAGTAGGTACGTCCTCCCCTAGACTATTCTTCATGCGAAATCGCTACAAAATTATTAGCACACAGGAGTGAGCCCTCAAGAATGGATAATTCATATAAACTGTCTACACTTTTCAATCAAATTTAAGGAAATATTGCTAGTAAATACGTCTAATACATGAGGTACCTAACTTTTCACACCAACTTAGTGTTTTCCCGTGTCAGAAGTCGGTGTTTTAGTACTATAGATACCGTACGAAGTCTTTAAACCAAGTAATGAGACTTTTTTTTCTTTTTTTATTCGAATAGAAAAAAGATTGTATATTCTCACTTTCAAAATAACTTAGTTTGTAAGTTGCCTGAGAATTCATACTTTCTAAGAAGTCTTTCAGCGCTGAAAGAAGACTTGAAATCTTCAATTCAGGCGAATAAGGAGGCTGCAGAAATGTTTTTACTGGCCAAAAATTTGTTTTTTGAAATTGCAGTGCGACAAGGAGCATTATCGTAATGCAACACCCGGTTTTCGTCATGTTTCGTCTCATACAAAAAGACCACTTTCGAAGATCTACAAGAAGCTGTCGGTAAGTTGAAAAACAGTGGAAGAACCATCTCCAGCTCTGTGTGGCTCCAGAAGGAAGTTATTTTGAGGAAGACAACATAAAATTGGACGGCATTTGACAGAAAGGAACCGAGTTGAGTCAAGATTTGATAGGTCTCTGCTTTCAGCTATCAATCTTCCGTTAAAATTAAGTTTTCCATCCGAATTTTGCATTTTAAAAATCATTGAATTACAATTAATGTGTTCTACCTTTTTTAAAAATTGAACCACACCCATTATCGATATTTTTCAAAAATGTGAAGACATTTTTTCAAATCTGCAGGAAGTCTACATTTGTTTTACCTGGCTACAACTACTGATTTCAATTCGTAGGTAGAAAGGGAGGCACCACAAGCCTTTATTTCTGTACTGAGAATAGGCTGTTCTGATTGTAAAATTAATGATTTTTCTCATGAAAGTCATCATTTTTCTTAGGTCTACGGATGTGAATTGATCCAGTTGAAACTCCTCCAGTTTTCACTACTTTCTCAACACCATATGACGAATAATCTGCATGTATGGATACTCTGATCCAACCCTGACACCTGATTTGCGAACGAGAAATGGCTTTGACGCCAGATTAGGTAGGAACATTCGAAACTAGGTATTTAGAGTTGCTTCCATTCTGCTTAATTGTGTCCAATTGTAATTCTATTTGGATTTTTTTAAAAATGTTTAAATCAATCGCCTACTTAATTTACAGACCTCGTAGGTATGATCTTTCTGAAAATTTTATAAAATTGAAACCTCCAATAATAGGTGGATAGTGCCGTGGTATGATACATAACCTACGGTATGTACCAAAAACAATAATATCATATTATTAATAAATCGAACTGCGACCAAGTGACCCAATCTATGTAAAAACGCAGAAACGAATGTAAAATTGGTTATTGTTTCTTGGGAGATTTGATAGCGCACGACCCAGATTCCCCCCATCGATTGTTCCACCAGAGGGAGCTGCTAATTCCATACAGCATCACGGGCAAGGAAATCCGGCATTGGATTGAAAGCGAAACCAACTATTACGGAGAAACGAGAGCATCGTGAAGAATTTCGGAAAACATTTGCGATTGTACGAGTAGTGAGAGGCTACTCATGTCAACTTGGTGCGGATCGTGGGTGACACTTGTTGAAGGTTCAGCTGAGTGAGAAATGATCTTTTTGATTGTAGAACACACTGCAAGGTCACTTCATCCCGGTGTTGATCTTACTCGAAATGTACGTATTATTTGATCGTTTACGGAGGTAATAATAATTTCTCACCTGTCGACGCTGCATTCTGATATGTGAGTTGAATTTCCTGGGATTCTTCGACCGGACCGACCAAGGGATCGACGTCAGACACGGTTTCCTGAGCCGAGCTCGTCGCAACACTCAATTCGTCTTCCCGCATTTCGAAAAAAAAAATCACTCAAACCGAGAAAAAAACGACGTTTTTTCGAAATCAAACCACCGATTTAAAACAACGGGAGAAAAAGTTCAAAAGGAAATAAACTTCAACAAGTCTCTTCCTTACAGATGGAATATTGTCGTTTTAAAAGTGAATTTTCGAACAAAATGGGGCTCTAAAAGGACATAAGTCACACTTGGTATGACTTTAGGGTGAAATTAGGGTCGGATGACAGTACAAACTTGACCTACCCAATATTAGTGAAAAGGGATGGCAAAGCCCTGGCCTTGGTACTGGGTAGAAATCGAACGTGCGTTTCACAAATGTAGGTCTCTGGGACACTCAAACACTTGCACTAGGGAGTTTTCACTTGAAAAGGGAAATTCCTTCTCGGTGGTTCGACTGGGAACTACAGCTCGACCGGAACTACCGCGGTTATTGAGGAAATACACCGTTGAAAACACATTTCGACCACCGAAAAATTCGACAGATCCTTTGGTAAAATAGGAGGCGACCAGAACGAGGATGTGATAAGGTTAAAACCTCTAAACATGGGGGACCAGTTTCTCGTCGAGTGGGCAATGTAATGCGATTAGGGAACCGATCGATTTGTCGAACGAGGGGGGAAAATGGAGTGGAAACCGGTCGGAAAATTTTTTCGAATTTTTAAAATCTCACTGGAAACTTTCCCGAAGGGGTACGGGGGACAGGGGGGAAATCGCGAAAAAATATTGTGACACCGTTTTGACCTCGGTATTGAAAAGTCCAAGATGGCCGTGTGGTTGTTGTCTCGATGCGGGAGGCCTCTGTCGGTGGTTGATGGAACTAGAAGGGTTCTAAACGGCGAGGGGGGAAGTGAAGGGGAGGACAGAGAGCGCTAGCTGTCGGGACCACTTGTTGGTCAAAGTGGATACTGATGGAATCGACGTTTATAGCATCCAACGGGGATCAGACATTTTTTTTCGAACAGGGAAGTGGTAAGAGAACTCTGACGGCTGTTGGTAAAACGACACAAATATTTACCGCCTTCATTTGGGCTCCCTCGCATAAATTTGAACTTACAAGTCCTTAATTCATCAACAACTTGAAGGAGTCATCCTGGTTGTTGTCTTGGTTTCAAATAGTTCATCAAATGGAATTTAAAACGGTTTATTTAAATGGGGACCTGAGAGAAGAAATATAAATACGAAGATACCAGGAGGAGTAAGTGAAGTGAGCTTAATACCATAGAGAAGGTTCACTACAAATTGATCAAGAGTCTCTATGGATTAAAACAATCAGGTCGCTCTTAGTATGAGATGTTGGACAATAAAAAGTGACAGCATGGGGGAAAGAAAAAGTCGAGCCTTGCATATCTATCAAAAGAAAACTCTGCAAATTATTACACAAAGGTTTATTAATTTTCAATATAGATCACTCGTCTGCAAAGAACACGGCTTTGCCATTGTTACCACCAACCAACATGAAGAAAAACATGGATTGCATTTCGGTCAACTAAAATGTGAACGGAGAACTTCAAGTTCTCGTAGGGAGCGAACGGTTTGTCCTACAGGGCTCCGCGTGGTCTCAAAAAATTCTATACTATCTTAAATTGATGGAAAAATAATACTTTTTATCAAAAATTTTTCAGTTAAGGCGTTTTCTGTGAGAAGTGACTGACATCAACCAAAAACTTCAGGGTACAACTAGACCCCAAATGGGGCCCATACACCAAATTTGAACAAAATCAAACACCACAGGAACAAAGGAAACATCAACGCATTCTTCAGGATGTAAACAGCATCTGTGTAATAATATTATAATTTAACATGAATTTTTTCGTGTAATTTAGTCAAAAGTGAGGGTTTTTGCCGAAATCTTACCCCCCTACATCGCCCAAGCCTCGTTGATTAGGAAATCTGAGCAAATCCCATCAGCTCGATTCTTGCAAACTATCACACAAAGGTTTATTTTTCTATATAGATCACTCGTCTGCAAAGAACACGGCTTTCCCATTGTTACCACCAACCATCAAACATGAAGAAAAACATCGATCGCATTTCGGTCAACTATAATTTGAACGGAGATTAGGCCTCTTTTGCGATTCACACTCGTGTTTCTGATTTATCGTACGTCCAACCCTTAAATTCTCGTAGGGAGCGAACGGTTTGTCCTACAGAGCTCCGGGTGGTCTCTAAAAATTATATACTATCTTAAATTGATGGAAAAATAATACTTTTTATCAAAAATTTTTCAGTTAGGGCGTTTTAAAAATTTCAATCCTTATTTTTTAGTCCTTAGAAGTGATTGACATCAACCAAAAGCTTCGGGGCACAACTAGACCCCAAATGGGGCCCATACACCAAATTTGAACAAAATCAAACACCACAGGAACAAAGGAAACATCAACGCATTCTTCAGGATGTAAAACAGCATCTATGTATAGTAGTGAAATATCATTTTAGAAAGATAACGAACAAACTGTGTAATAATATTATAATTTACCATGAATTTTTTCTTGTAATTTAGTAAAAAGTGAGGGTTTTTGCAGACATCTTACCCAAGCCTCGTGGATTAGGAAATCTGAGCAAATCCCATCACCTCGATTCTTACATTTTTCCATTATTGAACTGCACTAACTTCATTTTCAGTGTCAAATAAATGGCTGGCGGGGGGAAAACCAAGTAAGTCGTGATTTGGTGAAAATCATCACAGTAGACGTTATTTTGTATCAGCTTTAGTTAGCGAGTATCAGCGTAAGTCTACCAAGCTTCCCATTGGCTGGGGCGTTAGTGATTATTAGGTTAACTCTCATTCCCGAAACTTCTGTTTCGAGCACAGAAACAGAACTGAGTTTACCTATTTTTTCCCAGCGTACTAAATTGTGCTTAACCAGGCAAGAAGGTTTTCTTATAGCGGGTGAGCAGGTCTGAAAAGCAGTCTGAAAATTTGGTTGCTCGTACCTAACCTAGTAAGTATGGAAGTTAGACTGCACGTAACCAGGTAACTCGAAATTTTTTAAAAACCATTGAATTTACCATGAAGATATGATTTGAGGGGCAGTTCGAGCTATCATTTCGGTTTTAGGATACTTTCGTGAAAAAATAGCGAGGTTAAGTATCAATTATAATTGATACTGGAAGTGGAATTTTACAGGAGAGCATTTCAAGTTTCAAATTTTATTCCTAATTCAGGAATTCACAATAATTAATGTGGATAATTATTATGGTAACAATAACAATTACTGTAACCATTACAATAACAATTATTGTAGTAATAATAATTACAGTAGAACTCCAATTATCCGAATTAATGGGGACCGGGACCCATTCGGATAATCAAATATTCGGATAATCGGAGTTTTTTTTAAATTGCCATTGGAGAGAAAAAAAAGCTACGTTTTGATATTGCACTATTTTTTATTGAATTAAATGAAAGAAACATGATATTTTCACATGTTTTAAATATAAATAAAATGTACTTATGTACAAGTTTAGAAATAAAAATCATTGTTTTTCAAACATCTCCGTCAATGTAAGCTGTTTTGCGGTCTTCATCCGTTTTCGGGCAGCGGAACTGGAGTGGGGACTCATACCACGTGTTGTGCCTACACTGACTTCGCGGAGGGAAGGACAATAGAGAGTTTTTGGAAACCACTGACGGGCCCCGTGGAACCTCTTCACAAAGCACGGAGTTCGCGGGTGACGATGGATTTGCCTCCCGACATCAGCGGGCGACGATGAAAGGGTGCCCCCACACAGTCACCCGTTCCTCGAGGCCCACCGTGACGAGCGCCTCCATTCCCCCCCTGTCCAAAGTTAACGTCTTTCCTCCTTCAACTGGGTAGCATCCTCTGTTGCTCGCGCTAGTCTCCTCCTGTCGGGGCCCGTGAGATTTTGGCACCAAAAACTCTCTATTAGTGAGCGAACGCGCAAACACTGGCTTCGCGGGGGGGGGGGGGGGGAAAGAATGATAGCGCACTTAGACTTTTATTGGACAAATTTTTTTCTGAAAGTGATTCGGATAATCGGCGATTCGGATAGTCGGAGTTCGGATAATTGGAGTTCTACTGTATTGTGGATTCCTGAATTAGGAATAACATTTGAAACTTGAAATGCTCTCCTGTAAAATTCCACTTTTCTGTACTTACCTCCCCCCTCCCCCCCCCCCGCTTGCCACATATCTATCTATCTTCATCCCCACCCATAAATCGAAGTCACATCATAAGCATTTCTTACCTACAGAATTGAACAGTTAATTTTCGCATCCATCTAACTGTTATGTATGTACGGTACATACAATTAGGTAAACATTATGTACTGTCTAAATGCTATAATTTTCAAATGTCTAAAAAACAATAAAGCTTTCTCGTTCTTCTTATTGTAAACTAAACGTAATTTGTTCGGCCCAACAAAGTTACATTCCTACAACCATGCAACATTATAAGACCTTTAGTACATTCTCAAATTATTAAACAGCTGGGAGTCCAAAACTACTCCAGCAACGAGCAGCTGAAGTATGCAGATTAGGGATGGCATATCGAATGAAATATATCGATATACTAATCGAATGTTATATCGTCAATGAGATATCGATACCTTCGATATATCGGAGAAAATGTATCGATATTCCGATACATCGGATGATCTACTTGGAAAAACTTGTCGAAGAAGGTAGGTCAATTAATACGTTACCAACATCACTTTGGAAGAAATATATCGATATACTCGACACATCGGAAGATCTACTTGGACAATCCTGCGAAGTTAGTATTTAACCTACTTAAAAAGTTTTAATTTTTTATATTCATAGATTAGAAATGGAAAAAAAGTGCGAAAATGTCATTTTTTCAGAGCACAGGGGTTTTTGGGGTTACAAATTTGGGGAATAAACTACCCTCAGGGATTCTAACAACAAATAAAATATCGTAGAAAACCACGCCATTGCAATATTAGATTTATAGATTTACAGAGGCATACTTTAGGCATGGTCCTTCAAAATTGAAAATAAATTTTGTGAAAACCTACTTCGATGTAAGTAGTTCAAATCTAGACGCGGCTCCATTATATTTGACTCACGTCAAATAATAATTGAGCCCTGAGCGCCACTGAGGGTGTAAACCATTCATGAACATGAGTATGAGCTGAAGTCGATAGTCTGAAATCACGCCATCACGTAGGTACCTACAAAATTTGGAATAAAATTACTTGATGTTTCACACAGATACTTGCGTCCCTCCTCATCCTTTCATTTCAATATTAATTTTTACAAATAAATTGAGGGTGAGACAAATGAAGTCCTGTGTCCTTTGTAACAGCTTTTTACAAAGCTTTTAAAAAGCTGTTACAAAGAACACAGGACTTCATTTGTCTCACCCTCAAATTATTTGAAAAAAGGATAGTCCTACCCAAGAATATATGCATTAATTTTTACCCATTAATATATGCATTAATTTTTAGTCGCGATATTATCAGCAAATATATCGATATTGACTGATAATATTGGTTATCTATATAAATATAACCGTAAATATAAATCAACCGTAATCTATCTATATATGAAAATATATCTATCGATATATTTCATATATCTATATATCGTTGCCATCCCTAATTCAGATGAGAAGAAGATCTGTGCGAGGTCGCACAGGTGTTCACGAAATGCAAAGAGAGCGATGGTGGACACTTAGAATAAAACGTGTAAATTCCGAAAAATATAGAAAATTCAAACTTTTTGATGCCTATTTGGATGATTAGAACTGTGCATTTCAAGATAGAGGGAATACGATTAAGTGCTGCCAACTACGAGTTTCTTTTAGTAGCCAAGGGAACCTTACTTTGGCAAACCCCTCGTAGGCAGCAGACAACTCGGAGTAACCTGATGCAGCTACATTCGTTGGGGACCACCTACTTATCTATAACACCAAACACCAGCACCAAGTGTGAGGAATGTGGGTTCATACCTTTATGTGTGGGGAAGACGTCAGGACTCCAGAGGATGTCGTAGCCGTTTTGAAGATCACGTTCCTTATTCAACAAGACTCCAGAAGATCTCGCAGTCATGAAGATGTCATTCGTAAGATGCAGTCAGCTCGTAGTCACTCTGAAGATGCAGTTCTTCGGCCAACAGGACTCCAGAAGTCATTCAGAAGATTCCAGGCGGCCATCAGGCGATTTTCATTTTAAAAAAATAAAGAAACAATTAATTTTCGGTATACGCATCGATTTCTGCACATTATCTTGAACTACTTTAAACTACATCTAGTTGGTATTAAATAGAGATGGGCGGTATTTGACGTAACAGTTAAAAATAACCTATTACCGGGTTTCGTTAATTCCGCTTGGAACTTATTACAAAATAATCCTGTTACTAAATAACGTTCCAGGGAAGGCTCCAAAATGTGAGGAGCCAGAACAATAGCTTGGGTTTTTAATCGAAAAAGAGTGAAAATACACTAAAACGTAAATATGTCGGGAATAACTTGATAGAAACCCCAACTTAGGTAGGAAACGAAAACTAGAGATCAACGAAATGATACTTCGGAATGGAATAACTATATAACATGATAAACAAGCGAACGTAGGTCGGGAACGAAAAGTAGAAATCACGAAAACGACACCTTGGAATTGTATGTCGGAATGAGCTTCTGAGAAGGTCCCTGAGATAACCTATTAACCACCCAGAGCGGTAACGGTGGAACCTAATACGCAAATGTAACCGTTTCGCCCATCTCTAGTCTTAAATGAATGGGTCTAGTTCCGCTAGTTATAGGAATACAATGGGGAATTTGCCTCACATTTTTTTTTTTTCGAATGAGGGTTTATTTTTATGGAATAAAACCATAGTGAGCTGCGCGAAAACGCATCCAAAAAATTTAGAGAATTTAAGGAAGATGGAAATTTTAAATGTGGTGGCAATGAGTAAGAGGCAGCCATGTTTGAAACGTAACGGATATTCTACCAATCTGACTTCAAAGGAGGTTCTGTGGCGCTTACCACAGAAGCGGAACATACACGAACTTTTAGCTTCCGAGTAGTGCGCACAAGAGTGCGCCGCGAACTGGCAGGAAGAACCCAGACACAAAAGTGACCAAAAGAAACAATATTACTCACTTTTTTACAATACGATTCTACCTACAATCTTATTCTACCTACAATCTTATTCTACCTAAACAATATTACTCACTTTTTTACAATACGATTCTACCTACTAGTTTATCAAGCATTATTAGTCTTCATCTTCTCTTATTTAGTTTCAAGATTTGAATCACATTATTCGAATAGCCATTTCACTGGATCGTTTTGTGTGGCGGTGCTAGAACTCTGTCTGTTGTCGGAGTTGTTTTCACGTCGTTTTTTTTTCGTATGACGTCAACAATATTCCTCGATTTTTGCGGTGTTTTGTAACAGAGGCTTCACTTGTTTAGGCATTTTCTCCTACGGTAATTTTTTCCCCTTGGTTATTCCTAGTGTTAAACGTTATTCTAGGGCCCTATTATAGGATTTGACTTGAAATTCCAGAATCTAAAATTGAGGCAAATTCCCCATTATTATCTACGCACCGTATTGGAGAATCCGTTGTAAGCGAGCACTTTCGATGTAAGGACTTCATCTTCAGGCCATCGAGAGAGTACTAAAGTTTATCAGTCCGTCGTTCTATTTATACAGGGTGTCCACACTTTGGATGGGCATAACTTCAGGGTTCGATTCTACAAGGTATTTCCAACAAAAAATGTCTCTTAGCAATTTTCTTTTAACCCACTCAAAATTCCTTTTTTTTCACTTTAAAGTTTTTCTTCGCGTTTTCGACCTTACGGCACTGATATGGTCCATAACTCCCTTATTTCTCCTGAAAATTCGATTCTGACTACACCGTTAAAAAGAGCGTTACATTTCTGAGCTATCTAGTGCAAAATCAAAATATTTCAGAATAAAATAGTTTCAAAAAATCAAGTGAAAAAGCCAACTTTAAAAAATTTTCGAAACTTGACTTTCTTCGATCAAAGTTTTCATTCTGAATCCCTGCCCATTTCGATGGGCGCTCTTCGGAGAAAACACGTTAAAATTGTCAGCTTTCCAACGGTCTATCAATTTTTCTCTTTAACATTCAAATTGGAAGAGTAAATCAAGTTTGAATGTCAAAAAACGTGTGTTTTACATGCAAATCCAGTGTTTCAAGCGGTTTATGGTCCCCCTCGATCTCAAGACAGCTTGGCGAGTTTGGTATCATTTCCTATGTAATTTTTTACGCTGAATTAAATAGTGATACTTCTGAATGATTCTGACGGCTAGAAAGTGGATTTTTCGAAGAAAACCTTCGTTTTTCGTACAAAAAATACGCATTATTCGTAGATATGGTACTGAGCATGAAGTAACGCCTTTCTACTCAATAAAAACACAGAATTTCTAGCTGATTGAAGTTTTTGTTGAGTAGAAAGGTGTTACTTCATGCTCACTACCATATCTACGAATAATGCGTATTTTATGTACGAAAAACGAAGGTTTTCTTCGAAAAATCCACTTTCAAGCCGTCAGAATCATTCGGAAGTATCACCGTTGGAATCAGCGTAAAAAATTATATAGAAAATTATACCAAACTCGCCAAGCCGTCTTGAGATCGAGGGGGACCATAAACCGCTTGAAACACTGGATTTGCATGTAAAACACACGTTTTTTGACATTCAAACTTGATTAACTCTTCCAATTTGAATGTTAAAAAGAAAAATTGATAGACCGTTGAAAATCTGACAATTTGAGCATGTTTTCTCCGAAGAGCGCCCATCGAAATCGGCAGGGATTCAGAGTGAAAACTTTGGTCGAAGGAAGTCAAGTTTAGAAAAATTTGTAAAGTTGGCTTTTTGACTTGATGTTTTGGAACTATTTTTTTGCTGAAATATTTTCATTTTGCACTAGGTAGCTCAGGAATTTAACGCTCTTTCTAACGGTGTAGTCAGAATTGAAGTTTCAGGAGAAATAAGGGAGTTATGACCAAATCAGTGCCGTAAGGTCGAAAACGCGAAGAAAAACTTTAAAGTGAAAAAAAAGGAATTTTAAGTGGGTTAAAAGAAAATTGCTAAGAGACATTTTTTGTTGGAAATACCTTGTAGAATCGAACCCTGAAGTTATGCCCATCCAAAGTGTAGACACCCTGTATAGTCTGGGTGAAAGGGAGGTGAATGGAAAGGGGGCCACGTGGTAACGAGACCACATGGTGAAAGGTTGTTTGTCTGTCATGTCAAGTGAAAGGGAGAGATAGAACTAATCCTATTAGCTAATTGTACACACCACATGGTGACCACGTGGTTACCATGAGGTGAATGTACAATTAGCTAATAGAATTATTGTACTTACTCCTTTAAAAAAATCATCATCTATTGATCAATTCCCAGGTCATTACAAATGAAGAGCACACAAAATCATTTAAAGAAAACGTTGCAAATTATTCACACGGTTTTACAATTAATTATTACAGCCATATCGGAATATGATACTAAATTGCCAACATTTTCGTTTGGATCTATTAATTTCCCAGTACCTAAACACGTATTAAAGAGGGTCTCAGTCGGTCTCTGTTCGTTCCTCGTTTCGGGTTAGTATTTTCCTCAATTACCGACGCTCAAACTTTAAAAATTGTACCTGAATTTTAAATTTTAAAGCATTTTTGAAATTCAATGCCCAGGGAATTGAAAAACTAAAATATTGCCAGAGAAAAATGAGAAAAACCGTTTATTCAATTATGACGTGACCGTTGCACATCCCCCTTCCACGTGACGTTTTTCAGGTACCTAATGTTAATGAATTATTGTTTCTCTGAGAAACGCTGAGGAGACCATTCTGGTCCGGTACGACTGCGCCATACTGTTGAATCATCGAAAATTAACTTCCCTCGACCGGGGATCGATCTCCGATTTTGAATCGGAGCTCCTACCACACGAGCTAAGGAAGCGAATGGACAGAAATGCGAAGAGGTAGCTGATCACCACATCTCTCAAAATGCAATAAGTCCTGACCAACACTTATGACACAACCTATGGTAATAATACTTAGACTCGTGATGAAATCTTTAGCCCCACACCAGGGGCGGCTACTGATAGGAGCATAGGCGCATGTGCACCCCCAGCCAATTAAAAAAAAAAAAAAAAATTCAAAGTTCGTTCCTCTTTGTTTGAAGAGTAAGTTGGCTAGTGACAGAAGACTCGATCGTAGGTACTGTGCTAGTTGAATCTACGCGCGAAAACTGAGGCGGGGAGCTCCCTCTTTTCTGACGAATCACACCGGTTTGGAGCATCACCTTGCCTCTGCACCATTTCTGGGGAAAGTGACGTCATCTTGACATCTTTCGAGGGAGGCAGGCACGTGAGATTAACCAATCAGAGAGCAGGACATTTTGTCGGCTTGAGCAGAATTGGTTCGTTGCTCCCCCGTCAGAGAGCTCTGCAATCCGGATTTCCTTATACCTAGAGAAATAAGTAGGTAAACAAACGAACCTGATGGGAATTCCGTTTTACGTTTTCGGTTGACTACCGTTTCGGTACACACCGTTTTGTTCAAAGTACCTATTATGATTATTTAGGAGTGTTGTAGGTACGATGAGTAGTTTACATTAAAGTAAAGTAAACTATTTGCGTTTGTCGATTGTGGAAAAGTGCGAAATTCGAGAAACTGGCCGCCCTTTCCCGTCTCTCCTTGGACACCAGCAGACGTTGAAATTTAAAAACCGTGCAGATTCGTACAGTAAGTTTTAATGTCGACTATTATAAGAAGATTGGCTTTGTGGGTGTGAATTGACTAACTGATAATTTTGCTTTGCTTGAATACTTTTTTCTACCAACCGAAATGAGGTTTGAGTTGAATACGGCATAAGTGATCTCCCATTTAGCCGAAAAATTGAAAAACGCTTAGGCTGTCTCCCATAAGAACGCTCTGGTAGATTTGCGTATATTGGGTCGTCAAAATATAATGCAACAACTCGACAGTGCACATCGTCATAATCTGATACAAAAAAAAGAGAAAAAAACGAAATGGTTAAGAAAAAAAGGTACATTTTTTATCCCGAATCATTGATTGTATCAAGTTCCGTGGTGTTTTCGAGCTAGCCGTGCGTGGGCATGATGAGAGGGAATATTCTTCGAATCTCGGAGTTTTCAAGGGGCTCGTGAATTTTTCTTCCGAATTGGACGATGTTTTGAATCGTAACGGGCAAATCTACATTTCAGCTATTGCAATAATTGCAATAGCTGAAATGTAGATCTAATTATTAGATGGATGAACTTCTTGGGTTTCGACCTTTGATGATTAATATTTCAGAATTTCTGTTAACCACCAGAGAACATGTTTCGTGTCTATTTACTACGTATTTAGTACCGTTTGCAATTTTAAGATGAAAAAGTTACCAAGATTTATCCCATTTGCATATCGTTTAAAATTCTTTTTGGCAGAGAAAATCACCTATTCTGTCCCTTCTCAATAGCCTCTCCTGATCTCTGTGCACCCAATGAGTTTCGGGGCAGGAGCCGCCACTGCCCCACACCTTAACTGCCCTATTAATTGTAGGTAAATCATTAGATTAGCTTAAAGAAATTGGAATTTAGGTAAAATGCTCTCGCAATTGTGAGCAAGTTTCGGACAAAGAACGCTTTTACCAGAGTAGGTACTTATTTAGCCCAGCACGAGGATTGATTGATAATCACGGAACAATCAGAAGAGAAACCAAATTATTCTGACCTGCTATACGAATATTAAAGTACCTACTCAGGAAGCAAAACGTACACCTTTCCGTTCCGAAGTCTTGGATGATGGGCGGGGGGGGGGAGAGAGAGAGAGAGAGAGAGAGAACTGGAGATTTCTTGCGTAGATCCCTGTTTAGCTAACTAAAGAACTCAGGTTTCAATACGTTGTAAGAACAATCAAATAAAATAAAAGAACAGGAAGGTAGGTAAGTAATATAACGTTACCTTCAGGAACAGTCTGATGCTTGATGATGAGTCGTAGTGTTGAGCTGCTACCATCACAGAAAATAGGTTCTCAGCCAACCGGCGGATGCAAATCTACACCTAATGCGATGAATTATGTACCTACAAATATACTAACAACTACTACAACATTAAATGATGTAAAATGTAAACTATTAACTGGCAAACAAAAATATTAGAGAGTGACCCCACTTCAACACCTTACGAGTAAAATGTCTCGAAAAAAGTAAAATGGCTGTCGAACATCTCTCCGAGGAAAAATCCTGGAATTCGGTCAGAAACTCTTTCCAGACATAAGGTATGGATGAGGCTTGAGCAAACATTTCAGCTTCCTTTTGTCTTGTATCCTTATCTTTGATTAGCTGGTTGCCTTTACCTACTCAATTTCAAATTAAAGTTATTTTTGGGCAGAATTTCCGTACTCAGGTGTCCGCAGGATTCTATGATTGGAATTTATTATATTTCTATTTGTAAATGTAATTTTTTTAAATTGTTGCGTTGTTTATAAATACGGTCATGAAAATTGGATAAATCCATGGTGGCAACACTGGGGTTCAACCCCGCCTTTCTTCCTTGTTTCAAATCCTTTGGTAGCGCTGTATTTCCATGTCTCTTATTTAAAACAGTAAATTATTTCGTAATAAAAGCTTCTATTATAATATTTTATTTGAGAATTACATTTGAATAACTTGAATAAGAGTAATCCCTATTTTCTCAAAAAAATCAATGTTCTGTTGCTCGATAAAAAAAAAGAAAAATACGAATACTTAGGTAGGTAGTGACTTGAATGAAATATTCTAATTAAAAAATTAAATTAAAAAATCCCTCTGAAATGAAATACCCGTAACTTCTAGGGAAAATTAATCAATGTTTCTTTCTTACCCCGATCTCTCATAACCGTCACACTATGAATAGCCTGAGGAATTTCCTTGACGAAGGGTCGACTATGAATTTATTCCGCCCCAAATGTACCAATTTTTTCAAAAAATCAATTGAATCTAATATCGGCTAAACAATAAGGAGTCTCATTTCAGCAATTTGAGTTCCTTTTACTCCTCTGGGGAGCACAAGGCTGCAACTTAAACTGCTGCGATTGTTACCTATATTACAACTCTATTATAAGCCTGCTGATTGGCTTCCCACTTACTTAGTCTTTTTTCGTCTTGAGGATTCAAATCCAAACAATTTTGGTTTATTATTTTCAATAATGAACCTTTGGAATCGACCAAGAAAAAAGATTAACACCCCCTCAAAATTTGTTGGTTTACGTTTCAAGGTACTACGTAGAATCCGAGAATCGAATAAACATTTTGCCTTTCGCGGCACTTTCCTTTGATCCCAAGGACCAATTTTGATGAAATTTGGTATATGGGTTCCATTTGGGGTCTAGTTGTATCCCAAGGCTTTTGATTGATGTCTGTCATTTCTAAGGGTTGAAATTTTGAAAACAAAGGTATTTTTTGGTCAATTTAAAATAAGTAGCATTGATTTTTTAGAATCAAATGAGACCACTCAGAGCTCTGTAAGACCAACCATTCGCTCCCCATGAGAGTTGGACGTATGATAAATCAGAAACACGAGTGTGAATTACAAAAGAGGCCTAATCTTCGTTCAAATTGTAGCTGACCAAAATGCGATCGTTGTTCGGTTTATCGAGTTGTCCTTTTGCGTCCTTAGCAACCAGTAATCATGTTTTCTAATGAAAGCACCCTATTTTTTCGAATATAGTGTGAAGCGTTCATTTCTACCAAATTAACTTGATTGTGAAGTAGGTAGGTAGTACCATGGTAGTTCACAATGGCAAAACCGTGTTCTTTGCAGAATCTTAGAGGTATAGCTATAGGTATTGTTTTTCTTAAATTTAATGTAGTAGTGAATTTATAGAATCGAATGAGACCAACCAGAGCTAAGTTGAAGCGTTTTACAAAACAATTTAATTTCCAATTCGATAATGAGTATCCTTCATTGTACCTACCTACACAGTCTGAAATTAGTACTGGTAATAATAATAATGACCACTTTTTCTACTAGGTACTTGTTCTTTATTTTTTTAAATAAAAATGAACGGGTTTTTCGTTGTGAGCTGCGTTGTTGATTTATTACAGGCAAACAATAAACCTAAAAAAATCGAAAAAAATTCAAAATTGTTTAATTTGATTTTGAAAATTTAATATTTTGACTTTGATTTTCATTGAGAACATCCTGAAAATTCCATGATGCTCGGACAGTAGCTTCGAATTACTTTCGCCTTTTACAAGGACTTGGAGACACACAAACCGACTGTCTGATAGACAGACACGGTACCAAAATTATTCAAGAAGGTCTAAAACTAAAAATGCGAGTGGAAATTTGAACTTGGAGGACCTTTTTTTGCAATCCTTGAAAAGTGAAAGCAATAATACTTGGTCGATTCTGTAGCTAAATATGCCTAAAGAAGCGCGTTTTTTTGTGCATAAAACTCAATTTTTTCAAGAAACTTCCCTCAAAAACCTTGAAAGTTGTAGAATCGATTCTTGAAGTTTGGCAGGCATCCCAGGTATACTCGCACCTGGTCTCACACAGTAGTTCCTATCCGATTCGAATTTCCCTGCATCGAACATTGTTACAATAAAATGAATAATTCAATAATTTCTACGTTCACTCTTCTATCGTATTTTCGTATGTTTCCTATAACACCGTTGGTTGCTAGGAAGAAAGTGTAATGAAAGGATGAAATTCTGAAGATTTATTATTGTATTCCTGAGCAGTAAATTTTTACAGTGAAATAACAGCTTACAGGTTCGAATGTTTAATCCATAAATCAAGCTAATAATTCCAATCCCCTTTGTAAAAATTCCAGTTTTGAAAAAATAGAAGAGAAGTTCTTGTGGCCCCCTGAAAAACCTTGAATTTAACCATGATATTTTAAAATTGTTTTTCCCCTAATCTGGAGACCATTTAGACTCAAAATGTCAAACATTTCTTCTTCCAAAATATCGAGAAAAACAGTTTTTGGTCGTTAATGGGTTAAAATCCTTTCCAGAGCATTGAAACACAAAATTCTTGGTGATTCCACAAGTTGTGAAAGTAAAGTGAGACAGTGTTCAAAGGAAAATAGAAGTTATACCTAAATGGACCATGACATCGCCAGTGTCACCGTAAACATCCTGGAAATTACACAGCTGTCCCAAGGTGTCACCAGATCAACTAAATATATATTTAAATTGAACAATTTATGGACAGTGTTAACGCCAGGCTTATGTTTTGTTTTGCTCTCGTTGTGTCCTTCCTCCTTTATCTCTGTCTCTCTCGCTCTCGTCGACTCTTCTCTTCCCCTACTCCTCACTGTGAAGTCGACACCTCGTCTCAGTTCACCAACGCTCTTCGTCGTAAAGGCTCCCTAATTATTAATGTTCATCAGTAGAGCTCGGAATTTGCATATTTTGCATATCTTTTATTATGCGGTATATCTTTGTATTTGAACGTTTTGAAGGTTTCTGAAGGATATGCGGTGGTTTAAATTGAAATTAAAATTGCATATTTTTGCATATTTCGGTCATTTTGGGGATTTTTGCATTTTTTGGTCATTTTGGGGGTTTTTGCTTTTTTTGGTCATTTTGGGGATTTTTGCATATTTTGCAGCATATTTTACCAGTTTTTTTTGCGTATTCTGGATTTTTTTTTTTAAAGTCAGTGCTGGAAGTTGACAATATTCGAAATCGAATGTTGGAATGTTTTGTCCCCTCACTCACATCACCCCAGCAGGTAATGGGCTGATGGAGACCAGGGGGATGGATCTCTGCTCTGCCGTAGGTGCTGTTTCCGACCTGCTCGAAAAAAGCTCCCACTGGCATGGAACAATTGGAAAAGCCGTCAAGGATAAACTGGACGGGGTCCTATCGAAAAATCCAGGGTGGTCTTCAGTGGTTCAAATCGCGAACATTCTCAAAGGAGAAGACAGCTCATGGGACTCTCCCTACTCTCCAAAAGAGATTTCCACTTTTAAATTTTTGCCTATTGTATCTTGTAGAGAGATCGTTTTCTGCATTGAAAGAAATTTTAAGTGACAGGAGACACTGTTTTACACCTGATAATTTGGAGCGTGTAATTGTTGTCCAATATAATATGTAGTAGTTCATCTTTACATTTTATACCTAGTTCGTATAAATATATAAAAGTAAATAAAAAAACGTCTGCCAAGTTGGGTGGGCAGTATAGCTTCCTCACTCATTGTAACATGGACGTATAGAATCAGTTGGCGAAAAAATTATGATTCAAAGAGTTATTGAATACCAAAATATTGACTATTCTTGAAATTGATTAAAGTAAAATGAATGAAATACTGATGTCACAAACATAGGTTATACTATTCTTTTGAGGAGGAGTATGTAGACATTATGGAGTGAATTATCGAATAAAGTTGGCCGAACTGTGGTGTCGTTGCAGAGGACCCCAACTGCCGTCATGACACCTGACGGTGGCCGTATAATGTCCACTTGAAACGGTCGGACCTTCATGTGCTATGACGGCAGTACAGGCATATGTCGCTCCAAATATGAAGAGTCCAGGGGAAGAAGGGTATTAGTCCATTTTTAGCAGTTTCCCAGGAAACGAAAAGTAAAGTTCCACAACTGCTAAACACTGGAAATCAGGGAATAAACAAATAATTTCAAGTCTAACAGTGCAGTAAAAGTAGTTTATTTTGTAATATCAAAAGAACAAATTCAAAATTCTTCAAAATGAACCCAATAATTAAAAAAATTGTAAAACATGTCTGGACTCTGATCCTTCTTCCCGACAATAAGTCCAGATCTCAGTTGTCATCTTCGTCCAGTGGAACATTATCGATGTATTCATCATCGCTTCCTTGTAAATTTTCGCTTGATTTGAGGTTATCATAAAATTGTACAGATGACGGTTTCTCCAAAAACTGTTTCAATTGTTGAAGATCTTTATACTTCGCAGCTTTTATGGGGAGTTTGCCGTCGTAGATTCTCTTTAGGGGAATTTCAACTTCTGGTTTAGGTTTTCGCCCTCTTCGTTTTTTGCCAGTTTCTGTCAGTGTTTGGTCTTCTGTTCCAATAGGTTTTCGGACGATGGCAGAATTGTATGCTCCGGCAAAATTACATTTGTGGAACATCATCCTCGAATGGTCCTTTGAAAGTTTCAAGACTCTGATGGGCCTCGTAGGGAAAGGGCAATTTTTGACATATAAAAGGACAAATGTTCAGTCCAGTTTTGGAATTCTACATTTTTTTCGCAGTCAACTACGGTGAAAGGAGACGGTTTAACCCTCGCGTTACGGAAAACCTCTCTCCATTCGTCCCAGCAAAAGCCCGAACACTTTCACTGTCACGACTTTCCGGTTCACTGTCCATTACTTGTAAGAATTATGATGCATAAAGAGGCATTAAAAATTTCAGGCATAAAAAACAATGCAGGAGAAAGAGAAACACTCGCGAGGCATGTGATTCACAGTTGCAAGAGGTTTCAAGATTGCATCATCCAGACAGTGGAGCGGGGGCTTTAATTCGGACTCCAACCTTTCTTCCCTGGTACCGCGTGGACTCAAACCCTTTTTCCCCTGCACGGCAAATCTTTTTCTTCCTATATCTCGTGACTCGAACCCTTCTTGCTTCCAATCGTTTTGCCATTCTGTAGTACACCTAAAACTCTAACAGATGGCACCTCTACCTAACAATCGACCAAAAGTGGACTTATACCCTTCTTCCCCTGGACTCTTCATATGTAAATTGTATTTTCAACGTAGAATTTTATTTAGCGGTCCACCGTCTAGGACCTAACCCACACAATCCCTGAAAATTTCATCGAAATTGGTTGAATAGTTGCGGAGTTTTGGTTGTAACAATAAATTTAAAGTTCGCGCATGCGCAGCGGCTATTGCTTGACCTATTTGATTGAAACTTATAGGGTGTCTCTTAGAAGTTAGTCCCTAACTAACCTCCAAATTTGAGCAAAATCGGTTCATTAGAAACCGAGGTTCCAGGAAATTCACGTTTGCGCATGCTCACTCGCTCCTATTGGTCCGAAGGTGCTGAAATTGATAGGGGACCGTCTAGGACCTAACCCGCACAATCCCTGAAAATTTCATCAAAATCGGACCACAGGTTAGTATAGTTTTGCCCGGGACAAGGATTGACCACAGACAGACCGACAGACAGACAGACACGGAACCAAAATTGTTCGGGAAGCTCTAAAACGCAAAAAGCAAGTGGAAATTTTGATTTTGGAGGACATTTTTTTTTTCACTTCTTTCACGAATACAAAGCTTCCCTACCTTCGGTAGAGAGGAAGCAAAAATGTATAACTGATTTTTTGAATTGCTTGTTTACTTTACCTGATGCTTCATAACTTTTTTCTAGGAGAAAAAAGGGCTAAAAAAATGTAATAATATGGAACATTCTTTCTTAAAATACTGAAATTCCAAAGTCGTATGCAGTTTTAAGGGCAAATGCATATTTTTCCAGTTTCCGGTGCATATTTTCGGGAAATTTTCGTGCATATTTTCCGAGCTCTAGTCATCAGCATCCAGAAAAAGGGCTATTTCTTCTCTACACCTACAGCCAGTCATCAGCATCTGCAGCAGTTTTTCTTCTCTCTCTCACACCTCAACATACCAAATCGACAACCAAGGATTCCCTTGGAAGCACCATCTCGTCATCTCATTTTGTCATCTCGTCATTTTCGCCCTTGTACGCAGCAGCAGCACATTCCTCAGCACATTGACGCTTCTCTTTGCATGCTTACCGGCATCCTATCGATACGGTCAGAGATTTCCTTTTTTTTCCTATCTCAACTCTGCCAAACCTAAGCTCTTCCAAACAACTTTAATTTCCAAGCATTTTATCTTTAAGAAACGATAATTTAATTTTAATACCTTAGGAAGGAGCTCCTTATTCATATAATCTTTTTTTTGTTTTCTTAAAATTCAAGTTAACAGTAAATTAGTTTGTACCCTGGACAATTGGTTTTCAACAATTTCATTTGAATCCCCGTCTTTGGTACCAAACAGACAGAACTGAATTTTTGTAAGTTATTGAAAGTCAACAAAAGCGATGTTGTGACAAAACTTTTAAAACCTTTTTTTTCATCGATTTCCTTGGAAATTTTTGTCATAACTCTATTTAGAGACTTTCAATAGCCCATAAAAAATTCTGCTGCCCATTAAATTTAAAATTGGAATTTAATTGTTACTCCGATGACAACAATTTATCTGAGGGTTATCTGCGGAGCTCCTGAGATGTTTTCGGTGACACTAGCGACACCACGGTCCAATCGGGATTAAATAAATCAGCGACACAATTATGATAGAATAAATGAAATTTATTTCAACAGAATAACCATAAACAATATTCGCGAATTAAAGCCTAAAATGAAAAATAATACGTTAAATACAAAGCTTTCCTATCACTCAATATTTTTTTACTAAAAACATCTGAGGAATTCTCATTATCATCTCTTCATTAAATAAAATTTGTAATTTTCAATATGTACATGAATTGCTACAGCCCTAAAACAAGGGAAAATGCCAAATATAATACATAATGTATTTGAAAATTATACAGGTAAATCGATTCTAGGGAGAAAGGAAGGTTTTGGGTGGCATTTAGCAAAAAATGCATATCAAATCCGTTTAACTTCTTCATCCTCGACTCAGTCTTATTTTCATCATAAATTCATTTTCTCTACTTAAATCTTTTTTTTTCTCGTAATTTCCGTGAAACCCATTTCATGACTTGAAAATCGACAAAAAAGCGCTTAAGAAAAAAAAAGAACCGACACAAAGCGTGGAAAGGGTAACATGATTCAATTTGTTTGCAACGAAACTACGTAGGCGTACAGTTTTCCAACGATTCATAAAGAAAAAGGGTAAAATGGGGGGTAATAAAAATAAGAATAAATATTTCGCTAGAAAGGAACCCTTGCTACAAAACAAAATATCATTTTCATAACAATTCTTACTATAAAATAAAAATATAATTATGGGAACGTACGGGCGCAACTAAGCGAATACGGGTTATACGCTACAGAAGGCTTAAATAAATATCGAATAACTGTAACAATTACAGGTTAACTGCGCTACTTAATTTGATAGATCGGAGCTGAGTCGTGTTTTTAACTAGATAAATGTTCGTTCTACTTTTATTCAAAAATCCATTATAAGTAAATAATTTTGTGTTTTTGTGGTTTTTTTTCTTCAAATTTCATCGAAAAAAAGACTAGTTTTTACTTTGAATAGTTTTGAAAAAACGTACAGGATGACCGAAATTCAAAGGGCGGCGCGAATTCACCGAAATTGTGGAGCAATGCAAACGAGGGATGAAAATTGAGGAGGAAAATGATGAATTATTCGTCGAATTCAACAGGAAATTTCGAATTTTGCGTCAAAAGCGTCTGTTGATACAAACTCTAAATCACACCAACAGCATTAGTTCATATTTCCTCCGCTAGGGTTAGTAAAGCATTTTCCCCTTGAATCAGCTGCATCGCATTATCTCAAGCTTTACCAAAATAGGTAACTGAGCTTACCTCTGAGATAACCTCAAAGGTAACTGAGATAACCTCGCCTGATTCAAAGGAAAAACGCTTTTCTATCCCTAGCGGAAGATTCATGAACTAATGCTGTAGGTGTGATTTAGACGCTTGTTCTGTTTATTACTAGACAGTCGTAGAGGAGGCGCCAACTCCTGCTAGGGGCGCTGGTGGTAAAAGTAGGTTCTTTGAATATTCATATATTCAAAATATATTCAATATTCATATATCAATGTTCAATGGTCAATATTCAATATTCTTATATGTCCAATAGTCATATGTCCGATTAACATTACCTAGGAGAGATTGCATCAAAGTTTTACGAGTGCCAACATTTTAGATTTTCTTCAGTTGATGGGCAAAATGACTCAGGGTTTTTTAGGACATTTTTATCGTAAAAAAGGTGTATTTTTGACATAACCTCATATCAGACAGAAGACAAATCATTCCTACTCAACAACATATTAATTATGACAGTTATAGATCACACTGTAATATTACTTACTGCGGTAAGTCATTCATCAGAGCACTCTATTGGACGTACGAGAAACCACTTTACCACCAGCACCCCTAGCGGGAGTTGGCGCCTCCTCGACAGATACCTCCCTCCTTGTCTCTTACCTGCTGTTTCTATGTTGGTAAAAACGCGGCTCAAAACGCATAATAGTGATTTAAGATTTAAAGACCTGCAGCAGCAACGAGTCAACTCAGAAGTCGTTGTTTGAACAGCAGTTTGGAGGAAAAACGGTGTTATTTTTAATAAAAAACTAAGAGAAACTGTTTTTTCAATGGGAAACGAAGAAAAACTTTTTTTTTTTAATTCTGAGAAGGCATTTCTGTGTAAAATTCCAGGATTTTTAGGTATTTTTTCATAGCTGAAGTTCGAGGTTGTGTTTCTGCACCTCTGATCAGGATGGTTTTTGAGCCCGAATAGAACGAGAAAAAAGGTGTTTTATAATTTAAAAAACAAAAAAACCGGTGTTTATGAATAAAAATGAGAAAAAATGGCGTTTTTAATATAAAAAAAAACGAGGAGAAACTGTTTTTTGATTGGGAAACGAGGAAAAACGGTATTTTTTTTTAGAGAGAGAAAAAACACTTTATTGAACATTGTAGAGGGAACGAAGGTGGACAAGGACTCCAGTAGTAGTAGTTGTCGAAACGTAATGGATTTGCCGAAAGTTCAAAATGAGTTGCCAAAAGTTCAGATTGGTATGCCAAAAGTTTGCCGAAAATTGAAATTGAAACGGTATTTTTTTAATTATGAGTACCTAGGCTTTTTTGCTGATTTTTCCTGATTTTTAGGTATTTTTTCCTCGTTGAAGCTCGTGGTTGTGAATCTGCACCTCTGATCAGGATGGTTTTCAAGTCCGAATGAATTTATACAGAAAAATACCGACTCAACAGTGAGATTGGTCCAAAAATCCAAGTACCGATCACTGAAGACCCTGCAGCAGCAACTCGTGTGCACTCGCCCTAGTGGAGACTTCTGGAACTACCCGCCTGTCGTGTAGCGGATGCAGTCTGGTGTATCCAAGGCTGTTGGAACTCGAGGGACCAACCAACCAGGGTGGACAACTCTCCACTATTTTGTATTTTACTTGTCTACGGGCTCGGTGATTGAAATGAAGATATGTTCGGTACCCGATTTTGAGAAACTATACTCCGTCAGATATTTCTGTGTGCATGGGTGAAAGTGAGCCTTCAACATTGGCTCCTGTAGGGCTCCGTAGAGGACATAATACCACAAATGTTACAAAAATTGTGTTTATCATCCACCATTACAACGCCCACCCACCAGGCGTCACCACTAGAGCGAGCGAGTTCACACGAGTCGAAATGACAATTTAGGAGTTGGCTGGATGTTGCTGCTGACTTGCACTTGGGTTTTCTGACCAATCTTCCGCTCCTCTGATCAGAGGTGCAGAAACCCATCTTCAGCGATGAAAAAATACCTAAAAATCAAAAAATTGTATGCCATATGAGCTCGAAAACCATTCTGGTCAGAGGTGCAGATTCACTACCACGAGCTTCAGAGATGAAAAAATTACCTAAAATCTAGGAATTTTGCGTGGGAATGCTTACTTAGAATTTAAAAAAGAAGAATTTTCCCTAGTTTTCTACCCAAAAAAACACCGCTATTAATCTCTTATTAAATTCAAAAAACAACGTTTTTTCCACTGTTTCCACTGTAAAGCAACATGAGCTTTACAGTGGACAAAATACATGGAAATCTACAGGGTGTCCCATATGTTATCCACCAAACTTCGGGAGTAGTTTCTACAACTAATTTGCAACAAAAAGTGACTCTTAGCAATTTTCTTTTAACCCCCTTAAAATCTGACATTTTTTACTTTTAAGATTTTTCTTCATGTTTTCGACCTTACACCTTTAAAACGGTCGTAATTCCCTCAAACTAGACTCAAAAATTAAAAATAAGGATACCGTTGGAAAGAGCGTGAAATTTCTCAATAGATGAGCTGTTGACAAATTGAGAAAAACTGAACGCTAGAGTAGTTTTTTTACCTCAAACTTTAAAATTAGTCAATTTCTGTTTTTTTTTTTTTTTTTTCAAAAATTTTGATGATTTTTCCCCATGGAAACAAGATATTTGCCAGGGAGGCTCAAAAGCTTAAAAACTTCTCCATTTCATCAGCTTTTCAACGGTCACCCAATTTTTAGTTTTTCTGTGGAATTAGAGGGAGAAAATGGTGTTTCAATGCGAAAAAACGTGCATTTTTTTCAACGAAATTGACGGTTGGACGGGAGGAATCCGGGGTCTGCTCCGCCGCCCCTCATCGCAAGCACCACGTCAAACCGTCGATTTCGTTGAAAAATATGCACGTTTTTTCGCATTGAAACACCATTTTCTCCCTCTAATTCCACAGAAAAACTAAAAATTGGGTGACCGTTGAAAAGCTGATGAAATGGAGAAGTTTTTAAGCTTTTGAGCCTCCCTGGCAAATATATTGTTTCCATGGGGAAAAATCATCAAAATTTTTGAAAAAAAAAAAAAAAAAAAAAAAAACAGAAATTGACTAATTTTAAAGTTTGAGGTAAAAAAACTACTCTAGCGTTCAGTTTTTCTCAATTTGTCAACAGCTCATCTATTGAGACATTTCACGCTCTTTCCAACGGTATCCTTATTTTTAATTTTTGAGTGCAATTTAAGGGATTCATGACCGTTTTAAAGGTGTAAGGTCGAAAACACGAAAAAAATCTTAAAAGCAAAAAAAAAGTCGGATTTTAAGGGGGTTAAAAAAAATTGCTAGGAGACATTTTTTGTTGCAAATTAGTTGTAAAATCGACTCCCAAAGTTTGGTGGATAACATATGGGACACCCTGTATAAAAGGGTATTACGAGGAATTAAAAAGAAACAGTTTTCCCTGATTTGCCAAAGAAACGTAGTTTCTCCTCGTTTTTTACCCATTTTACTCAAACAAAAACCACCAAGATGTTAATTGTGAACCACCCTGCAGATTTGGACTCCTAATGATTCGGAAAAACACCATATTTCTCAAAAATCCACACCTTTTCGCGTCGAAGTAACATCAAAACGCAGTTTTTCTGCATCGTAACTCGACAGAAACCATTGAATTTCGATCACCCTGCACCTAATTTATGGGTTGACTACCAGTACGTGCAATCTACGACGGCCAAATTCAATTTGTTTATCTAAAATGTTTAGTTTTTTTGGGGTTTTTGATAAGTTTTTTTTTCTCGTTTTTACAAAAGTTAGTCTAAAATATAACACTCTTCGGTACCTTATAAGCTCATTCAGAATCACTCTCCTCGAAATTGACAGACCTCGCTCGAGTAAATAGGAATTCGCGAAAATTAACGAAACGTACAATTTAATCACTAGGTTTACATCATCTTAAGGTTTGGCATATTTTGGATTTAACGTCACGGAAGTTTTTTTTTTTCAAAATGGAACGAAAAAAAAAGGCGTTGATGAATTCATCGTGAAGACGAACAAAAAGTAGTTTTGTATGCGACGAAAAAAAAAAAATAAAACGTTTAAATAGCTTTTTCTTGAAGCATACATACGTGACTTTTTCAGGGAAATATTGAAATATTAATAATAACAACGGAAGAACTAAGGTTGGTTTTCGAACTTAGGAATATGGTTAATGGAGGGGCTGGGGGAAGCGACGCGCGATCCGGCTTGTTCAGGCGACTGCGGCGCTGTGGAGTAGCCTTCTAAACTTCCGTGCCCGTTCCCTGTAAACGTAAAAATCAAAAACACTTAATGAGTATTTTAGCATGTTTAGGTGAATAATGTAAAAATAAATAATAGTAGTGGTAAACTATTACGAACTAGACTGACTGAAGGTGCCAAGCGCGATAATTCAGGTGGCATTGGCTTCTGAATGAAGGTGAAACACAAGCAACTGAAAAACCTCATTTTAACAGTGTTGCTTGGTTATTGCAAGATTCTCCGTTGAATCTAACACTCTTATAATTAACTTTTTTTATTCTAAAGAGGAAATACGAACGAAATTTATATCCTATAAATTCTCTGGTCAAATAACTACTATTTGGTTTTAAGGAGAGCCGATCCAAACAGGATTTCGCAACCCCCTGCGTCTGGAAGCAGATGGATGAAACCAGAGATGGGCGAATTCTTATTCATAAATACGATTATGAATACAAATCATATCTGCGATTTTATGAATATGAATACGAATACAGGTATGAATATGAATACGAATACAATCGTATTCACACTTTGAATACGATCTTATTCGTATTTTGAATACGATTTTATGATTTTTTCTATGATTTTCCTAAAAATTGATTTGGTTTCTACGATTTTTCCTGAAAATCATACTTTTTATATGATTTTCTCCAGGAACTCTGGACATATTTATCGCCTAACAATGTCAAAATAATCAATCAAAATTCGAAACGTTCACAAATTCTTATAGGATTTTTCACGCAGAATCGAATGAAACCAACCCCAGGTCGCTACAACCAACCGTACAGAAACTACGACGCAATTTACAATGAAAATCGTATTTTTTTTACAATTTTCACTGAAAATCATAAAAAACTTATGATTTTTACCGGAATTTCGGTCTTATTTATTCCCCAAAATTTTCAAAATAATCAATCAAAATTCGAAACTTATAGGATTTTTCACGCAGAATCGAATGAGACCATCCCCAGGTCGCTACGACCAACCGTATGGAAACTACGACGCAATTTACAATGAAAATCTTTTTTTTTACAATTTCCACTGAAAATCATTATTTTTTAATGATTTCCACACGAGTTTTGGACATAATTTTTATTATCTAAAATTGTCAAAATAATCATTCATACAGGGTGTCCCCGAAAACGTTCCCCCCTCCCCCTGCTAAAATCGTCCATGTAGTGGCAAAAAATTTTTTTTTTGAATCTTCATGATTTTTCCCAAGGAGCTCAAATATGTCCACGGTGCGCAATCGTGCGCAACGCACACCAACTTCGTTTTTTCAAATAAGACCCCCCATTTTTTATTGCAGATTCGGATTCTACGTGAAATTTCATGAACATTTCACCCCTCAACCGATTTTGCTTCCTCACTACCGAAGGTAGGGAAGCTTTGTATTCGTGAAAGAAGTTAAAAAAAAAATGTCCTCCAAAATCAAAATTTCCACTTGCTTTTTGCGTTTTAGAGCTTCCCGAACAATTTTGGTTCCGTGTCTGTCTGTCTGTCTGTCGGTCTGCCTGTGGTCAATCCTTGTCCCGGGCAAAACTATACTAACCTGTGGTCCGATTTTGATGAAATTTTCAGGGATTGTGCGGGTTAGGTCCTAGACGGTCCCCTATCAATTTCAGCACCTTCGGACCAATAGGAGCGAGTGCGCATGCGCAAACGTGAATTTCCTGGAACCTCGGTTTCTTGGTTTCTAATGAACCGATTTTGCTCAAATTTGGAGGTTAGTTAGGGACTAACTTCTAAGAGACACCCTATAAGTTTCAATCAAATTGGTCAAGCAATAGCCGCTGCGCATGCGCAAACTTTAAATTTATTGTTACAACCAAAACTCCGCAACTATTCAACCAATTTCGATGAAATTTTCAGGGATTGTGTGGTTTAGGTCCTAGACGGTGGACCGCAACATAAAATTCTAAAATACAAAATATTATAAACTATAATACCTTATAAAAATATTATAAACATTAATACCTGCAACCCTATCCCGCATATTATCGCCAATATTTTGGTATTCAATAACTCTTTGAATCATAATTTTTTCGCCAACTGATTCTATACGTCCATGTTACAATGAGTGAGGAAGCTATACTGCCCACCCAACTTGGCAGACGTTTTTTTTGTTGCGCGCAACACGCTCAGTGCGCGCTCAAAGATGCGCAACCGCAAGGTTGTGTCAAAATGTCCATGTACGAAGTACCTAAGTGTGATACATGATATTTTAATATTTTTTTACGCTGAATCACGTGGTGATGTTAGTTTCTTGAATTTACTGCATTTTTATCAAATTATCAACGAAAAATTAACTTTTTTAAAAGGAAAATTGAATTTTTTTTACCACTACCTGGACGATTTTAGCAGGGGGGGGGGGGGACGTTTTAGGGGACACCCTGTATAAACGATTATTTCGACAATTTTAGATAATAAAAATTATGTCCAAAACTCGTGTGAAAATCATTGAAAAATAATGATTTTTAGTGGAAATTGTAAAAAAAATACGATTTTCATTGTAAATTGCGTCGTAGTTTCTATACGGTTGGTCGTAGCGACCTGGGGGTGGACTCATTCGATTCTGCGTGAAAAATCCTATAAGAATTTGTGAACGTTTCGAATTTTGATTGATTATTTTGACATTGTTAGGCGATAAATATGTCCAGAGTTCCTGGAGAAAATCATAAAAAAAGTATGATTTTCAGGGAAAATCGTAAAAAACAAATCGATTTTTAGGAAAATCATAGAAAAAATCATAAAATTGTATTCAAAATACGAATAAGGGGGAAAATCGTATTCAAAGTGTGAATACGATTGTATTCGTATTCATATTCATATTCATACCTGTATTCGTATTCATATTCATAAAATCGCAGATATGATTTGTATTCATAATCGTATTTATGAATAAGAATTCACCCATCTCTGGATGAAACCCCGAAAACCCTAGGAGGGTGATGGAGGGAGTGGAAGGAACTCACCATCCGGGAGCCCCAGGGGAGCTAGTCATAGCTATCAGCTCCTCGAGGTACCTGTTTGCATTAACACCACAGGTTAGACCGAACCTCCTAGCTAAGGTTCTACCAACTAGACAGGTTTGTACCCGAGTTCATAACAGAACTCACATGCCGAGAGACATCTTCAGGGAGCTAGCCCTTGAGGATGCCATCTCTCCCCTATAGCCTTCTTGGTACAAGCCCATGAAGTAGGGTTTGCTCAACCACGACCACCACGAATCCGACCTCAATTGAGGGGCAGGCAGGTGATGCTTTGACCGAAGTCGGTGCATCAGTAGCCTGGGGCTCCCCTCACCCGTGGTACTGGTAATTGAGATGAGTAAAAAGCCTTTTACGGCATTACTGCTATCCCTGGAAGCCCGACTAGGTAACAGGCCTGGAAGCAGAGAATTTGTACCTGCTCCCCAACCGTTCTACTCCTGTCAGAGGCGTGTGCCAGAGCCCTAACATTAAGGGGGTACAGGAGAGGGAGGCTTGACGCACAGTGGTAACCATAAAATACCCATTTAAAAAAAATAAAATACCCAGCGGTACCCTTTTTTTGGAAATTCTCTGGTCAGCTGTCACCACGCTCACTGCAGCTCGCTTCTTTTAGCAACGAGCCTTGGATTGACTACTGCAGGAAGCTGTGAGATCGAGTCTCACCGCGGCGACGTATTTTCGGGCAAGCCAGGCTCGGCCTCCCCCCCCCCCCCCTCGTCCCATTCGTCAAAACCCAGGGGGGTGAGACAATGGGCAGCCATGAGCGAAAAGCCATCTCTTCCCTTTGCAAGACAGCTGACAACGTCTGCAACACCAGGAATGGCACTTGGACACAATCCAACCTGAAATGGCTGTTTATTTATTTTTTTATTTTTTTTATTTTTTTTTTTAAAATAAACTCCCCTCAAAGACAAAATGTCTTTTGTGACGGAGGGGGCACGCCATAAATGAAAATAAATAAATAAATCAAATATAATGGGGAGGACGCCCAGGACTCACCCGACGCCGGCCCTGGGGATGAGGGAAGATGAGGAAGGTGGGGGTGGGAGAGAGGGATGAAGGGAAGTGCCTCTATAAAACGACCACCAGTTCAAATACGAGCCGAGCAGGACGCGGGTGGTGATACCACGGAGTACGCCTACCGAGATGCCCAACTCACGCAACTCCGTGGCACTTTTCCCGCACCACACCCCGCGCCATGACAAGGTTGCAGCCATCACCCTGATGTTGTTGGGTACCACTCCTTTTAGCTCCGACACCGCTTGCCTTAAATCATCTCTGTCATACTTTCTTATCTTAGCCCGCCAAGTCTGCTCCATGTCCAAGCTGCCATTGACAACTTGGACATCCAGGATAATGCAAGACTGGTCGGGCTTGACGGCAACGATGTCGGGCTTCTTACCCTGGTCACTTGGCATGTGATACAATCTCTCCCTCTCAACATCCCAGCCGCTAGATGACAAAGCACCTGCTATCTGCTTGGCGACCGCATCATGACGTAGAATGCGGCCCCCATGAGTCCGAGGACACTGCTGCACTACATGATAAAGATGTTCATTTCCACTCCGACAGGCACGGCAAAGGGGTAGGGTTGTCCCGCGACTACCTCTCGAACACCGTACCGCAGTTGGCAGAGTTGCCATGCGGACGGCGTGAAAGTGTCGGTAGTCACGGGCCCCAATGCCCTCCGAAGCCCAATCTACCCATTGGGATGAGACAAGGCTTTCGGAGCACTGTCGGAGTTCTTTACCATCTACTGACTCATGCAGGGCAGCAGCAAACTCAGCAGACGAACTGGGTTTTGGAGCAGATGGTGTTGCTTGGTCGCACCATGCTAACTGCTGCCTGACAAAATCAAGATCAGCAGCCGCACGGGCGACCTCCCAGCTCGACCCTTGAAGGGCTAGCAGGCGCTGGCGGCGCAGGGAAGGGATACATGCCGAGAGAGACACAATGCCAAGCCCACCGGATTTGACCGGTGCGTGGAAATAGGCACTTGGGACACCAGGTGGGAACTTCAGCCAAGAGCGCACAGCAGAGCGAACTTGTCGATCTAACTCTTGCAGCCTCCCCGCCGTAAGCCTGCCAAAGACTAACCCATAGGTCAGCTTTGGCAGTAAGTACGTGCGGAGGAGGCGCAGCTTCTGCTGTGGCTTCAATGGAGCCTTGGTAACGCGAGCTAGCGCTCTACCAAGGTCCACACGGCTGGTGGTAATGGTGGCCACCCCCATGAAGTCGACTCCAAGGTACCGCCAAACCTCCAGCACGGATCGAGATGGAATGGGGGACTGTCCTACGACAAAACCCCCATCCACAACTTTCACCTTGTGCTGGCGACCCGACGGGACCAAGGAGACCGACCCACACTTATCTGGGTTAACCACGAGTCCACACCTGGCTAGCTGCTTAGCAAATGCATTGAGGGCGATCTGCAAGCCCTCACGGGTTTCTGCGAGTAGGATAACATCATCGGCAAAAGCCAATGCTCCTACTCGCACCCCAGGGGCGAGATCAAACCCTACTTCAGTGGGCAGCTTACCCAAGGCCGTATCCACGACCAGGTTGAAGAGGAGTGGCGATAGGGGATCCCCCTGGCGTACCCCACGCCCGATCCGTACATCCCCTGAAACCTCGCCCCCTGCCTCGAGGACCGTCACGCCTTCATGGTACAGACAGGCCACATACTCAATTAATCGAGATGGGGCCCCGACACCACGAAGGCAATCGGTCAGGGCAAAGTGACTGACTGTGTCAAAGGCCTTAGCGATGTCCAGAGCGGCGAGGTGGAGTTGCCGGCGTTTAATACGGGCCAGCGAGATGACAGTTTGGAGAACTGTAAGGTTCTCCGCTGTGCCATCTGCTGGCCGAAACGCTCTCTGGACATCACCAATGACACCAGCCACCTGGAGGCGAGATGCCAGTACTTTTTGGAAGTGGCGGAAGACTACCGAGGACACTGAGATCGGTCGATAGCCTCCAGGCCCACTTCCCCCTTTCTTGGGAATAAAAACGGTTCGGGTACGGGTTAACGCTTTCGGGGGTCTTCCCGCAAGCATGAGCAGGTTGAGGATGAGCAGCTTAATCGTATTCGGTGCTTTATTCCAGCGACGGGCAGAAACACCATACTACTTTACTACTTTACTTTTACTTTTCCTACTCAACTTGTTGGGCTGAGGAGCAGGGATTTAGACTAAACAATCTGAACAGGTAGGAATCTAAGGCAATTGTGATGAATGCCACTTTAGTTGAAAATTTCCATGATATTCAGTTTCTAAGATGAAGGGAGTTGAAAAAACTGGTGCTGCATTCTATCGCCTAGATTCATTGTGGGAGGAAATTGCAGCACTAATTTTTGCTCACCGCCAACCGTCAGACACCCCTCAAATAAAATACCTTGTTGGAAAACTCTCATGAGAAGCCAGAATTTTCCATTATCCCTCCACGACCGGTAGTGAGACTGTACTTTCTTGTAATTTCTAGTGTCCTTTGAAGTTCTATCCACTAGATAGGAAGGACGATTATGTTGCTTGTTGAGGCAGAACCATTTTCCTTTCGGGAGATTCAATTATTGGAGTAGTCTTGAGTTTTTTTCTATTGGTGGAACATGTTTCTGCAGGACTCAGCCGCTTTCGTCAGCCTGGTAGTGGTTGTTCGGGTCCCTTCGTCACAGAATGCAGTGTCTGCATTAATGCAGACTCACATCATCATGTCTTTATTGATGTTATTTGCTTTTGTTTCTTAATTTCCATTTTATTCTGTAATGTTTGTTACTGGGCAACAAAATGCAGACATTTTTCACAGTACCCGCTTCAAAAAACTGTTTTTCTCATAAAATTACCTCTAGTCATGTGAAGAACTTCATGTATCGATTGAATGGAAATTAAGAAACGAAAGTTGATAACAGCAATAAAGACATTATGACGAGGTTCCAAAATAGTATGCAACTATGACGAAGGGAACCTAATGGGGATTTTGCCTCAATCTTAGATTCTGGAATTTCAAGTCAAATTCGATTATAGGGCCCTAGAATAAGGTTCAACACCACGAATACGCAAGGGAGAAAATTACCATAAAAGCATAGTGGCCAAACCTAACCCCAGCGTCACAGAGGAGCTGCTGCGGCTTAGCTGCAATGAATTCAGGTTAGTGGTTGGCCTGGTAACAGGCTTTACTCCACTCCGATTCCATCTCAACCGCACTGGGGTAAACCAGAATACAACCCTCTGCAGGCTGTGTGGAGAGGCTGAAGAGAAAGCCTCCCACATAATATTCGATTGCGAAATACTATCAAATCGCAGGTTTCACCTCCTTGGGTCACCTACACCCATGGAGGCTTTTCCCAGCACAAATCTAGCCAAACCGCTACTGGCCCTTACCAAAGGGCTAAGACTCTTTGACTAGGAACAGAATCCGCGGAGTAGCACAATAAGCCACTAGGCTTCAGTGCTTTGGGCTCCCATCACCCTGATCCGCGGATTCATCTACAATATACTCGTACCATAGAAGAAAATGCCTAAACAAGTGAAGCCTCTATCAAAAAACACCACAAGAATCGAGGGACGCAGAGGACATCAAACTCCAGGGTTCCTGCTGCAAACGACACGAAACCTGACTGAATTCACAATGCTGTGCTCTGGTGAAGCATAAAAGAAGTCTCAGCAATAGTGACAAAGAATGACAACAGGTGGAGTTGTGACCACAAGAAACAATCCAGTCAAATGGCCACAAAGACTAGTAATGCTTGATAGACTAATACGTAGAATCGTATTGTAAAATATGTAAGTAAAATTGCTTCTTCTGGTCACTTTCGCATGCTGCCTTCTTCTCTCACCCAGTTTGCACACTTTTGTGTTCACCTCCTAAGCTAATAGTTGCATTTACGCTTCCAGAGGTAGCGCTACTGTCGTGAGGGGGCACAGATCCCCCTGTGAAGTCAGATTGGTTAGAAGACTGGTTACATCGCAACATGGCTGCCCTCACATACAAATTGCTGCCACATTTTAAATATCCATCTTCTTCAAATTCTCTAAATTTTTTGGATGCTTTTTCGAGCAGCACACTATAGTTTTCTTCCTTATCAGTGAACCCTCTTTCGAAAAAGTAAAATAAAAAGATGAGAGTCAAGTTCTCGATCACCACTACCAGGCTGAGTGTGAAATCGGCTGAGCCCCGCAGAAACATGTTCCACCAATAAATGAACACAAGAAGAGTCCAATAATTTATTAAGTTGCTTTAGATCAGTTTGATAATCCTTATAATAACATGTTTACACAAAAACCGTAATCAAAACTAAAAATTTATTGATCTAGAACCAGACTTGAAGAAAAATGGGAGGTTTTCATAATATCTAAACTTAATATTATAGTTGATAAAGTACAATAACATAATGACCATTCATCTTCTGCAATGGTGCTAAAGAGGAACACATCAAGAAGCATGCAGTACTGGGACAGTCTACATTGGACTCAATATACAAGTGAGAAACAGTAAAGCTGAGTGGCTGAGCAGTGGCCTAAGTATACGTATAACTAGCACTGCAGCAGGATACTCGCAGCCAAGAGGCGGTAGTTTCCCTTATTTGAATCTCGTTTGTAGTTTTGACCGCCCAAAAGTGATATTTACCGGAGCCAGCACGCCCTATGATGGATGATTGCATGAAGGATAATGAAATCGTTGATCTCGAAAAACCTCAGGTTTGAAAGCAAAATAGGTCGCTATATGTAGATTTAGAACGTGATTTAGATACTTCTGGATTCAACTCAATAAAAATAAGTTTTCCGAAGTTGAGTTGAGTAAAAGTTGTGGAGGGAGTGCAGGGGTACTAAGGGTGGGCACAGCTAGATCAACAGGTGCCGAGCCATGCTCCCGAAATCACTTTCATAAGCCACACGGCATCGCTTTATCTCTGGATACCATCAAAATGCAGAGGATTGGGGAAGACTCGAGTGGTGAGGGAGAGCACATTAGAACTGTAAGGTTACCACGATTCACAGAGTAATAACAAGTAATAAGTGGGCGTCGGTGGTCTAGAGGACAGTGTACCCGACTGCAGTGATAAGATAAGAACCGTCTTGCGGGGATGCGAGTTCGAATCTAGTCGCTAGCAGAAAGTTTTCTGTCAATTAGACGATCGACAATCTCTCGTTCCAACCCAGGGCGGTGATATTTGGGAAGCCATGAGCGAAATCATCAGAACAAATTCTGATCTCCCCTTAGGGAGACAGCTGATGACGTCCACAACGCCAGGAATGGCAGTCGGACGAAAATTCAACCTGAAATGGTTGCTTACTTTACTTTACTACAGTAATAACAAGTAATAAGCGTTTGAGGGCCTCTGAAGAAGACCGTGTTTTAACAGGAAAACGCTGCAAATTATTACACGAAGGTTTATAATTTTTCTGTACAGATCACTCGCCTGCAAAGAACACCGCTTTGCCATTGCCACTACCTACCAAGCTTTGGTCTGTTCGGAGAGGCAGTCCTGAACGGTTCAGAGGGGCTTGGAGGAGCCCATTCACCTCTATCTCCTCCCCTCCCCTCCCCTTTTCAGTTCCGGTTTGGTTCCGAACTGTTCCAGACTGCCTCTCCGAACAGACCCCATATTTTAGCTTCACAATCAAGATTATCTGCTAAGAAAGCAAAACTGAGTACAACTCGAAGAAACGAGCAGCGGTCGAATTTTGGTCAAATACAATTTGAACGGGGATTAGGCTTCTTTGGTGATTCACGCTCGTGTTTTTGATTTATCGTAAGTCCGACCCTCAACCCTCGTTTGTCCTACAGAGCTCCGGGTGGTCTCTAAAATTTTTAAAAATTCAATACTATTTCAAATTGGTGAAAAAACGAAACCATTATTTCGAGTTTTCGAGCTAGGGCACTCTTGAAAATTTCAACCCTTAGAAGTGACTTACATCAACCAAAAGCTTTGCGGCATAACTAGACCCCAAATGGATCCCATATACCAAATTTTTACCATATGCCAAATTGCTAGTTAAAGTGCCACGTACGGCGGACGGACGGTTTTTTTTTAAATTCGATTTTAGGATGTAAAACATCAAATTTTGAGGGGGTGGTGGTTACATTTTTCTCTCTTGCTCGATTCCAATGGTTTATTATGGAAAATAATAAACCAATAATCACCAAAATGTCCAGAAATTGAGAAAATTTTAAGTTTGAGGTAGAAAGACTCAGTGGCATCTCCTCCAGGCAAACATAGCAAACACTGTTTGCCTTACTAAAAATATGCAAAATGAATAAATTAATTTTTGTTGAGATTCTCCTATTTTTCCATTTTCCGCAAGTAATATTCAGCCGATTTTAGAAAATTGTTTGTAACATTTTGGGACTGTTTCATGATAACCAAGGAATTTAGATGAAATAGGAAATACTTATTTTGCCTAGGATACTAGCCCGCAACACAGTTCAAAGAAATGAATTTTGCGGGACCATTTTGGATGACAGGCGACGATCAGTGAGTAGGCGGGAGGTAAGCGCAGGGTCTATTATTGCTATACCCCCACTACCATAGCATCAGCCAAAGCAAACAATCGAGTAGCTGTTTCGTGGCCTTGAAAGCAGAGAAAATTTGAAGATGAGCCACGGATAAGCCTTGGGTTACGCTTCCTTAGCAGCCTATAATCAAATTTCTTAATGAAGGAATTCTTTATTTCTTCTAATGGAGTGTGAAGATCTAAATAAACTCGATTATGAAGCGAAAACATGGTTAGTAGGTGGTGACAATGGCAAAACTGTGATCTTTGCTGGCGCTTGATCTATACAGAAGAATAATAAACCTTTGTGTAATAATTTGCTGCGTTTTCATTATTGTTTATTCCTTTAAGACTACTAAACCTGTTTGCCCGACGAATATTCTCACCTGACGCCACTGGAAAGACTATCTAGGGGTACAATTTTTCTGAACTGACCAAGAGCTTATCACTTGAAAAATTTAACGCACTTTTCAACAGTGTCATCAGATTTGAATTTGCATGGAAAATAAGGAAGTTGTGACAATTATAGTGCCGCAAGGTCGAAAACACGAAATAAAACTCGGGCCTTGCATCACTGCTTAGAGCCTTTGGCTAAAATTCAAGAAACATGGAACATGCTTCAGCCGCGCTTTTCGGGGGAGTAGGGATGGTGTGGATGGGTGGAGAATAACTCGCCTATCACCCGCGTAATGCTTTCGGGTGGTTAGTCTAAGACTAAAGCATGTTCGTTGCTAAAAGTGGCATTTTGAGCGGGGTAAAAAAAGCTCTAAAAAAGTTGTTGCAAATTAGTAGTGAAACAGGTTCCGGAAGTGTAGGTGATTGTTTTCGAGACACCCTATGTCGGGGTGCGAGAGAGATTTTGGCTCAAGAGCCAACCAATTCGACGTAGGGGGATAAAAAATTCCTATTAAAACAATAATACTAATAATAATAAATAGACACATTAGGAGTTGGAAGTGTGACTGCGTGTCCCACGATTTCTAGACATACGTACAACCTACGTCTAGACATACGTACATCTATGACATTCCTATTAGACAAAGTCGTAACAAGCATCCAGGTGAGTTTCGGCTACTTTCATTCATAAAACAAGGAAAACGGCCAGCGGTTCAAGCGTCTAAACAAGTTGAGGGCTCCGCACAAGTTTCTAAAAATGCTTAAAAACGACTCAAAAACGCCAGCGCTCTCGTCAATGTTCGGTACTGTTTAATGGATGCAGTTAAAAACAATCGGACAACGTCGTACCAGAAAAAGTGCGGCACCAGCGAGGAAAGGTGCAGCACATGCATGAAACAACACATTCATGTTTTCTTTGAGTTATCAATTTTTGTAATAAAACTAATGGACGATAATAATTCTAAAAGTAGTTTATCACAAACAAGTTCGAATGATTTGGGAACAATGTTAGTTTATGGTTTCTACGTTATGAATGAGAGTTTGATGAGATTTTCTGGGTAAAATTTGTTTTTGTGGTGGCGTCTCGTAGAACATACAACTTTCAAAGGTTCTACACCATATTTTTCGAGCTTTTAGTTCACTCTTTTTTCCAAAGACAATTTTTTGTGTAGAAAGAATGGAGGTGAGAGGAACACTCAACCTCGGACGAGAAGTAAAGCTGGGTTCACGTAAGTGCGCAAGAAGAGAAGTGGGGGTGTTCCGAGATACAGAAAGCATTCACATGACTGTTTGTTTGTGCGATATGCAAAACAAAACAATGATTCGGGTTGTTTCGTCAATAAACGAGACCGAGTGTAGCGAGCGAACGACGAGAGTTTGTTGCGAAGTTTACCGAAGTTTGTCTGTAATGCGTAAAATATTCAGTTTTTCAAAACGATACATTCTGCTCCAAAAGTCGACATCCGTAAATGTCAGTCCCGCCTCGTCAATTGGCTCCAGCCAGTAGCATCCAATTACACACGGACATTACGCACCTATGTGAACCCAGCTTAACTCAAAAAGAACATGATTTATTGTCACTACCAATAAAACTGTGAGGGATGGCTTTGGAAAGCCCTATGTTGACCTCATACATTGCTCACAATTCATCCCTAGGGACGACAGAAGTGAAATTAAGAACGGGATTCCTCTCAAAAGAACAGCAGAGAAAGACAGGGACGCCATAAGAAGCCAGGAAGACATCGCCCTTTTGCCATCAAAGCAGGCATAGTGGGAGGCAACGCATCCTAGTGGCTGACCATAGTACTATTGGCAGCAGTGCACTCGCACTGAGATACCGGTGGGAGGTGCGAGGTCTGCCTTCCTCCTGTGAGGGCTGCAGAGAGGTCAAGGACTCCACCCATGCTCTCAACTCCCCAAGAGGAGGTCTAGGTCTCCAAGGACTCAATGCTGTCAGAAATGAATGTGCGAGACTTGCAATCCTTGTGTCTCATAAAGCATGATTAAATTAATGGGACTTTTGTTACTTCGAATACCTAAAATCAATCTGGTGTAATTGTGATTAGGGGAGGAATGGACCAGGATCCTGGGAGCATAACGGGCTTAACACGTTCAGACCGGCTGCTTCCACCCTGGATCCACGCGAAACCTTCGCCTGGTACGGCTGCTTCCACGGTAGATACATGAACATTTTTCGAAACGCTCTGGATAGTTCATTTTTCCCCCAACAGGGCTCTTTTTGGTCTCAATCGCTTCGGAATGAACCCACCTTACCGTCCCAACCTTTCAGTTTCAGATACCAGTGCATGTTATCACGTAAAAATGCCGGCTTCTCATCAGTGCGACTGTTTTGCTGTGAAGTTCCAAAATTTTCCTAGGTCCTGGGGACAATCTGGGTTTTGAGCCCCAGTCTGAAGGTGTTAATGGGCCAACTGGTGGGAGAATATCATCCTGGGTACCCTGCGAGACCGGGAGCAAATCATCCCACTTGCTCTTCTGGCTGGGAGGAAAAAAAGCTTCTTTTGTTGGCCCGGGAGCATATCGTCCAGCTCCCATTCCAATACCTCATGCACATGAGAACCTGGTTGAGTGAGCAAGCAAGAATAATAGGGCACAGAAACATTGAATTCGGTGTTGTTTGTTCTGCGGTAGTTCTCCACAAAAACATGTATGAGATTTTGGAGTTTGGAAGTTATTCAAGGAGTGAAACGTACGACAGCAAAAACGCACACAACTTGCTTTTTAGCGTGAGAGAAAAACGAAAAGAACGTGTTTCAAAAATCTTAGGTCGCCAAAGATGTGGGAGGTAAACGCATGGATAGTGGGAGAGAACCGATAGTTTATAGCGATGCCAATTATTGAATTGAACGAATTAATCGATTCGAAGATATTTTTTATGAAATTTTTGAAGTGATCGAATTTCACGTTTAGGAAGACGTTCAATTACGAGATTATTATATAATCTCGATCATATTATGAACGAAATAATCATTGTCAGTGACGACAGGGTAGCAGAAGTAAACAGTCCTGCACATCCACCCGCAGATCACGAAAGAAAGAAGAAAATGTACAGTTGTACGAGGGTGCTCTACGAGAGTAGTTAGACCTGCTAGAACAGGGATGGAGCTGAGAATCACCATTAGCGCACTGGGATTTCACCATTTTCTGGCATTTCAAGACAGGACACTCATACACTAGAGCCTGCATGGAAAGCTGCTTCTTGGGAGTAAGGAAGAAACTTAATTATCACCCCAATCTTACTCATATAGTTATAATGCCAACCAAAATTCGTTGGCAGATTCAAATTTTAAGGAAACACGAGAAAAAATAATTTTGAATTGCCGTTTTCGAAAAAATTTCTCATCCAATGACCTCAGCCATTCACCTGCCCACATTTACCCCGGACGACCAGTAATATGGATTCTACTTACAGAAATTAGTGGGTAGTACGCGAGATTTCTCTCCGAGTATAAAGTAGTGTCAGAATAAGGTACAAGGCGAGGAAGAGTTACCGTAATTGACGACGGGGGTGGTGGACGACGCGAGGTGTCTGCACAAAGCTTCTACTTCTTCTCGGTGACGCCTCTGAAGAGCTTCCAGCTCCAATTTTTGCCTGAAATGGGAAAAGCCAATGAGAAATAGGTTTGACAACCTTGAATCGTGTATCTTACAGGTCAACCAGCTGGAATCAGGAGCTTTCTGTTTCCTCACATTATCTTCGTGTTTGTTTTTCACACAAAGAACTAATCCTAAATCCATTTAATGTAAATAATTAATAAAGTGTAAACCCCTTGTAACAGCCATAACTTGTTCATTTTCGATCCGAATGTAATAAGAATTTCAGAGATTGTATGGATAAGACTCTGGATGGTTTCCTAGGAAGCTTATAAAGATCAATTCAATGGTAGCCACTGCGCATGTGCAAAAGTGAAATCCTTAAGGGGGTCTCAGTCAATCGCCATTCGTTTTTAGTATTTCGACAAATTGAAGAGGCAAAAATTGAAAAGTTGTACTTGAATTGAAAATTTTAAAGGATTTTAGAAACTTAGCAGTGGGAAAAAACTAAATAATTTAAAAAAACAACTAACAACTAACGAGATAAACTACCTAATAAACAGTTATTCCAGTTATTATCTACGTACCGTATTGGAGAATCCGTCGTAACCAGCAAGTCGAGTACAGGAGGCGAGCGCTTTCGATGTAAAGACATCATCTTCAGGCCGTCCAGAAAGTACTAAAGTTTGTCAGTCCGTCGTTCTGTTTACATAGTCTGGGTGAAAGGGAGGTAGGTAAAAGGATTAGAAAGGAAAGGGGACCACATAGTAACGAGACCACGTGGTGAAAGGTTGTTTGTCTGTCATGTCAAGTGAAAGGGAGAGATAAAACTAATCCTATTAGCTAATTGTACCTTCACCACCTGGTAACCACATGGTAATCACGTGGTGACCACGTGGTCTTCTATTCTAAATTATGAATATATTATAAACTAGCTTACATAACTAAATTATTAATAAAATGATTAACTTATAACTATATCTATTTCTAACTTTTTTTTTTTTAATTTTTATTTTTGGTTAGTTGATTATTTTATTTATTGTTAGTTAATAATAATATAATAGTTAATAATTTAGTTATGTAAGCTAGTTTATAATATATTCATAATTTAGAATAGAAGACCACGTGGTCACCACGTGATTACCATGTGGTTACCAGGTGGTGAAGGTACAATTAGCTAATAGGATTCGTAATAGGATTCGTAATAGGATTCGGATCTCTCCCTTTCACTTGACATGACAGACAAACAACCTTTCACCACGTGGTCTCGTTACTATGTGGTCCCCTTTCCTTTCTAATCCTTTTACCTACCTCCCTTTCACCCAGACTATATAAACAGAACGACGGACTGACAAACTTTAGTACTTTCTGGACGGCCTGAAGATGATGTCTTTACATCGAAAGCGCTCGCCTCCTGCACTCGACTTGCTGGTTACGACGGATTCTCCAATACGGTACGTAGATAATAATTGTATTCTTATAACTAGCGGAACTAACCCCATTCATTTAATACCAGTTATTCCAGTGTTTTTCCCATATTTATCTGGCAATTATTGTTCGATATTGATGATTCCAGCGGCAATTTTTCTGTTTTTCAATTCCCAAGCCCCGTGCACTAATGAATTTCTAAAATCCTAGAAAATTTCAAGTTTAGCTAAATTTTATGGAAAAAACATAACTGAATTAACAGTTTTTCAATTTTTCTCTGGCAATTATTGTTCGATTTTGATGATTCCAGCGGCAATATTTCAGTTTTTCAATTCCCTAGGGCCGTGCACTAATGGATTTCTAGAATCCTTTAAAATTTCAAATTTAAGTACAACTTTTTAACTTTCTGCCCCTTAGATTTGGCGAAATACTGACCCGGAACGAGGAACGAACGTCGACCGACTGAGACCCCTTTAATAGGTACCACTCCCAGGGTTTCCATTCTATTTCAATGGAATTTTCAAGGTTTTCAAGGGTTGTGTGGTCGAGAGACTCTGGATGGTTCCCTACAAATGTCATCACCATGTAATAATTAAATTTTAAGGTAATGGTAGGTACTTAGAAATTAAAGTCCTGGGGTCATCTACTCTTGGATACGAGGCCTCACTCACTTGGCAGCATAATTTATTATTGTTTTTCTTCTAAAAATTTATTGAAGTGTTGATAAAATCTGTCTCATGTTGAAACCACCAATATTTTACCACAACCAAATCAACTTCAAATGTAATTCTGTACTCCTGCTGAAGTCATATAGAAGGCCAATGAGGAAGAGGGAGCAGAAAGATCACAGTTTTTTCACTATGATCCTATTTTCAAGCCTACGTTAAGGGTAGAAGGAAATGTTTTTGACATTTTCATGTCTTTGCTTTGGCACATAAACTGAAAAATCGTCACGAAAAAAACTTGCTCACGCGACCAATAAACAAAATAGACTCACTGTGTTGCGTAGAGAACAATAAACTGATTTCTTACTTCACTACCTTGTTGCGTAGTGGCTGACATGAAAATGTCCCAATGTGTTGCAGACTCGTATGCAAGCATTTCAGTTTATGTGTTTCTGTGAAGTCCGCTTATAACGATGTAGCAGCCCCTTGAGCATCGTTACGGATTCTTCTGTACAATCAGCACTTTTTCATATCGAAAAGCGTCTAGAAAGTGGCCATATTCAAATACCTTTTTCTCCGAATCTACTGAAGATATCAATTTGAAATTTGTAGGAGTTGTTATAGGTATTATTATGTAACTGTTGGTGTAACTTTTTATTATGCAACTTTTGGAAATAGTGCATACACAAAAATTAGTGCCATATTACACAAACGCTAGTGAAATGTTGACTAAAAAATTCATTTTTTTCAAATCCGCTACGAATTTCAAAAAGTTGTATGTGTATGGATGTACCAACTATGGAAAAAATTGCATTCAATTTCATCAACTGGGGCCAGAGAAAAAGGGACTTTTGTGAAGAAAAATGTAACTTTTCAGGAGAGGCAAATTTCGAAATTCAAGCTTTTCCGCCAGTTCATGTCGTTGTTTCTCTCTAAAATCTGAGGATTTCTAGTATCCGTGTATTATCTAAACCTTTCATGATTCAAAGAAACCTTCTGAGTGGCTTTGTTACCATAACCTTGCTTTTCAAACCTTCCGGTATGATTTGTTGTTGTCGTGTAGCGAACTTGTTTTTCCTCTTTCGTTATTTTTACTGACAAAATGCCGAGTTCAAAACGTATTTTCAAAAGAATAGTTTCCAGGAAACCACCGTTTTTCTATAAAATGAACCTTGAAGAAGTCAATATGGTTAGTAGGTACTCCTGCCTCAGCTTCCACACCATCATCTTCCGAGAGAAAATTATCATCAACTATTGCTGATTATGATAATTATGAGACTAAAAACAATTTCATATAATTGATATCGAATTCTTCGGCTCTTTCTAAACTAATGAGTTGCAAATATGTGGCATTTTGCTGAGGAGAAGGGAGCCGACCCTGCCTATGGCGCTGCGATACACTGAGATACCCAACTTTGAACTTGTTTTTAGCCTACTTCTCAAAGTCCTTAATAAATAATTCTTGGAGCAATCGATTCAGTACATTGTGTAGATTTATTTTTAAAAATTGATTTTTTCCCCAAAAAATTCGTTCTACCCTTAAACAAACTGAATTCACATTCTACTTCTCATCTTCAATAAAAATCCATCTTCGAACCCTGCTAAGCCTGATATATTCCTCAACAACAGTGGAATCTTCTTCCGTACTACATGAAATTGTAAAATTATGCTCCTGTCCACTTGTGATTCATTCTAGTCATTAGTTTTAGCATGGAACATGCTTTACCCTTGGAAACGTCACAGGGAGAGGGTGACGGCCGTGGGTCTCGCGGGGTTTATTCTCCACCCCATCCCTAATCCGATGAAAAGCGCGGCTAAAGCATGTTCCATGTTTCTTGAAGTTTAGCCAAAGGGTCCAAGCAATAAGGCGAGGACCGAAGGGCCGAGCTGATTATACTTTAATATGTTGATCTTACCCATTGTCTATGATATTAGGGAATAACTGTAGCGAAGAGCTAATAAACTGACTCACTAGTAACTATCTGAATGACACTGATAGATAAGTATACCTTTGTAGGAGCGTTCGAAGTTCTTCATTGCGACTGTCACTATTCGTAAGTGGGTCTTCTTCGTTTTCCTGAAAAAATATGATCAGTTGAGAACATCATTACCTACTTTCTGCCTTATTAGTACAGAACTTCAATTCACTCTCTTCCCGGGTTTTCGCGTGGTTTACAATATCCTGCAATGTGATTTAGATTTTTGTAAAATTGTTAAACATAAATGAACTTGTTGGTCGAATCGACTCGGGGTCCTCTTCTTAGTAAAAAAAGGCTTTAGCGACAGTTTCGCTGGGTAACTTTGCAGCATGGCTTTTTAAAAAATCCTTAATACTTCCATCTTTATGTCTAGTAGTTTTATCAGTCATCTCTATCTGCCTCTTTCCCAACATCCAGGCCTCTTTACGAATAAGTATGTCAATATCCAAAAATAAAGCAAAAAGAATTTTATGTCTTATTCTTGGTAGATATATTAAAAAAATTCTCTTCCTGATAAAAGTTCCTCACTTGTCACAATAATTCCATTGAAGAAGAAAAACAATTTTAGTACAAAAACAGGGCAAAAAACCTGGTACTTCCGAGTTCTGAATAAGGCGGACGAATTTAAAAAATTGGACAAATACCCCCAAAAAAATTCAAAAAAGAGACAACAAACATCTTTGTGAAAGATGTTTAATTCGATAATAAAGAACGATTCTCTCGTTCAAAAAGAAAAGTCCCTGCGACTGGAACAGTTGAATGAAACAGCATTTGGCGGAAAGGGCGGTAAACTTGTGAGATATTTCATGGAAGGGTTGCCAACTCATTTACATTAATTGTAGACCCAATGTTGGAGAATATTTGAAAAAAAAAAACATTGTTTTCTTTCTCTCGTGCATTTTTCACAAATGAGGAATTTCACCATGTCGGAATTTCCTATTTTTGACCCCAAAATCGGATTCAGCTACTCGAAAAACCGCCTATGGCAAACTTTCAGCCCAAACTTCCTAATTTACGAATAAACAAAACAGTGTAGAAAATACGAATGTTTAAAAAACCGGGAAAATGACGTTATCCTGGAATAGTTCATTTATGGCCGCTTGAAGCGCTGAGATCGAGAAATCTATAGTCCCCAGATGCAAAATTTCACGAAACAGTAAAGTTCGAAATCGAAAAACTGAAGAAAAAAATAGAAAAAGCAAGATGGGGAAAATTAGGTTTCCCCTGTTATTGTTTGATAACTTTCTCTTAGATTACACGATTTCGTCGTCCCAATGGGCAACACTGGGAGGAGACGGCGATCCGAACAGCCCTATCAGCGAGCGTTCCCGCTTCACGTCCGTTTTCCCGGTTAGTTTTGAAATAAAAAATTTTGATTGTCTCCCAAAAATAACAGGAGACCTATTTTCCGAAATCAGCCCGATTTTCATCTATTCCACACCATTAACTATTCAGGAAAAATGCAAACAGAATTCGGTGAAATTCCTCATTGAAGGGTCTTAGGTATAAAAGTGTAATTTATTATGAAGCTGAATTCATTGCTATTTCAAAGACCATTAGGTAGAGAGGGAGCCTAATGAGAGATGATACGGTCACCCTTTGTACTTAAACTTCTTCAATTGAAGATATTTTATTCCTTTCTCAAGTCCTTATCAACATCGTAAAAATCTCATTGAGATTTGAGTGGCCTCCCGCTGTCAGCACAAGACGCCTGATATTTCAACTCCTCCTTCAATCCCTCATTGGCGTTTACGTGAAGGTTCAAAACGTTCTTCATATTCATGAGAATGTCAAGCCTGATATCGTGGAGTCAGCTAAGAACGCTTCCAGTACACCACAGAAATCTGGTATGGTTTTTTGCAGTCAGTACAGGAGATTAGAACGCTCAAAAACGGATTTCAGTGACTTATTTTCTCAAACAACTCCATTCTGAAAATTTTGTGGCCGTTGCAATAGCTTCATTTTCCTTGAAAATTTGCTAACAAGTGGGCTTATGTCAAACAATGAATTAGGCATCTTTTGATGTAACAATATTTGAAAATTTGGAGAACATTTTCTCCATAATAACAGCCTCCCTACCTTCTTCATCTTTTCATTTTTTAGCCATTATGTTGAATTGTCCGCGAGAACTGCATCGATATTCGATATTTAGAAATATCGGATTCTAGGTATCGATATCCGAAGATATCAGATAGTGCAGTATCGATACTAAAATATCGAGTATCGGTACAAAAGTATCGATATTTTAAAATATCAGGTATCGATACCCGTTCCTATTTTGCATGTTCTCGGCTATCAACCCATCATCACATTCTGATTCTACGTCGAAATGTTGCTACCAGCCTTATATCTGGAGTTACTCGAAAGTTGAAAAAACAGAATGTGTCAGATAAGATACAATCGGACAAGAACAAAGCGAAATTTGCCCAGAGTCCCGCTCATACATAATCAGGACCGAAGATGGAGTCTTTTACAGGAGAAATTCGTGGTTCTTGCGTCCTTTAAGGAGCCAGTATTACCTATTTAGTCAACATTCGACAACTGTTCAAACCGCAATGAGATTTTTTACTGAAGATTTGAACAAAGACCTCTAAATCATTCTGACCTAGGCTTGACGAGGAGAAATTAGATTAGGCGTGTATTTTCTAATACACGAGACCACTGTGACGAATCCTTTGAATTTTACAAAACTAATCGATTGGAGATCCTACAAGAATAGGGCTGCTTCATATTTTGTACACCCTAAAATTAATCCTATATTGGTGCCCATATAAGAAATGCACTATAGTCTACAATATACAAGGGAGCTGAATAAACAAAGAATAATCCAATGTACACATATCAAGAGAAAATATGAAGCAACGTAGGAAAGCATGCATTCAATGAACAAGAACTACAAAGCTATGCAAGTAATGGGAGAAAGTAGTACACAGCGAGTAAAGGTAAATTGAGAAAGGGAAAATATGGGGAAGCACCTTGCACAAAGCTAGAGATAGAGAGAGGTTTAGAGAGAGCAAATCTATTACGGGTTTACCCAGGTTAAAAAAAAAATAGTGGTGTCGATCCTCTGGAACTGGAGATGCTATAAAATGTTGTAGACAAGATGCACAGAGTAGGAATGGATATCGACGTATCGATAATTCTGTAACATCGATGTAGACTCTTCGATGTTTTTTCTCAGACTTCTATTTTGTTTTCAGTTCCACTTTTATAATAATTTATCGAAAAGTATAAGGTGTAATAATACAGTTGTCGCCCCACATTTCGTCCAAATCAAGTCTGGCTTTGACCGGAATGACCGAAATCCGAAATGAATGGCAGAACCAAGGAAAACAAGATGAAAAATGAAAGATAAAAAGCTGCAAATTATTGCACAAATGTTTATTATTTTTCTATATAGATCACTCGTCTGCAAAGAACTCGGCTTTGCCATTATCACTACCTACCAACCACGTACCTACAGCGATCGCATTTTGGTCAGCTAATATTTGAACGGAGATTGGGCCTCTTTTGCGATTCACACTCGTGTTTCTGATTTATCGTACGTCCAAACTTCAAATTCTCGTAGGGAGCGAACGGTTTGTCCTACAGGGCTCCGCGTGGTCTCTAAAAATTCAATACTATCTTAAATTGATGACCTTTATATCGTAATTTTTTCGAGCTAGGGCGTTTTCAAAATTTCAACCCTTAGAAGTGACCTACATCAACCAAAATCTTCGAGGCACAACTAGACCCCAAATGGAGCCCACATACCAAATTTCATCAAAATCGGTTCATGGGAACTAAGGAAAGCGCCGCGTACGGCGGACGGACGGCCAAATTTTGGTTTATTATTTTCAATAATGAACCTTTGGAATCGACCAAAAAAAAAAACGCTTGCATACGAGTCTGCAACACATTGAAACATTTTCATGCCCCCCTGGTAATATCAAACTGTAAAGTACCTACCTACCTAACAACTTCACTTCTGATGGTCATAATCATCATTGTGGCGACTTGGGACAAATATCGTTGCAACAAATATCGTTGCAACAAATATCGTTGCATCAAATTTCGTGACGATTTTTTTTTTATGTGCCATATGAAAGACATGAAAATGTCAAAAGAAAAAAAAAATTTAACACCCCCTAAAAATTTGATGGTTTACGTTTCAAGGTACGTAGAATCCAAAATCGAATAAAAATTTGGCCGTCCGTCTGCCGTCCGCGGCACTTTTGCCACTTAGCATTGACCGATTTTGATGAAATTTGGTATGTAGGCTCCATTTGGGGTCTAGTTGTGCCCCGAAGCTTTTGGTTGATGTAGGTCACTTCTAAGGGTTCCAAAATCAATTTTGAAATTTTGAAAACGCCCTAACTCAAAAAATTTTGATATAAAGGTATTGTTTTTCCTTCAATTTAAGATTCTATAGAATTTTTAGAATTTTTTGAGACCACGCGGAGCTTTGTAGGACAAACCGTTCGCTCCCTATGAGAATTTAAAGGTTTTACGTACGATAAATCAGAAACAGGAGTGTGAATCGCAAAAGAGGCCTAATCTCCGTTCAAATTAAAGCTGACCGAAATACGATCGGATTTTTTCATGTTGGATGGTTGGTGACTCTGCAGACGAGTGATCTATATAAAAATAATAAACCGTTGTGTTATAATTTGCAGCGTTTTTTTCATCAATTTAAGATAGTATAGAATTTTTCGAGACCACGCGGAGCCCTGTTGGACAAACCGTTCGCTCCCCACGAGAATTTAAGGGTTGGAGGTACGATAAATCAGAAACACGAGTGTGAATCGCAAAAGAGGCCTAATCCCCGTTCAAATTAAAGCTGACCGAAATACGATCGGATTTTTTCATGTTGGATGGTTGGTGGCTTTGCAGACGAGTGATCTATTTAGAAAAATAGTAAACCATTGTGTAATAATTAGCAGCGTTTTTATTCGATTTTTGGATTCTACGTACCCTGAAACGTAAACCAACAAAATTTGAAGGGGGTTTAAAAAATATTTTTTGTTGGTCGATTCCAAGGGTTCATTATTGAAAATAATAAACCGAAAGGTGTAAGCCAAAATGAACTTGCATTATGTATGCAATGAACTACACACCTACAATGAAAATAAATTAAAAATTCTACTTCCAACATTCTGGGGAAAAGTCATAAATTGGCATTATTACTGTCTTGCAAGGCTGAGCGAATTTAATTTTTAATTAATGAAGTCTTCACTAATGAAGTCTCTGCACTTTGTTGGAATACCTGGACCAACGTACCAAAGTGCTTCATGTAGTGCCTCCTTAAGGTATTGTAAATATTTTCTATGTCTACGCAATTACGACACGCTTTCCAACACGGAACTGAACATTTTATTCAAAATTACCTAACTACCAATTTTTAAAGTCACCTAGTAATGGAAACATCTGAAAATCTAATTCTTGGAGTGAACTTATCAACAGCATCAAACATTCGCCTAACATAGATGAATAACTCGGATTGTTCTGAAGTGTAAAAAGCGTGCTTGCAGATTTCACACAGTTCCAGAGCCAGGTTACGAACGACACGTCCGCTTACACCGAATAATCAATCATTTTTGTACATTATTAAGGACACTAAACGGACAACCAACCACTGAGGGGAGTAACCACTTACCTGTTCAGGATGTGTGAAGTGTGACATAACAACACGGTACAATCCACATTGCTATTCAAATTACCGGGGGTTTTCGGGGGTCCGCGCCTCAAAACAAACCTTAATTTGCGGCGAGCTCCCAAGAGACCGCCAGGTGGCTCGAATGGAGAAATTGAACTGAACCAAGTTAGATTGAGTACACAAAATAACGTCAATACGGTGTAGAACAACTTCAGTTTACCAGTACAGCGATTCGAACGTGTTACAAATTCAATACTGAATTACTGCGTGCAAGGTGCGAGTTAACTTTTCATGTTGTTTTAAATTAGATGATCGTTAACGAATCGTAATTTTAGCACATTGCTTGTAAATCCACCTCTCCAAAATATATACATAAGTTCAGCACGATACAACATAAATTAATGTTAGTTCGAACTAGACCTCAAAACATTTTTATATGAGTTACCTAAGCACATGGCAAAAAATGTAGTTTTTGTCGTGAGGTTAACGCCATATTTCAGCAATGGAAATGTGCCAGTTCTTCAAAATTAATGTTTTCAATTTCACATAAGAAGTAGAGGACAAAACACATTTGAACTCGTCAGTAGGTGCGAGCGCTGAGTAACGGACATCTTGATTGCGACGTGCTGCCATCTCTTGAGATCACCCTCAACTACGCCTAAGGCCCACTTTCACCTAACATTCGAAACGAGTTTAAACCAAACGAGGCGAGAGATAATCGACGTTTAGTAAAAATCGTCTTTCACCAGAGCGATTTACGAGTTTAAACTCCATATTGGGGGGTTCGAGTTTAAACGGTCGAAAATCGGCCGAATAAACTAGGAAACCTCGTTTAACTACCAATTCAATATGGCCGCGCATTGATTTGTGATTGTTTTCGAAATGAAATTGCGAATTATCTTTGCATTTCGAATTATTTTTGACTCGTCTGACGATGACGACGACGTCCGAGTTGAATCCTTGATTGGATTACACATTCCGAGATTATGTACATTACTGAATTTCCGCCTTTCCAAGCCCGGAGTCGTCCAAGTGCTCGACTAGATTGACACTCGCCTCGAGTTCCCGTCATACAAATAAGTTCAACACGTTAATTTAAAATGAATAATGGCTTTTTCAATACCATAATAGTGCAGCCTACATTCCTTGGTTGTTACTATTCGGACGAATTATACAAATTGACCATTATACAAAAAGACCAGTTCTACCAAAATAAATTTCTATTGAGGTGAAATCGGGGGCCCTCATCTTCGAGTTTACATCCATCGGTAATCATTCAAATTATCGAAGTATTCCTACCGTTCAGAACAAGGCGGCGGCCACTGTGTTCCACTAGGATACATCAAGGAAGGTACTTGAGTCCGGAGAAATACTGGAAATATTGCGCTAGTTGCGGCTCAAAGTGATGATGTGTAATAACTCAATAGGTAGGTGATGAAAATATTCAGCAAAATAAAACGAAGGGAACCGGAAAACTCGAAACAAACCGCAGGAATCAACAAATAAACAGAACAAGGAATTCGAAAAACTGACACTGATAAAGATACACAAGGCGGCAATCTGCTGATAGCAAGTGTGGGAGTGGTTATTGTTCAACGTTTCTATTGCCCCAAATGCGTCATAATGTCCAACTTTCATTCGATCTGCCTGACATTTCAAGTTTAAACAAACTCGATTATCTTAAACGACGTTTAACGATGATTTGGGTTGGTGAAAGACGCTCGCCATCTTGCCAGGTTTATTCCTTCAGATTAACTATTAATGCGTTTAGCTAAGCAAGTTTAGAACAACTTTTGGTGAAAGTGGGCCTATGGGTGTAGCACCAACTAGAACACTTCTCCAGCTTTCAGGGGCAATGAGTGAGTTCCTAGCTGACCCAATGAGGTCATGATATGGCGCCAGGGTACAAGTACCAATATTCTGGCACCAGGGATGTGCTAGTCCAGGTATTTCCCTGGAACGGTTCCAACAGTCACAGTGACAAAGATGTAACTGTTCCAAATTACCCACACAGTTCCACTACTGCTTACCAAATGTGGTCAAATCCCACTCTCATGATCTCAACTTGCAATACAAAAGGAAAGAACTCAAACAAGTGTTAAAAAACACTTGAGTTTAGGTAAACTTGTTTATAGTAAGTTAATCTCAAGGTCACACAGCAAGATGGTGGGTGGCTTACTTCAACCCAAATCATCATTAAACTTCGTTAGAGATAACGGAGTTTAACTAATCTTGATATGTCAAGCTGAAATGAAAGAGGGACATCATGTCATACTGGAACAATTGATGCGTTGCACAACAACCCCTCTCACGCTTACCACCAGTAAAGTCCCGCCTTGTGTATCTTCTTCAGTGTCAGTTTTTCAGTTGTCGAGTTTATTGAATTCCTTTGTTTCATTTAGCTGATTTTTGTGGGTTGCTTCGAGTTTTCTATCTCACATCAATTCGTTCGTTTTATTTGGTTGATTCTGTTTATTACCTATTTGCAATACCATAATTCATTTCGAAAAATCACAAATTATGGCACGGCCACATTGAATTTGTAGTTAACGGAGATTAGCTAGTTTATTTGGCCGACTATGGATCATTTAAACTTGAACCCCCTGAGATTGAGTTTAAACTCATAAATCACTCTGGTGAAAGTCATTGATTGCTTAACGTCAGTTACCTTCCGCCTCTTTGGTTTTAAACTCGTTTCAAATTTTAGGTGGAAGTGAGCCTGATACTTCCACGCAACTGCTTAACGATTACATTCAATGCAAACTGCACCTAACGATGACTTCGAATGTGTTCTCTCTTACTTTCAAGGAAAGAAAACATTAGTATTCAAGACAAGGCACATTCCTTTTTTTCAGAGACTAAATTAGTTGAACATTTCAAAACTCGCAAGATTCACTATTCAAAAAAAAGTCCTAACAATGAGATTTTAATAGTGCATAGCAGTCAATTGAGAGTGTAATTAAAACAGGTGACACTCGAAAGTCAGGTAAATTTATACAAGTGAATTTGTTTAGCGAATTACTGAATTTCTACTCTAATAAGATACTATTATGATGACAGGTAATGAGAACTATTTAGCGTTAGTGATTATATCGAGTTTAATGAATAGAATAAATGCTGATCTGGTAACAACAGGATTCAAAATGGATGTATACGATTTCTGAAGGCCCAAACATAAATTCAGAGGGTTTCTACAACAGGTGAATAACTTATAATTGTATTTGAAAGATAATCATTTTTAGGAAAAAGTGTTCCAAGGGGGCTTGGAGGAAGTCTATCGGCTGCGCATTATCAGTTTGGAATCAAATAAATTCGTAGGGAACCATCAAATAGTCAATTTTCGACGATTGAGCTAAATCGGGGTTTCAGACCGCGATAAATTGAAATTTGTAGGCTTTAAGTTGCTGGGCTGACGATCCGTTTGGTATGAAATGAAGGGAACCATCAAAAAGCCAACCCTCATTTCCCCCAAGAGTTTGAGCTGTAAATTTCGGTCATTGGGTCGCGCGAAGTTGAAATTATGAGCATTTGATTGTCATAAGAAAGAGCTGAATTTTGTTCTACACTACTTGAAAAATTCATTGAAATCGGATAAACAGTTGTAAGAGACAAATACGAAATCAAATTTCTTAAACCCTCCGTTGTAAGCGCCTAATTTGCAACATATTTGTTGGCCCTCAGTCTATCTTTTTTAAATATTGAGAGAGTTCGAGTCACAAAGTTTCGGACTCAGAGATCACATTGCCTACCATTGCTTTTTGATACGTAATAATAATATTTATTCGTGCACCTTACACAGGTATGAATGCGTCCGAAAATCGGCTTGATATATAGCATTCGCGAATTTAATGACACCATTGAATTAAACTTTTCGCTAATTCAATTAGACTTTTCGCACAATGAATTTGAAACCACCACGGTATTGAGCGATAATTGATAGTGCAAACTACGTGATGGATATGTTTCGGCTTCCAACAGCTGATCTAGGACGACCTCTCCATTAACCGTTGCCTTTTGGTTTATTATTTTCAATAATGAACCTTTGGAATCAACCAAGAAAAAAAAATTCTAACCCCCCTCAAAATTTAATGTTTTACGACGTTTACAAGCCCTAAATGTAGTACCAAATGCTCGTCTGTAATTGGGGACAGGGCTGAAACATTACTCCAAACGCAGTAGGTATACATAAAACAAAATCATGTTTTATTGAAAAAAAGAAATAAACAAAAAATATAATTCACAGCATTTCCAAGTCAAATTCAACCTTTTCCTAGAAGCAGTTTAAAAAAAATTAATCTAGTGATTCAAATTTTTAAAAGACACTTTCGCCAATTGTTTCAAAAGTCCTTCATTTGTGCTTCAATTACTAAAACATGATTTTGTTTTATGTATAGGTACCTACTGCGTTTTGTGGGTTGTTTTCAGCTCAGTCCCCAATCACAGACAAGCATTTGGTACTACATTTAGGGCTTGTGGGTATTTTTCGTCATTTCCCTAATAATGGCGAAAAGGTTAAATTTATTTTGGAAAAGGTTGAATTTTACTTGGAAAAGGTTGAATTTGACTTGAAAAAGGTTGAATTTGACTTGGAAAAGTGAAGTTGACTTGGAAAAGGTTGAATTTGACTAGGAAAAGGTTGAATTTGACTTGGAAAAGATTGATTTTCACTTAGAAGGTTGAATTTGACTTGGAAAAAGTTGAATTTGACATGGAAAAGGTTGAATTTGACTTGAAAAAGGTTGAATTTGACTTGGAAAAAGTTGAATTTGGCTTGGAAAAGGTTGAATTTGACTTGGAAAAGGTTTAATTTGACTTGGAGAAGGTTGAATTTGACTTGGAAAAGGTTGAATTTGACTTAGAAAAAGTTGAATTTGACTTGGAAAAGGTTGATTTTGACTTGGAAAACGTTGAATTTGACTTGGAAAAGGTTGAATTTAACTTGGAAAAGGTTGAATTTGACTTGGAAAACGTTGAATTTGACTTGGAAAAGGTTGAATTTAACTTGGAAAAGGTTGAATTTGACTTGGAAAACGTTGAATTTGACTTGGAAAACGTTGAATTTGACTTGGAAAACATTGAATTTGACTTGGAAAACGTTGAATTTGGCTTGGAAAAGGTTGAATTTGACTTGGATAATGTTTAATTTGACTTGGAGAAGGTTGAATTTGACTTGGAAAAGGTTGAATTTGGCTTGGAAAAGGTTGATTTTGACTAGGAAAACGTTGAATTTGACTTGGAAAAGGTTAATTTTGACTTGGAAAACGTTGAATTTGACTTGAAAAACGTTGAATTTGACTTAGAAAACGTTGAATTTGAATTGGAAAACGTTGAATTTGACTTGGAAATGCTATACATATACCACCCACGGTAATGTGCCAACTATATCAGGGGAAAATGACGCATTCGACTAGACTTCAGCCGCCAATTCAACCGTACCTGATTGTTAGGACACCCTGAAAGGTGATCACAGAGTTAGCAAAGTCAATCTGAACCTAAGTATAAGAGAATTTTGAAGAAAAGAAGAGATTCCCCCGCTTTGTCGCAACTTTTCACATTAAACTCCACTGGTTTTTCCTAGAGTAGACATCAGGCCACACCAGATATTGCTACTCTCATTCATTTCACTTGTTGGCTGAATTAAATTAATCTTTCAGTTAATCTCAAAGAAAAATTAAATTTTCTCTAAATATTTCAAAGTTAATTTTCGGTGTATTTTTGTAGAATTTTTTCCGTTTTTGTTGTAAGTTCATTTACCACAATATTTTGTTTGTCCAATGTGTGTCTAGCAATTTCAACTGCAAGCCAAGTAGAGGTTTCTGCTTCGTACAAAGCTCAAAACACCGGAGAAGGTATGAGAGTGAAAATTTAAAAAAAATTCCCGATTAGTAAGGGAGTTGGATTTTGTGATTATTTATATCAAACCTTGATAGAACAATTTTTTTTTTTTTTTTTTGGTAGACTCAACAAATTGTAGAAACCACTCTGGAGTAAGAGAAGAAGTATAATAGTGTTAGTGGGTTATGAATTTAGTTTTAGGAAGAAAAGTTACCTTGGCCTTTCCACCGAAGAACCAAGGAGTGTAGCGGCGGGCCCTGAAGGGAATCTCGCCGTAGCCCAGAGTCCTCGTCTGTCGCCCAGGCCCACGAGGGGGCGCCATTTTGGTTCCCTGCGATCGGCCGTCTCCAGGCAAGTTACCTTCGCTCGGCCACCTCCAAAGACCTTCCTTCTCAAATAAACCCGAGAACCCCGGAAAGGAGCAAAGGGTTTTTTGTTCAAATCACACAAAAGAAAGTGGTTTCCAAAGAGAGGTTAGTAGACTGCAACTAACAGTGTATTACCGTACCTACCGGTGAACTTTTTGTCTTATTGACAAGATGGAACCTCAAAAACAAGATTTTCAATCTATGCTCCGGTGTACAAAACAAAACTCCTTCAGCTACAACGAACTAACTTCCCCAATGGTTAAAGTAAGTAATGTGAACTCGAAGTGCATAACTATGAATTACACCAGGAAGGATGAGTGCACAAAGACGAACCCAATGAGTGAATATTTGAAAATAAATATAATAGCAGTTAATAGTGATTGATTCCCGGTATATAAATTGAATGAGCTTTTGCCTAAAGTTTCTATGACTGAACTTCCCAAGTGAACACGAACGAATTACAAGTTTATCAACAACAGCATGCTTTTAGGCCGAAAAACACTCACAGGAATTACGAGGTCTGTTCGGAAAGTTCGTATAAAAATGATATAAAAATCTTATTTCACAATTAATCGGGTAATTTGATTTAGTCTCCTTCAATATACTCTCCCTGTGACAATTTCACTAATCCCATCGCCGTTTCCGCTGTTTGAAGGCTCCGTGAAAGTCCTCAGGTTGAAGGCTTCTCAGCTGCCTCATCATTGCTGCTTTAACGGCCTCAACGTCCTCGAAATGGCGCCCCCGAAGCACCAATTTTGTTTTTGGGAATAAAAAGAAGACACATGGTGCCAAATCCAGCGAATAAGGACGGATGTTCAGCCTCCGTGATCGAACTAGGAGCCAAAATCTCAGGTGCAACGAGAAAGGTGTGAGCGGGGGTTTTGTCGTGGTGGAGGATCCATTCTCGTGCCAAATCCGGTCGTACTCCAGCCTTTGAGGCATCTGAGCACTTCGACGTAGAATTTCCCATTAACACTTTCAATGCAGGCCCCAAAAACGAGACTATTCCCGTGACGATTCGATACTTTCGATATTTATTGCTATTGATATTTTGTTACGATATTTGAATCGATATTTTTCTTGCGATATTATCGAATATTGAAAGGAAAATATTGATATCGAAAGAAAAAATTATCGGTTGTGATGGTTATATTCCTTCCTACTGAAATTTATCAATTTCTCCTAAAATATAAAAAATAATAAAAAACCGAACTGAAGAGAAATGGAAGATGAATGTATTATATTACGTATTGATACAGCTTTTAACGAGTAAAATTTGAACTGGCATTATATCGATAAAAAACGATGCAAAAACATATTCGATATCAGTGAAATCAGTATTTTTCTTTCGATATTCTATCAATACCACAAATATTGATAAAAAAGATGCAAAACATATTCGACATCAGTGAAATCAATATTGTTCTTTCGATAATTTATCGATATCACTAATATTGATGTTAAAAATATGCAAAAACATATTCAATATCAGTGAATCAGTATTTTTCTTTCGATATTCTAGCGATATCACTGATATTTATTTTTATAAAGCGATGCAAAAACATATTCGATAGGTATCAGTGAAATCAGTATTTTTCTTTAGACATTCTATCAATATCTTCAAAATTGATTTAAAAAAAAAAAAAAAATCCGAAAACATTCGATCTCAGTGAAGTCTACGGACCTAGTATCCTTCTAGGATACTAGGTCCATGGTGAAGTCAGTATTTTTCTTTCGATATTCTGTCGATATCACTGATATTGATTTAAAAAAAAGATGCAAAAACATATTCGACATCAATGACAATGTCACATCAATATTTTTCTTTCGATATTTTATCGATATTAGTGATATCGATATTTTATTGATATCGATACTGCCTTCCGATATTATTTCGATGTTAAATATCGCATCGAAAGGTACATCGAATCGTCACTAATTCCCAGTCACGGGACCCTCTATGGAAGTAAACATCACTGACCCCCGAGCAGACCAGGCCACTTGGTGTAATCGGGCTTGCTGGCCAGAACTGAGGATATTTCCACTAATGAATGGTAGAGGTGATAAGGCGCCTTCTGTGGTGTAAGTAGGTATGTCAAATAAGTATATGCCATCCCCCGTGACTGGGCAAGTTCAGCATGATGTAATATTACATCATCCGCATTGAAAGTGTTAACTGTCTAGCATGAAGGGACAACGAATAAAATCTCTCGCGACGAGATTGTGGAAACCCACTTGAATAAAATTGGAGTCAAGAAAAAACTAGTCTACTTCCCAGAAAATAATGAGTTACAAAGTTAAATCGATTTCGACTGTTAAGTCATCATCAGTAACAAATAATAATTGAAGGTATATCACAGAGAGCGCAGCTTATAGTCACAGGTAAAAGGGAGCTTGAATCCCTTAAGTCGAGACAGTGAAAGGCATACCCAATCAGATTGAAGCAGATATAAGTGAAAGGAGAATTTGTTTCTAATTGGCTCAGAGAAGGTAAAGGGATCTGGGGGGATCAACAAATGTGCAAACAAAGTGAAAGCATGTTCCATGCTAAAATCTTGTTACTTACGGTGAGATGGTGAATCTCATATAAGTAACATCATTTTTGCTTCCGAGTCTACCAAGGTAGCGGAAGCTTTGTTTTCACTTTTCAAGGACGAAAAAAAAATTTCTCCAAAATCAAAATTTTCACTCGCGTTTTATTTTAGACCTTTCTGAACAATTTTGGTTCCGTGTCTGTCTGTCTGTGTGTCTGTCATGAATTCCTTGTAACGCGCATAACTATTCGAAGTTATTGTCCGATTTCGATGAAATTTTCAGGGATTGTGCGGGTTGGTGTGTAGACGGTCCCCTATGAAAATCATCATCCTCGGACTGATAGAAGTGACTGCGCATGTGCAAACGTGAATTTCCTTGTAACGGCCGTAACTTCCAGATTTTCCATCAGATTTCAATGAAATTTTCAGGGATGTTACAGATTAGTGTTTAGATGGTCCCCTATGAAAATCATCACCCCCGGATTGATGAGGAGTCCCAGGTTCGACTCCCAGTCAAGCTAAGAAATTTTTTGATCCAATCACTACCGCACTTACATTTTTCGTCCGAATTTGATGAAATTTTCTAGGATTGTCGAGATTAGCGTGTATATGGTCCCCTATGAGGGTAGTGGAAGGTACTTGGAGATTGATGTTTTCAGATTAACTACTATGCATCGGATCATCTATATAATCGGGTTATGGATACGAGGAAGCTATGTGCCACACCCACTTGGTTTTTCTTTCTTACAGGAGTGTCAAATTCTTGATGGACAATGGAGCATTGTTATCTTTGATGTCAAAACAAAGTTTTTTTTGTTCAATGTTCGCCCCGAACATTGAAAAAAAAAACGTTGTTTTAACATTTGACTGGGATTTTCTCGATTTGTTTGTCCTTGGTTCCCCTGCTGTCTTCTACTCTTTGCTTTGGGATTCCAGTTCGACATCAAATTCGTAGAACCAAGACTCATCGCCAGTGAGTCGTCGGCTCAAAATGTCACCAACTTCTTCAGCATCCAACCAGACGTTGAGCCCATTAAAGCAGCAACGGCGAGGCAGCTGAGAAGCCTTCAACCTGAGGACTTTCAGGGAGCCTTCAGACAGTGGAGACGTCGATGGCAGAAGTGCATTGTGTCGAATGGAGAGTATTTTGAAGGAGACAAAATCGAATTACCCGATTATAGTAGAATACAATTTTAATCTCATTTGTATACGAACAGACATCTTATTGAGCTAAAATATGTAAATCCTTAACGCAGACTTAACTCTAGATGTTAGGATGGACTTTAAGAAACAGAGAAAGAAAGAGCAAAACCGAAGTTTTGACAAGAAACCAACGATTCGCTGATGAAATAAGAAATCTCATCTGTAAAGTCGTCCGCTCATGACCTGCATGAGTCATGATAGCAAGCAAGATGCCGTCGTGGCGCATACTTGATGAAGAAACTTGATAATTGTAGCAGACGCAGAAGGAACATGCTGGAGATAACCGAAGATCGTCAGTTCCAGAAAAAATTGAGAATTTAAAAGCAAAAAGCACAACTATATTTCCTCACACATGCAGACATTTATAAGCTAAGGAATAAAATAAAAGGAAATTAGAAGAACGACAAGCTACCGACACCGAACTATCAAGGTAGTATTCAAAATATGGAAGAAGACACCACATCAAGCACAAAACACAACTATGGATTAGGATCATCAAAGCATTCAACATCACAATTATTACCAGTAACCAGTAACTGATCAAATGATGTACTTAGTTGTCTTATTTATTAAGCCACTTGATCAAACAACATCACAACTCGACTGTCTCCTATAATTTCTGAGTTTATAGGGCATTTTTCAATACAGGGGCAGATGAATGAAGGGTCCAGGGGAGAAGCAACATCGCTAGAATCAGAAAATTAACCTCTACTAACTAGAAAAATATCATTCGTGTGGTAAGAGTAGATAAGCTTATTTAAGTTTCAATTTTTTGTTTACTTAAAAATCGTCAGAAAATACTCTATTTGTCACTCCGGATTCATGGAGTACCCAAACAAAAATGGTTGATTTTGTTTGACTTTCAGTATAACATACTAAGTTGAGTCCATTTTCATGTTCTACTCGTATTAACGAATCAATTAGGTTATTACATTTTCGGGTACAACGAATATAAGTAATAAAATGTCTCGTAAGGAAGGTATACAAAACTTCGTATAGGTGTCAGGAACATGGAATTTTGGTTTATTATTTTCAATAATGAACCTTTGGAATCGACCAAGAAAAAATATTTTTTAACACCCCCTAAAAACTTGATGGTTTACGTTTCAAGGTATACGTAGAATCCAAAAATCGAATACAAATTTGGCCGTCCGTCCGCCGTACGCGGCACTTTTGCCACTTAGCATTGACCGATTTTGATGAAATTTGGTACTGTCCCCCGATCAAAAGAATGAACGTGAGGACCGACCTATTCCTAAACTGAAAACATCCGTTCAACTCCTCCGAGCTTGACATTCGTTCTAGGAAATCCCATTTTCAATCACTTCCTTTACCTGACTTTCCACTAGGTACATAGGTTTGAGCGAAAATGAAGAGATTCACAAGGGAAAGGAATTCAGGTGGTGATTTATCACTTGAACGCCTTCAAGAACTTGAAGTATCTATAGAGGAAAATGATAAACCTTTGTGAAATAATTAGCAGCGTTTTTTATTCGATTTTCAGATTCTACGTTCTTTTACAAGTAAATCAACTGATTTTGAGAATCTTTAAATTTTTTTTGGTCGATTCCGAAGGTACCTACATTATTGAAAATAATAAACCAAAAGTGTTCAAATTGACACTTGACCGCTGAAACTACCAATTTCAATAACGAACCTTTAGAACCGACCAGAACAAAATTCAATACCTCTCAAAATTTGCTGGTTTTTGTTTCAAAATACCTATGTAAAATCCTAAAATCAAATAAAAATTTCCAAAAAAAAAAAAAAAAAAAAGGCCAAAAACCGGTGTCTTTCCTAACAAACGTCGAGATGAGTTATTTTATTACGTAATTACGTCAGGTCACTATTCTTTCTCGATCGCGAGTTCGTAATGTAGGTATTTTTCTTGTCCAGATATCATTGGACAGAAGTGAGGCATGTCTTAAACTCCAATATAATAAGGGGGTAACGAGGGGAAAGGAAGAACGTATGACTCAGGGCAGGGTCAGGGGTATTGGGTAAGGTCAGTCACCTGTAAACGCATATTTGTGGAAAAGGGTGTAGTTCTACGTTGTGGATACCCAACTTCCTGTCGGGCCTCGCGTTCATTCTTTTCATCGGGGGACAGTATGTAGGCTCCATTTGGGGTCTAGTTGTGCCCCGAAGATTTTGGTTGATGTAAGTCACTTCTAAGGGTTCAAAAATAAATTTTGAAATTTTGGAAACGCCCTAACTCCAAAAATGTTGATATAAAAGTATTGCTTTTCCTTCAATTTAAGATTCTATAGAATTTTTAGAATTTTTGAGACCACGCGGAGCTCTGTAGGACAAACCGTTCGCTCCCTACGAGAATTTAAAGGTTTTACGTACGATAAATCAGAAACACGAGTGTGAATCGCAAAAGAGGCCTAATCTCCGTTAAAATTTTAGCTGACCGAAATGCGATCGATGTTTTTCTTCATGTTGGATGGTTGGTGGCTTTGCAGACGAGTGATCTACATAAAAATAATAAACCGTTGTGTAATAATTTGCAGCGTTTTTAAATACAGGGGCAGATAAATGAAGGGTCCAGGAGAAAAGCAACATCGTTAGAATCAGAAAATGAGCCTCTCCTAACTAGAAAAATATCATTCGTGTGGTAAGAGTAGATAAGCTTATTTAAGTTTTAATTTTTTGTTTACTTAAAAATCCTCAAAAAATACTCTATTTGCCACTCAGGATTCATGGAGTACCCAAACGAAAATGGTTGATTTTGTTTGACTTTCAGTATAACATACTAAGTTGAGTCCATTTTCATGTTCTACTCGTATTAACGAATCAACTAGGCTATTATATTTTCGGGTACAACGAATATGAGTAAGAAAATATCTCGTGAAGAATGCTATACCGTTAGGAAGGTATACAAAACTTCGTATACCTTTTGAACTGGTGGTCGTTTTATAGAGGCACTTCCCTGCATCCCTCTCTCCCACCCCCACCTTCCTCATCTTCCCTCATCCGTAGGGCCGGCGCACAGTGGGCAAAATGACCAATCTAGGTGGACAAAATTATTTTTTGGTCGGTTTTTTACTCAAAATTGAATAAAAAGACGCTGATTACGGGAAAAATTATGAAAAGATTTCTTGACTTCAATGAAAGAAGGCAAACGGTATATCATGATATTTGTGTACATGTTTTATCTTAAATTCTTGACATTATGATTAGGTACTGATCAATTACTTTGAGATTAATGACATTATTACAGTGTTAAACGGATATAACTCTGAAATATTGAATTTGAAGATATTATAGTCATGTTCTCATTCGACATTGTAGAAGATTCAACTGTTGACGTGCTTGAAGTTGCTTCTTTCAAGATACGGCTTGTGATCCTGTTTTCTGCTGAGTAGAGAGCAGTGAGCGCCCCAAAGAATAACTTTTCGGGACCAGAAGTCAACAATTCTTTCACTTTTCTTCTTTTTGTTTTATCGCCTGAGTGCTCAAACGGTTCTTTGGGACGCACAGGTGGTTGGTTCATGATTCCTTGAGTAATTTTATAGGAAATGACAACTTCATACTCTTTCCCACTCAGCCATGTCGAATATTTGTTGGAAAAAAGTCTTCTTTTCTAGGCAATTTTCCCACCTCTCTCCGATTTTTTTGAAAAGTCATCACAGCTTTTTTGATAATTTTTAAATTTAATATTTCTGAAGAATCGTCGAGATTACCTAACCCAATCACATACCTAGTGAGGTTTTCGTGGCGATCTTTCTTCGGTAGCTGTTTCCATTACTCGTCAAATTGATGGCGAGGAATCGTGATATTTATACCTTATAATCAACCATTTTATTAAGTAACTCGGAAAACGCATAAAATCGCAAAAAAAAGGTGGTTGAATACCGAAACTAGAACACTTAAAGAAACGAAAAAAAATCGGATTTCCTTGGCAACTCTTGGCCGTGTGCTACTTTAACTCCAAGACGTCAATTATCATTTTTTAAAATACGTTATGGCGTTTGCTCATAAACATACAGTATCAGACGCTATTTTTACAATTTCAGCAGGAAAAAATAGTACTTACTCCTTTCAATGGTTTCCATTATTGCCGAAATCAAGCCTGGAACGATCATGCCTACAACTAACTGCAGTGTAGACGAGAAAAGTTAGGGATTCATAGTAGCTGATAATACGATCTTATTCGAACAGGAAACGGCGTCACTTTTGATCTAAGTTTTTACAGCCATAGAAGGTTTTGGCGATGTAAATATTAACATTTTGGGGACTGCGAACTCATAATGAACAATTACTAATATTGGAGATTCCCATGTTTTGACTTGACTTTTGTCCACCTAGATTGTCCATTTTGCCCACTGTGCGGCGTCGGGTGAGTCCTGGGCGTCCTCCCCGTTATTTATTTTTTATTTTTATTTATGGCGTGCCCCCTCCGTCACAAAAGACATTAAATCAAAATTTTTGTCTTTGAGGGGAGTTCAAAAAAAAAAAAAAAAAAAATGTCAGGAACAACATGGAATTTTTTCCGATGGCTCCCTGTTCGTATTTTGTAGATCTCTCGACACATTATTTTTTTTTTTTTTTGAGCAAACTTAAGTACCTCGTTTTACCGTTTGAGTTTTGAAGATAAAATATAATTTTTCTATAAAATGAGCAGATATAGAATAAAGTGGCAATTGTGGTCTCATTTCCGATTTTATAAGCTGAATTGAGCGGATTTTTAGACATCGGGAAACGAAGACAATAATCACCGTTTGTAGCGGGATTGAGCGTACATGCAATGATAGGTACTAGTTACTGGTTACCTCGACAGAATGCCTCAATCAGATGAGAGGTTTTACCTGAAACGTGGGGGCTTGAACGCTGCTGATGGCTCTCTTCGCTACGAGGAGTCCTGGGGTGGGGTGGTAAGAGTCTGTAAAGCAAGAAGAACGGAAATGGTTAGTTTTAGCGGATTGAGGTGGCGAAAAAATACGAACTCACGTAACACTTGAAACAGCAGTTTTTAATAAGGAAACGTCTCGAGCAGTTAAGTAGACAAAAGCAATATGAGGGTTGTAGAAGAAGTGGGGAGGTCCACTCTGATTGGGTATAGGATTGCCTCCAGATTAGAAAACCAATAGTTAGTATAATGGTAGAGAAAGAAAACGTACTTCCGTATACAGGGTGTCCAAGAAAGATATTGAAACTTCAGGGGTAGATTTTTCAAGGTATTTCCAACAAAAAATATCTCTAAGCCATTTTCTTTTAACCCCTTGTTTTTTCAAGTTTTTTCAATTTAAAGATTTTGCTTCCGAGCCTACCAAGGTAGCGGAAGCTTTGTTTTCACTTTTCAAGGACGAAAAAAAAAGTTCTCCAAAATCAAAATTTTCACTCGCGTTTTGCGTTTTAGACCTTTCTGAACAATTTTGGTTCCGTGTCTGTCTGTCTGTGTGTCTGTCTGTCTGTCTGTATGTGTGTGTCATGAATTCCTTGTAACGCGCATAACTATACGAAGTTAATGTCCGATTTCGATGAAATTTTCAGGGATTGTGCGGGTCGGTGTGTAGACGGTCCCCTATGAAAATCATCATCCTCGGACTGATAGAAGCGACTGTGCATGCGCAAACGTGAATTCCTTGTAACGACCATAACTTCTACATTTTCCATCCGAGTTCAATGAAATTTTCAGGGATGTTACAGATTAGTATTTAGATGGTCCCCTATGAAAATCACTACCTTCCGCATGATGGTAGCCACTGCGCATGCGCAAACGTGAATTTCCTGAATGAATTACCCCTGTCAACGGGTTCCCTGACCCTTCATTTTAAGCGCCCCCCCGTTATGGAGAACACCCACGAGCAGCCTCATAACCCCCGCCTGCCCATTGGCACGCGGGGTTCTAGGGGAGGCGCTCAGAGGCGCCCCAGGCAGGGGCGTCGGCCATCCTCACCTTCCTCCTCTTCCTCATCATCCCTACCCTCTTCCTCTTCCACTGCCTCTTTGAACCACCAGTGTGCCCATTGTGAGCGAGCTTTCACTACCAGGTCCGGCCTTGGTCTCCACGTCAGACGGAAGCATCCTGTTGCTGCTAATGCTGCTATTGATATTGAACGAGTACAGCACAGGTATGCTTCCGAGGAATTGCGCAGGATGGCGGCAGATGAGGTGGTGGCTGTGCGCGATGGGGTACGAAATATCAATGTCTATTTAAGCGAACGTTTTCCCATGCGCACAGTCATTGCCATCAAGAACATCCGCCTGAAGCCCCACTATAAGCAGCTTGTCCAGGAAGCGATCCTGGCAAATAGCAGTGGGGCTTCTCCCGCATCTCCTGTTGCTGACGTGGAGCAGCAGCCTGCCATTCAGTATCCCTCCCCCGGGACCTCCGGTCTTCTCGCCGATCTGAAGACCGAAGTCTTGAGGCTCGGGGGGCAGGTAGGTCGTATTGAAGGCTATGAAAGCACCTACCTGCAGGGTCTGGCGAGGCGGGCTGCTGAAGGGCTGGATAACCTGGAAAATGAGGTGGCAGCCTATTTAGGGAGAATCTTCCCGCGGGTTGGGGACGCGACCGTGACGCGGCACCAGGGGGGACCTCCTCCTGGAGTGGTGTTGCGTGGAGGTCGCAGAGCAGCCAAACAAGCAAGACGGCGGGAGTACCACCGGGTTCAGAGTTTGTGGAGGAAGCATCCGGCGCGTGTGGCTGCGGAGGTACTGGAAGAGCCTGGGGAAAATCAAGTTCAACCCCCTCTCCAGGAGTTTGTGGATTTCTGGGAGCCACTTCTGAGTGCTCCCAGTCACGACCCTGGTGAGCGTGTGGTTCCCCCAGTCTCTACCAGGGATTCCTTGCGCGGCATCATGTGTTCGCCGGTGCTGTCTGACGAGGCACATAAGTGCCGTGTCAAGAACTCCACTTCCGCTGGACCTGATGGTATTTCCGCCCGTCGCTGGAATAAAGCACCTAAGACGATTAAGCTGCTCGTCCTCAACCTACTCCTCCTTGCGGGAAGACCCCCGAAAGTGTTAACCCGAGCCCGAACGGTGTTCATCCCAAAGAAAGGGGGAAGTGGGCCTGGAGGCTATCGACCGATCTCTGTGTCCTCGGTAGTCTTCCGCCACTTCCAGAAAGTACTGGCATCTCGCCTCCAGGTGGCTGGTATCATTGGTGACGTCCAGAGAGCGTTTCGGCCGGCAGATGGCACAGCGGAGAACCTTACAGTTCTCCAAACTGTCATCTCGCTGGCCCGTATGAAGCGCCGCCAACTCAATCTGGCTGCTCTGGACGTCGCTAAGGCCTTTGATACAGTCAGTCACCTTGCCCTGACCGATTGCCTTCGTGGTGTCGGGGCCCCATCTCGGTTAATCGAGTATGTGGCCTGTCTGTACCAGGAAGGCGTGACGGTCCTGGAGGCAGGAGGTGAGGTGTCAGGGGATGTAAGGATCGGGCGTGGGGTACGCCAGGGGGATCCCCTATCACCACTCCTCTTCAACCTGGTCGTGGACACGGCCTTGGGTAAGCTGCCCACAGAAGTAGGGTTTGATCTCGCCCCTGGGGTGCGAGTAGGAGCATTGGCTTTTGCCGATGATGTTATCCTACTCGCAGAAACCCGTGAGGGCTTGCAGATCGCCCTCAATGCATTTGCTAAGCAGCTAGCCAGGTGTGGACTTGTGGTTAACCCCGATAAGTGTGGGTCGGTCTCCTTGGTCCCGTCGGGTCGCCAACATAAGGTGAAAGTTGTGGATGGGGGTTTTGTCATAGGACAATCCCCCATCCCATCTCGATCCGTGTTGGAGGTTTGGCGGTACCTTGGAGTCGACTTCATGGGGGTGGCCACCATTAGTGCCAGCCGTGTGGACCTTGGTAGAGCGCTAGCTCGCGTTACCAAGGCTCCATTGAAGCCACAGCAGAAGCTGCGCCTCCTCCGCACGTACTTACTGCCAAAGCTGACCTATGGGTTAGTCTTTGGCAGGCTTACGGCGGGGAGGCTGCAAGAGTTAGATCGACAAGTTCGCTCTGCTGTGCGCTCTTGGCTGAGGTTCCCACCTGGTGTCCCAAGTGCCTATGTTCACGCACCGGTCAAATCCGGTGGGCTTGGCATTGTGTCTCTCTCGGCATGTATCCCTTCATTGCGCCGCCAGCGCCTGCTAGCCCTTCAAGGGTCGAGCTGGGAGGTCGCCCGTGCGGCTGCTGATCTTGATTTTGTCAGGCAGCAGTTAGCATGGTGCGACCGAGCAACACCATCTGCTCCAAAACCCAGTTCGTCTGCTGAGTTCGCTGCTGCGCTGCATGAGTCAGTAGATGGTAAAGAACTCCGACAGTGCTCCGAAAGCCCTGTCTCTTCCCAATGGGTAGATTGGGCTTCGGAGGGCATTGGGGCCCGCGACTACCGACACTTCCACGCCGTCCGCATGGCAACTCTGCCAACTGCGGTACGGTGTTCGAGGGGTAGTCGTGGGACAACTCTACCCCTTTGCCGCGCCTGTCGCAGTGGAAATGAACATCTGTATCATGTAGTGCAGCAATGTCCTCGGACTCATGGGGGCCGCATTTTACGTCATGATGCGGTCGCCAAGCAGATAGCAGGTGCTTTGTCATCTAGCGGCTGGGATGTTGAGAGGGAGAGATTGTATCACATGCCAAGTGACCAGGGTAAGAAGCCCGACATTGTTGCCGTCAAGCCCGACCAGTCTTGCATTATCCTGGATGTCCAAGTTGTCAATGGCAGCTTGGACATGGAGCAGACTTGGCGGGCTAAGATAAGAAAGTATGATAGAAATGATTTACGGCAAGCAGTGTCGGAGCTAAAAGGAGTGGCACCCAACAACATAAGGGTGATGGCTGCAACCTTATCATGGCGCGGGCTGTGGTGCGGGAAAAGCGCCATGGAGTTGCGTGAGTTGGGCATCTCAGTAGGCGTACTCCGTGGTATCACCACCCGTGTCCTGCTCGGCTCATATTTGAACTGGTGGTCGTTTTATAGAGGCACTTCCCTTCATCCCTCTCTCCCACCCCCACCTTCCTCATCTTCCCTCATCCCTAGGGCCGGCGTCGGGTGAGTCCTGGGCGTCCTCCCCATTATTTAATTATTTATTTATTTATTTTTATTTTATGGCGTGCCCCCTCCGTCAAAAAAGACATTTTGTCTTTGAGGGGAGTTAGAAAAAAAAAAAATAAAAAAATAACGGCCATAACTTCCACATTACCTACCTGATTTCGATGAAATTTTTAGGGATTATGAAGATTGGGTTGTAGATGGTCCCCTATAAAATTCATTACCCCCGGACTGATAGTAGCCGCTGCGCATGCGCGAACGTGAATTCCTTGTAACAGCCATAACTTCCACATTTTCCATCCGATTTCAATGAAATTTTCAGGGATGTTACAGATTAGTATTTAGATGGCCCTCTATGAAAATCACCACCTTCGGAACGACAGTACCCACTGCGCATGCGCAAACGTGAATTCCTCGTAACAGCCATAACTTCCACATTTTCTACCCGATTTCGATCACATTTTTAGGGATTACGCGGATTAGGTTGTAGATGGTCCCAATGAAACTCAAGTCCTCAAAATTTACAGTAGCCTCTGCGCATACGCATACGTAAAATCCTTGTAACAGCCATAACATTTACATTTTTCATCCGAATTTGATGAAATTTTCTAGGATTGACCAGATTAGCGTGTAGATGGTCCCCTATGAGGGAAGTGAAAGGTACTTTGAGATTGGTGTTTTGAGATTAACTACTATGCATCGGATCATCTATGTAATCGGGTTATGGATACGAGGAAGCTATGTGCCACACCCACTTGGCATTTTTTTCGTATGTTGAACCTTGTCTCACTAATATGACTATAACTCCCTTATTTTTCGCGGAAATTCAAATTTGATTACACCGTTGAAAAGAGCATTAAATTTCTCATCAGATGAGCTACAACAGACATTTTTAACCTTACACCTAGGTAAACATAAAAGTTTGAAAACCTAGTTTTCTAGTCCAAACTTGCAAGTTCGCAATTTTTGAGTTTTTTGACGAAATTCTCAAGAGATTTTCACCCATTCCCTGTAGAGGAAATTCGATGCGATTTTCAGAAAAACATCCTCAAAATCTCAGGTTTCCAACGGTATAATCATAAAATATTTTACAGTCGAATTTGATGGAGAAATTTGTGTTTGAACGTGAAAAACCCTGGATTTTTTTTCAACTAAATCGAAGGTTTGACGGGAGGATCGGGGGAGGGTCTTCTCCGCCGTCGCTCCTCTCACCCTCCATCCCCGAATCCTCCCGTTCTGCTCGGAAATTCGAAAGTTGAGTCGACAGGAGGGAAAATGTAGCATGCTAGAAGATTGACATTCGAGTTGCTGACTATTTAGAGGAGTTGGTGGGTAACGTGACAGCGAATATTTCAACCGATCACATTAGGTTTGTTCCGGCAAGGCGACGACGGCAGAGGAGCATGGAGGCTCTTAAGTTAAAAGAAAATTATCTTTGTTCATTCTTGTCTGTTCATTAAGCTCATTCATGTTTGTTGAATGTTACGTTTCACGTTTTAACCCGGGATCGTATCCAGACCGTGAAGTCACAAATTTTATCCAATTTAATAAATTACGTGTTTTATCTACGATTTGTTTTTGCCTGCTTTTAGCAGGCTTTTCAGCTAGTTTGATATATTTCCCCTTCCAAAATAATAATCTCAAGTTTACGTAGCGCAAAGTAGTTCAAATACTGCATCAACAAAACAACATGAGCTGCAACAACGTTGACTGTTGACCGATGAGGCCTATGAACTGACATTGTCATCTTTTACTTCTCAGAGTCCAATCAATAGAACGAAACGTCGATAAATTGTTAGGAAATATGTTGTAAGAAATGGAGGGCACTCACCAGAGGAAGAAAGTGGCAACGTTTCAGGAACAGAGCTCACGTGAAACCTAGATATTTTGCGACTAGGAGGAACACTGTTGCATTCTGGTTCGACTTCACTCATGTCCTGGAAAATAAAATGTCAGATTGGTACTCCTATGTCACATAATATCATTAATATAATTATTGAAGTATAGTAATATTATTACAATGATTGTTTATAAGCACTCTCAATTGAAATAATTTTCTGAAGTTAGGTTAATCATCTATTGAAACCAATTTGAATTGAAAGCGAATATCTTCAAAGTTATTCAAACGAGGTTATTTCCTATTCACCCTCTCCACTAATGGGATTTAATTCAATTTCAGATTTTCATTTAATTCAATTCAGATTTAATTCAATTTAATTTAATGGGGATTTAAATTCAAGCGCTCAAACAATCGGTGGAAATTTGTTTCCACAAAACAAACTTAATGCAAGAGCTACTCGACAGCCTGTGGGAGGCAGAGTTTTACTTTTGTGATGACGCGGTTGCTTCACCGCCAAAATGTTTAATCAAACAAATTTTCAAAATGCGTTAATTACTCTTATGGACAAATTTTTGTCACGCTAAGGAGGAGTTTTCTTTCAAACGGGCTAACATCCTTTTGGATTCAAAGCGAAGAAGCTGTCTAGGGTTCCCAAATTTTCCAAATAGTTAGTTCATGGAACTTTTGATTGTAAGACCGAATTTCGAAATTGTGGCGAGCGTTTTGAGGGAGATGCGGCCATTTCTTATTTGGATATAAGCCCATTTGATGAAAAACGATGGATATGAGTTATTTTGGAAAAAAACGAGTTTTGGGTGTGTGAAGAAAAATCTCATTTTCATTTTCTTTCAATAATGAACATTCAGAATCGAGCCAGAAAAATATTCTAACCTCCCTCAAAATTTGATGGTTTGAGTTTCAAGGTACGTAGAATCCGAAAACAGAAAAGAAAAAAGTATTTATTGAAAACAACGGGATGAATATAAGCCGTTTTGTCGGCAAACCCGATTTTAGGAAGATTTTAAAGAAGGATACAGACCGTTTCGGAAGGAATTCAAGTCGTGAGGTGATAGGCCTTATCCCAAACATTCAGAATCCGTGAAAAAAAAACAAAAAAAGTGTAAAAAATGGATATAAGCCCGTTTGAAAGAAAACTCTTCATAGTCTAATCCTAAAAATATAATTTATAATCAACCTACATTACGAGCATCGTAATTATTAAGAGAAGAAGGGATTTGATATTGACTACAGCAGTAAGTTCGCTGATGTACTTTTCACCACAATTTTGCAGAAAACGAGAGTTTATAGAAAAACCCAAAAAATACTGCCATATTTTAGGGGGGCCCTTGATGTAGGGCCTAACACTGTTCTTGTTAGGGATGGATCTATCGGAGGAGTGTAGAAGTTATTGCTTTTAAAGATTTTTACGTTTGCGCGTGCGCGGTAGCCACTATCGATCCGGGAGCAAAGATTTTCATAGGGGACCATCTACACGCCACAATCCCTGAAAATGTCATCGAAATCGGATATTGGGGAATTTGCCTCCCATTTTTTATTTGATTTTTTCGGAAGAGGGTTCACTGATATGGAAGAAAACCATAGTGTGCTGCTCGAAAAAGCAATCAAAAAAATTTAGAGAATTTAAGGATGATGGAAATTTTAAAAGAAGCGGCAATCTGTTCATGGGGGCATGGGGTTGCAACGTAACCAGTCTTCTAACCAATCTGACTTCATAGAAGGAGCTGTGTCCCTCTGAGGTAGCGCTACCTCTGGAAATGCAAATGAAACTGTAGCTTACATGATCGAACACAGAAGCGCGCGACTGGGGGAAGAGAAAAAACCCAGACGTGCAAGTGACCAAAAGAAACAATTTTACTCACTCTTTTCACAATCCGATTCTACTTATTAGTTAATCAAGCATTATTAGTCTTCATCCTCTCTTATTTAGTTTCTATATTAAGTTAGTTTCGTTATTTGAATCACATTATTTGAGTGGTCATTTGACTGGATCGTTTCGTATTGTCGCGCTTAGAACTTAGAAGGGCGTTTAGAACTCTACCTGTTGTCGATCTGCGGTACTATCCAGAGTTCCGAGCCAGAGCGCTCAGTATGTGAATCCGGTCATTTTTCGCGTTGTTTTTGCTTCCGAGTCTACCAAGGTAGCGGAAGCTTTGTTTTCACATTTCAAGGATGAAAAAAAAAGTTCTCCAAAATCAAAATTTTCACTCGCGTTTTACGTTTTAAACCTTTCTGAACAATTTTGGTTCCGTGTCCGTCTGTGTCTGTCATGAATTCCTTGTAACCGGCATAACTATACGAAGTTATTGTCCGATTTCTATGAAATTTTAAGGGATTGTGCGAGTTGGTGTGTAGACGGTCCCCTATGAAAACCATAGAGAATGGTTTTTCATAGAGGGATTCATTCATAGAGGGATGGTCCCCTGTGAGAATCTCAAATCCTATTCATTGCATCACTAGGCCTCAATAGCTCAGAGGTAGCACATAGAATTATCCCCCAGAGGTCCCGGGTTCGAATCCCAGCCGAGGCTAAGCATTTTTTTGATCCAATCACAAACATCTACTCACTTCCCAATAAACCTCTTCCCAATAAAAGCGCGTAGTTAATTCTTAATTAATGTTTTTTTTATATTTTTTTTTCCAGACACGAATTTGTAGGTAACCATGATTATTTCTTCAAATGATAGATTGAGATAAGGACTGCCGTCATCACATTACTCACTTACCTAAGAAATGGTGGCATGTAAGCTTGGCCTGGCGGCTAAACTAGACGAATTTTTTAAGCAGGCCTAAAATTAGTAATAACTAATCAAGAAGGCCAAAAATAACAAAGACGAATCTGCAGAAATATGTATAGGTCCGTTCAGACTAATAAGATCAGCTTCTTCCAGACGTATAGTTTCTCATTCTCCGTCCATGTCTTAACCCCATATTTCAATGTAGTACAAGTAAATAGATTTTGCTTCCAAGTCAACCAAGGTAGCGGAAGCTTTGTTTTCACATTTCACTTTTCAAGGTTGAAAAAAAAAAAAAATGTTTTCCAAAATCGAAATATCCACTCGCATTTTACGTTTCAGACCTTTCTGAACAATTTTGGTTCCGTGTCTGTCTGTCTGTCTGTCTGTCATGAAATCCTTGTAACCGGCATAACTATACGAAGTTATTGTCCGATTTCGATGAAATTTTCAGGGATTATGCGGATTAGGTTGTAGATGGTCCCCTATGAATATCATTACCCCACACTAACAGTAGCCACTGCCCATGCGCGAACGTGAATTCCTTTTAACAGCCATAACTTCCACATTTTCTACCCGATTTCGATGAAATTTTCAGGAATTATACGGATTAGGTTGCGGATGGTCCCCAATGAAAATCAAGACCATTGACAGTAGCCTCTGCGCATGCCCTAACGTAAAATCCTTGTAAAAGCCATAACACTTAAATTTTTCATCCGAATTTGATGAAATTTTCTAGGATTGTCCAGATTAGCGTTTAGATGGTCCCCTATGAAGGAAGTGAAAGGTACTTAGAGATTGGTGTTTTGAGATTAACTACTATTCATCGGATCATCTATACAATCGGGTTATGGATACAAGGAAGCTATGTGCCACACTCACTTGGCAGACGTTTTTCTTCTGTCAATCCATCTCTTCAATTAGGCATCCAGGCTCTACTTTATTTCCAACAGATTTAGTTGACTGCTCTAACTTTGTAGTATAAATTATATCCCGACGATCTCCCCCCTTCAAGTTCTTTGAACTCAGTTCAGGAGTAAACACTTTGAAAGGTGGGGACGAATATTTTTCAAAATCTGTTGTTCCAGAATTTTGAGGAGTCTTTTGGGTACCATTTGTGATATCAGGATCCACTTTATCGGGAATTTAACCCAGTGGAATCTGTTCAGTTGATGAACGTGTCAAACGTATCGTTGTTTCATCTCGCTCTGGGACGAACACTCGAACATGTCTAGGACCTAAAACCATCTCTATTTGACCAGCCAGCCATGAATCACCTGATTCCATTATATTGTAGTTTGCTAGATTTAAAAAAATAGTTTTTGTTTTTAAATAATCGACTCCATCACTTCTTAAATACATTGATGGCTTTTCTGAGTTTTGCTCTGTACGTGGGAGTGGATCTCACTCAATAATTCATCCTTAAGCCGTGAAGAAGGAAATACATTGACCGATAGCTCGGCAGAATAGGAGTGAATACAGGTTTTACCCTCATCCCAATCACTAGAGACACTACTGATGATAATGCAATTTAGAAAAACATACCGCCGTAGATGACATGAGAGAGCTGCCAGAACTTCCTTCCCTCTTGTAGCCACTACTCAACTTCGCTAACTCCTGAGAATCCAATAAATCAAATATTGAGTACATTTGAAAATTTTAATAACGTAGAATTTGTGACTGCCAGTCGAGACCATAACTTACATGCTCAAGATTCTGAAGATCAGAAGGAGGATTTCTGGTGGAGTTAGCGCGCGATCGCTCTTCTTTCGAGACTGGAGACCCCACGTGAGAATCCAACGAACTTCCCACATTCTAAAAATATTCCAGGAAACTCATTATGGCACGATCCGATCAATTCGACAAGATTCAAATCATACGAAGCTTCATTTTTTTAATGTAAATACATGGATTGTATTCGGAATAGGCCCTAAAGTACAGCAAACCCTACGCAATATGAAATATCGAAGAGATCCTCGCCTTCAGGAACCGACAGTCCATAATTCTTTGGATCAAGAAGTACCCTCATGGTGGAAATCATTTCTGTTAAGACTTCGATGCAACTTTTCGGCAGCCCCTTTTCACATCAAATTTCAATCTAATTCACTTTTCGACAGATTGCAATACTGCTTTGTTGAATCGATTTTTTTTCTGTAAGAGTTTATTCGACATTTTCAGTGAAATAATTCCTTAGACTCACCGAAGCAGGTTTATGATCTCCTGGATGATCAGCATGATCAACATCTGAAAACGATCAAAAATCCAAGTTAAAAGAATCGCTCAGGTTTGTTGCGCTATCTCGAAAAAACCGAAACATTCGTCAGTCCAAGTTTCATCGAAGCCTTGCAGATAAGTTCTTCCCGTTTTGAACGCAAGCTACAAGTCCTAGTAAGATGGTCGACAATATAGTACCAAAATCGGTACACCAAATGCCAATATTGTAGAAAGTACCGAAAATCCTAAATTAGCGGTATGTCCTCAGTGTTGTAGATGGACCTGGAGGCATACAGAAAGTCATATACAGCCAGACAAACAATAGAGGATCTATGAAGAGAAGAGCTCGTGAAATTACCAGGGATGACGATTGTGGGAGGTACTTCCGAGTTATCGATTTCCAGGGGTGCTCCGAGGTTGTGGATGGTGGTCTGCGGGGAGGTTCCGGGCTGCAGCTGCAACAAAGTGAATTTTGAAAATCAGCTTCGAAAAAAAAGTCTGCCAAGTGGGTGTGGCACATAGCTTCCTCGTATCCATAACCCGATGCATAGTAGTTAATCTCAAAACACCAATCTCTAAGTACCTTCCACTACCCTCATAGGGGACCATCTAAACGCTAATCTGGACAATCCTAGAAAATTTCATCAAATTCGAACGAAAAACGCTGCAAATCATTGCTCAAAGGTTTATTATTTTCTGTATAGATCACCCTTCTGTATAGATCACTGGTTCTCCATCAATAGCACCTACCACCATCTGTATTCTCCCTTGACCTTCCCTCTCAAATTTCAGCTTCCTGCGTTCAATAGGATTGAAAACGGCTTCGGAGCTCACTCAGCTGATCAGTGATCTGAAGAGTGAAGAAGATCTCCTCGAATGCTGGAGACGCCTGGAAGAGCACTTCCATTCAATAGGAGTAAAAATGGCTTTGGAGCTCACTCAGCTGATCAGTGATCTGAAGAGTGAAGAAGATCTCCTCGAATGCTGGAGACGCCTGGAAGAGCACTTCCATTCAAAAGGATTGAAAAAAACTTTTTAACAAAAAAACGGACCGACCTCAAAACTGATGATGGCATCCCACTAAAAAGGAAAAAATAATAACGACAACTTATTCAGATAGGTTGGTAGGTAGGTACGCATTGAAGTCGCCGCCGTGCCCATCTGCAGAGACAAACATACACAAGTAGATTCCACTTCCATCTGGTTAGTATTACAACATGGGTCGATAGTGCAATACACAACATGAATGAGAGTGGGTACCTATCATTGAGGTAATGCATGTGTTCCAAAACTATTAGGTAGTAAGTACGTCACTGCTGTCGTATGAAGGAGGATGAGAGAGTGGCAATAAGTGTGAATCCCCGTACGAAATGTTTGGATTCCAACAAACCATCTCTTGATTAGATAGTATCTAATAGTTATTTATCTAATTATACGTGATCAATCTTTGATTACATAATATCTAATTAATCTTATATTCCATGTATGGCATATTGAATGTAGAATTGTCTAGATCATGATGTGGGTTTGTGATATGAGTTCATACTCAAATGAACCAGTTAGTGTTACAACATGCGTCGATAGTGCAATACAAAACAGGAGTAAGGGTAGGTAAGTAAGTAAACAACCTTCTCATGTTGAATTTTTATCCAACTGCCATTTTTGGTGACGCAGACGTCTTCAGCTGTTATCAAAGGAAATATTCTTACTGAGATTCACACTTATTGTCACTCTCTCATCCTCCTTCATACGACAGCAGTGACGTACTACCTAATAGTTTTGGAACACATGCATTACCTCAATGATAGGTACCCACTCTCATTCATGTTTTGTATTGCACTATCGACCCATGTTGTAATACTAACCAGATGGAAGTGGAATCTACTTGTGTATGTTTGTCTCTGCAGATGGGCACGGCGGCGACTTCAATGCGTACCTACCTACCAACCTATCTGAATAAGTTGTCGTTATTATTTTTTCCTTTTTAGTGGGATGCCATCATCAGTTTTGAGGTCGGTCCGTTTTTTTGTTAAAAAGTTTTTTATTTTACTATTTTTGTATTTTCAAAATTTTTTTATTTTTTACTTTTTAGTGATTTTTTAAATTTATTTTTAAAATTTAATTTTATACTTAAGTCATTTGTTTTAATTTTTAATTTATTAATTTTTTCGACTTTAATTATTTTAATTTTACATAACTTACCTACTACCAAGTACTTTTGTTTAAAATTTTAAATCATTCGTTTTAATTTTTATCTTATTAATTTTTTCGACTTTTATTATTAAAATTTTTTTTTTAATTTTACATAATTTATCTACTACCAAGTACTTTTGTTTAAAGTCGGTACCTATGCTTTGAGTTACCGACTGTTAACCTTTTTTCTACATTTTTCGCTATTTTTCTTATTTAAATCTTTTACTTGTATTTTTTAATTACTAATGGTTTTTTTTATGGTGGAATTAATTATTACTTTTTGAGGTTTTTTATATAGTAGGTAACTTTATTGTTTAATTTTTACATTTTATTTTAGTACCTATACCTACAGTATTATTGTTTAAAGTAGTTATTAGTGAGTCCAAAAAATTATTAAACATATTGTTTAGTAATGCATGCATTCCAGGGCACGTCCCATTGGATAAGCATTAAGTCAATTAGAACCTGTTGGTGAGCGAAAAAACACGCATTGTTATTTCGCTTCCTCCTGCACCAAACTGTTTCACTCAACGTAAATGACACGGGGGCGATGATATCCGTAGAGGAGTAAAAGTAAAGTAAGTAAAGTAAGCAACCATTTCAGGTTGAATTTTCGTCCGACTGCCATTCTTGGCGTCGCGGACGTCATCAGCTGTCTCCCTAAGGGGGGATCAGAATTTGCTCATGGCTTCCCAAACATCACCGCCCTGGGTTGGAACGAGAGATTGCCGATCGTCTAATAGACAGAAAACTTTCTGCGACGACCAGACTCGAACGCGCGTCCCCGCTAGACGGTTCTCATCTTATCACCGCAGTCGGGTACACTGTCCACTAGACCACCGACGCCCTCCCGTAGAGGAGTATCTACACTCAAATCCGCGCAATCCCAAAAATACCATCAAAATCGGATGGAAAATGTAGAAAGTATAGCTCCTACAGGGAATTCACGTTTGCGCATGCGCAGTGGCTATTATCAGTTCCTTGGCAGTGCTTTTCATCGGGGACCATCTATATGCCAATTTGCATGATCTCTGAGAATTTTCTTGAAATCGGATGGAAAATGTGGAAATGATGGCAGCTACAAGGAAATTATCGTTTGCACATGCGCAGCGGCTATCAGTCCGGGGGCAATGATTTTCATAGGGGACCATCTACACGCCAACTCGTACAATCTCTGAAAATTTCATTGGAATCGGACCAGTACTTCATATTTTAGCCCGCTGCAACATGTTTTGGATGATGAGAAGGCTATGTGCTAGACCCACTTGGTAGTCTACTGGAATTTGATGGTTATCGGAAACCCCCTCATAAAGCATCTCATTTTTTGTGAAGCTTAGAATCGGACCTTGAATTTGAATGTTCACAAACATGTACAAAAAATGTACAATCTGTCGGGAAACTCGTCTTTCAGTGAAATGTTAAAGTTAATTTCAAAATTGAGTTCAATATCATTTTTTGAAATTAAAATTTTGCTTCACAATCCACTTTATCTTGAAGAAATAAGCGTTTCACTCTAAATAGGGAGGATGGTCCCCAATGAATGAGAGGGTGGTCCCCTATGAATTAGTTGAGGGGCGGCAGGCGTCCGAGAATATGCTGGAGGGGACGGGCGGGTGGGTGGTGGTGGGCGGGGGACGAGCGTGTGGGTGGCTTCGAAGAGTCGGGCGGGGGGAGAGGATGCGGAACAATCTTCCCGAAAACCACGTTTTTTGAACTATATTCACAAAATTTCGATACTTTTAACAAAGCAAAATGAAATCTGATTGAAACGGGACCACTATGGATACTCGTAGAACACTTTTCAAAAAGAATCAGGCAGATTGGTGCCCGAATAAGAAAATGCTAGTGGTACGAACATACAGAAAAAAAAAAAAAAAAAAAAAAATCGTCGTCCCATGACACACCGAATTGTATACCTCCTTCCTTCGGCGCGGCTTCGCCGCGCATGAAGTCGGTCAAAAATGGCTTCGGAGCTCACTCAGCTGATCAGTGATCTGATCAGTGAGCAATGATTTGCAGCGTTTTTTACCTACAAACATTGTTTTACCTACCAATTTTTTTTTACCTACCAGCTAGGTACTACCTACCACACTATACCTAATGGCTTCACACCTTCACAATCAAGTTTATTAAAAAGAACTAAACGCTTCACACTCGATTCGAAAAATAGAAAGCTTGATATGGAAATTTGATTACTGGTTACGCAGAAGGCAAAACTGAATACAACTCGAAGAAATGAACAGCGATCGCATTTTAGTCAGATAAAATTTGAACGGCGATTAGACCTCTTTTGCGATTCACACTCATGATTCTGTTTTATCGAAGGAAAACCTTCAAATACTCGTAGGGACCGTACGGTTTGTCCTACAGAGCTCCGGGTGGTCTCAAAAATTTTTAAAAATTCTGTACTATGTAAAATTGGTGAAAAAACGATACCTTTATTTCGAGAGTTTTCGAGCTAGGGCACTCTTGAAAATTTCAACCCTTAATTTTCACCCCTTAGAAGTGATCTACATCAACCAAAAGCTTCGCGGCACAACTAGACCCCAAATGGAGCCCATATACCAAATTTGAACTAAATCGGTCCAGTGTTGCTAAGAAAAGTGCCGCGTACGGCGGACGGACGGAAATTTTTTTATTCGATTTTCGGATTCTACGTACCTTGAAACGTAAAACATCAAATTTTGAGGGGGGGTTAAAATTTTTTTTTTCTTGCTCGATTCCAAAGGCTTATTATTGAAAATAATAAACCAAAATGTAAGTGAGTAGTGATTGGATCAAAAAATTTCTTAGCTTGACTGGGAGTCGAACCTGGGACTCCTGAGTAGGATTCCAGAGCACTGCTCACTGATCTATAGGGGCCAGGTGATTGGTTGAATAGGATTTGAGATTCTCACGTCACAGGCGAGGCTGTTACAAGGATTTTACGTTTGCGCATGCGCAGAGGCTACTGTAAATTTTGAGGCCTTGATTTTCATTGGGGACCATCTACAACCTAATCTGCGTAATCCCTGAAAATGTCATCGAAATCGGGTAGAAAATGTGGAAGTTATGGCTGTTACAATTCACGTTTGCGCATGCGCAGCGGCTACTATCAGTCCGGGGTTATGATTTTCATAGGGGACCATCTAAATACTAATCTGTAACATCCCTGAAAATTTCATAGAAATTGGACAATAACTTCGTATAGTTATGCGCGTTACAAGGAATTCATGACAGACAGACAGACACGGAACCAAAATTGTTCAGAAAGGTCTAAAACGCAAAACGCGAGTGAAAATTTTGATTTCGGAGAACTTTTTTTTTTCGTCCTTGAAAAGTGAAAACAAAGCCTTCGCTACCTTGGTAGACTCGGAAGCAAAATTACAACAAAAATGAAAAATCTTCGTTACGTCTTATTCTGAAGAGATGTAGGTGCATGTGATTTAAGCTTAACTTGTTAAAGATTGTTACTGAATCATTAATTTGATTTTGTATCAATGAATTCGTTGTTCGCCAAGTAGTGGCTTCAAGATACGGGGCTTCCAATTCAAAATAAAGATTGTTAAGATACGATCTCTGTAAAGGACTGAAACAATAAATTAATGAAAACAAGACTAGGACAGCCTGCCTGTCCATTCTTTATCGAGTTTGATATCCTATTCCTTATCCATGATCAGGGAGAATTCTACCTCACGCGTGCATTCCTTCTTTATGTAATCCTTATCGCGCGCGTGCATCCCTTCTTTATGTAGCGTATTCTATCAATCGATTCTCCCCCTTTGTCACTCCTAACGTTTCGATTTTGTTGCGGTGCAAAAATCTTGAGAAATTTGAACATGGATATTGACAGCGAATCCGTGATTGGTGTCCGTCGGCCCCACCTTGGTGGAATTTCGAGAAACATCCTCCGGTCAACATTTGGAAGGAGTCCGATCTCGTCGACGAACAGATGTCAACCGGAAGTATTCCAAAGAACAAAAGGGAATTTGAAACGAGAAACCTTTAAAGTAAAAACTCTACAAATTATAACACAAAGGTTTATTATTTTTCCGTACATCACTCGCCAGCAAATAACTCAGTTTTGCCATTTTCGCTACCTACTAAGTTTTCGCTTCATAATCGAGTTTATTTAGATGAAATAAAAGCTTCACACTCCATTCGAAGAAGTAAAGAATTCCTTCATTTAGAAATTTGATTACTGGTTGCTAAGGAATTGCTAAGGAAAATTTGATATGGTTGCTAAGGAAGCAAAACTATGAACAACTCGAAGAAACGAACAGCGATCGCATTTCGGTCAGCTAAAATTTGAACGGGGATTAGGCCACTTTTGCGATTCACGCTCGTGTTCTTGATTTATCATAAGTCCGACCCTTAAGTTCTCGTAGGGAGCGAACGGTTTGTCCTACAGAGCTTCGCGTGGTCTCTAAAATTTTTTAAAATTCAATACAATTTAAAATTGGTGAAAAAACGAAATTTTCATTTCGAGAGTTTTCGAGCTAGGGCACTTTTGGACATTTCACCCCTAAGAAGTGACCTACATCTACCAAAAGCTTCGGGGCACAAATAGACCCCGAAGGAAAGGGAAGTGTTGAAAGGAAAGTGCCGCGTATGGCGGGCGGACGGAAAATTTTTTATTCGATTTTCGGATTTTACGTATTACCTTGAAACAAAAACCAACATATTTTGAGGGGGGTTACATTTTTTTTCTTGGCCGAGTCCAAAGGTTTATTATTGAAAATAATAAACCAAAAGCCCTTGTATTGAAATGGAAAATCTCTATTTTGAAATGGAAAAACCTATATTTTGAAATGGAAAACGTTAATTTTGTTTCAGAAAACCTTTAATTTGACTCGGAAAAACTATAAACACTTTAGGGTTGTCTCCTTTTGATAGATGATCCCAGGGAGCCGCCATGGTGTGTGGGTCCGGTCCCGGCTGGACCCTCTTTTTCGTTTTTTTTTTCCTTTTTGTATCAGGCGATACAGTTAACTTCCCGTCGGATTCTTTGAGCCAAACACAATGTTTTCTCGTCAGATTTTTACAAAACTAGGTTCTCAGGCTTGAAGAGCCATACAGTCAAGGATCTGAGAGACCCTTTGGGGTTTTAGAAAAACAGATTGTGTGATTCAAAAAACAATACATTTGTTTTCAGTAAGACCTGAAGAAGAATGACATGCTGATATCCTATATTAACGCCGCCCTGAATCCTGATACCAAAATGAAAATTCAGTTTGAACTCAGGATTCCACAACTTTATCTTTAACTTACTTCTTATCACATTGGAGGAGCAATGGAAGACTACTTACCAACTGGTTGGCAGCTCCAGATGAAATTGAGGCCAGCTTCTGTTGCAGAGTGTGCATGTAGGTTTCGTAAGTCGACTGGGCGTGAGGAGTGGCGGGATGCGACGGCGGAGTCCCTCCTAGAGACAGCTCGCTCGGCGGACAAGTCAACTGCACCAGCTTTTGATGTAAATCTGCTATGGTGACGGGTCCACTGAAAATTGAAACTTCGTTGAAAATATTGACAACTGAGGAATTTTCGTGCCTCATTTTTAACTTATTATTTTGAATAATATCGAGCAAAAAAAAGAGGAATTTCACCATGTCGGAATTTCCTATTTTTGACCCCAAAATCGGATTCAGCACCTCGAAAAACCTCCTAAGGCAAACTTTCAGCCCGAACTTCCTAATTTACGAATAAACGAAAGAGGGTAGGAAATACTAATGTTTAAAAAAAACTGGGAAAATGACGTCATCCTGGAATAGTTCATTTATGGCCGCTTGAAGCGCTGAGATCGAGAAATCTATAGTCTTCAGATGCAAAATTTCACGAAACAGTAAAGTTTGAAATCGAAAAACTGAAGAAAAAAATAGAAAAGCAAGATGGGGAAAATTAGGTTTCCCCTGTTTTTGTTTGATAACTTTTCTCTTAGAAAACACGATTTCGTCGTCCCAATGGGCAACACTGGGAGGAGACAGCAATCCGAACAGCCCAATCAGCGAGCGTTCCCGCTTCACGTCCATTTTCCCGGTTAGTTTTGAAATCAAAAATTTTGATTGTCTCCCCAAAATAACAGGAGACTTATTTTCCGAAATCAGCCCGATTTTCATCTATCCCACACCATTAACTATTCAGGTAAAATGCAAACAGAATTCGGTGAAATTCCGCATTTTAATTAAATTAATACAAAAGGAATGTTGAAATAACTAAATTTTAACTAGAAAGTAAAAAAATTTCTATACCTCGAGCCTTCAAGAGAGTTCTGGACAGAAAGCTTAGAATGAAGGTTCTCCGAATCCCCGGAACCATTTTCCAGATCAGCAGGGTTTTCTTCGGCGGGAGTGTCGGCATCATTCACTGCTGAAAAATAAATCCAAAAATGAGATTGGAAAATTGGAAAAAGGTGTTAGTGCCTTACAAGTCACTTCAGTCTTTCAATTTTCCCGTTTTCCTGGTGTGTGGGGGGGGGGGGGGTCGTTCTCTGCAGGATTTTTCCACACAGTTCACCCTGGTGCTTGAAGAGGGAAAATTGAAAAGGCCGACCTTGGTAGGTGATTACTGATGACAGCACGCCTAATCGTGAAATCCAATCATGTAGGGTTTAGCGATTCTCGTACAAAAAAGTTTAGTAAATTTTTAAAGTGTAGTGTTTTCAAAGTTTTTCAAGTTTAGTAAATGAAAAGTTCTTCATTTCCATTAATTTTAGCATGGAACATGCTTAAGCCATCACCTAACTGGGCAAAAACGCGACGAAATTTCCGCTGAAAATTGTGTTTTTAACGATTTGCATTGAAAATCATCAAAAAATTATGATTTATATCGGGAATTTGGTCGTACGTTCTATGCGGTTGGTCGTAGCGACCTGGGGTTGGTCTCATTCAATTCTGCGTGAAAAATCCTTGAGGAGTTTATGAGCGTTTCGAATTTTGACAATGATAGGTCATAAATATGTCCAGAGTTCGGGAGAAAATCATTTTAAAAAGTATGATTTTCGGGAAAAATCGTTTAAAAAATTCGATTTTTAGGGAAATCATAGAAAAAAATCATAAAATCGTATTCAAAGTGTGAATACGATTGTATTCGTATTCATATTCATACCTGTATTCGTATTCATAATCATAAAATCGCAGATATGATTTGTATTCATAATCGTATTTATGAATAAGAATTCGCCCATCTCTGAGGTAAAGTCGATACCACGAATTTTGGGTCTTTGCACAAATGGTGAATGTATAATTTCTCGAAATGAGGTAAACATACAGCAGATAATAAAATACTGCCACGAGCCTCACGAGTTCTTTCACATGGAATTCCCAGAGTTGAGGCTGCACCGCTCGTCTCGGTTTTACCACAACTCTCCAAATGATGAGATTTTCAAATACAAAAAAAAGTACAAATCTATCGATAGTGGATGACTATCGATAGTCATGAACTATCGATATGTTGATAGTAACTATCGACTCTCCCCCATCCCTAATTCGCGGTAAAAACCAACATCGATTTAGTGGATTATATTGATGTTATTGATTGGCTTGGTTTTTACGAATGTAGTCAAAGGATCTGGAAACCTAGGCGAGATTTTGTTATTGTTATGTCTGCGTGTCGTCGAGTGAAGGAGATGACCTTCTCGATGCGACGTTTGTGTTTTCTTTAACCCCTACTCAATTAAGAGAGAATGGTCCCTAAGCTAGTGACTTGCACTGTCGCATCAGCGGCTTATTAGCCCGACCGGCATGCGGAGTGCATGGAACATAGGCTAGCCTGGCAACATTTCACTCTCTACCTTCTCCTTGAATAAGAATCTCCTTGAAGTACTAGGCTCACTAGGTAAATATCCCGCCTCCTGACGGTTGGTTTCTGATTGAAACGCCGGGGTTGCCAGGCTAGCCTATGTTCCATGCACTCCGCATGCCAGTCGGGCTAATAAGCCGCGGTTGACTGAACTAGATTGGCATAAGGGAGCATCCCTGAGTGGGCTTTATACTCGTATTGTTTACTCGGGGGAGAGAGAGGTGGAAGGGTGACGTCATGTTGACGTGTTTCCCCGTACCTCATCTCCCCCAGTGGGTGATGACTCACTCAGGGATCCTCCTGTTTGCTTCTTTATTTAAGAACTAACTGTTAGTTGATATGTGGGTCATAACAGTTATGATCGCAGGCTTTTAGTTGTGATGTGTTCTTCGACGTTTTAGATGTTTTCGATTTCTTAATAATAAGAACACCTTTGTTGTGATTGAGACTGCTTTACAAAGTAGTGAGTCATCGTCTACTTCCACGGAAGAGCGAGTAAGGAAGCTTATTTGCTAACTTGTATTACACCAAGAACATTCGAGAAGCTTCAACCGCTAAAGGCATGGCTAAAGCATGGTCCATGTTTCTTGAATTTTAGCCGAAGGCTCTAGTTATTTTAGAAACAAATTGATTTCACATTAATATAGCATTTCCAAGGCAAATTAATCCTTTTCCAAACTAAATTAGTCTCATCGAAACTAAATTAATCTTTTCCAAACCAAAAAAAAAATTTCCATATACCTAAATTAATCTTTTCCCGAAAATTAGCCAAGTGAAAATTTTTGCAATGCAGGCGTTGTTTTTTAGTGTGGTTTTTAGTGTGAGAAGTTTTTAGCTGTAGAATGTTTTCAAATGTTTACAATATTTGATAATACAATTGAGTACTGTGAATAAGTAGGAACGTACCAGATGCTGGGGTGGAGTCAGTAGAATTCACTTTAGTATCTGCAGGAGGCTCAGGAATTTCAGGAACGTCTTTAGGGGCGACAACCTGAAAAAACGTGTTTTATAAGGACGTTTGTATTCAACAACAAACCTCGAAAAACTTATTTGATGATTCTGGAATGTGACGCTTCTTGAAAACAGATAATTCATCTACCGATTGATGTATAAAAATCGTATAACAAGGAAGTTTTACACGCTTGATGTGATAAAAATCGTCGTTGTTGTAGTACAAACATAGTTTATGAATCAACGGTAAAGCGAGAGATTATTTTGAAACACCAACTAAAACTTACCTTGGTGCTGGACTCAACGACTGGGCTAACCAAAAATCGGGATATTTTCCTCATCTGTGAACAACGTGGTGACTTAAAACACTATTTTATGGTTAAAACAGGAATATCAGCGGCAAAATTACATACTACATCGTTATATACGAGTACAACAAAATTACGGCACAACATCTATACAAGCAAACCTCGTCAGATAATTCTGCAAGGTTCGCTGTGACCTGTCTTTTCGGCTTCTCAGCTTGAAAAAACCTACACAGCTACAGTTAGATGTCCAACGATGATCGGTTATGACGACAAATGCGACGTTATTATGGCACCTACCGATTATTTTTGTATTTGTTCAAATGTACGGTACATCACGACATTGAATCACTGCTAAGGCTATCTCTAAATGGCTGCTGTTGAGTTCTACGTGACATACTATGAAGATTATTATGTTTTTTCAACACTTCGAAGCATTACAACGTTCAAACATGCGGGAAAGTAAAAACCATAGCGGATTTCGGGCACTGATTGACAACAAAGTTTATCTTTAAATAAATAGCAAAAACTGATTCATCCCGGTTTATTTCACAAAGGGAAGAACGAACTTTACATAAGATGAACTAATTTGCTCTTGAAATCATTCAAATTGACTACAGCTCTCCTATTTCAATAAATCCAGCTTTCTACCGCCCTCTATGAGGAAGAAAGGAAACTGGGATGTTCAAAGAGATGAGTCAAGTTAACAGAGATTTTCATCATGTGGCAGCCTCGATTTCCCTCTCACTTCTGCAATGTGCCGACTAAAAATACATAAAGGGAAATTTTAAGCCGATGAGTAGGAAGTTTCCGACCCAACAGCCCTTCAAAGGCGTTATTACCAATGGAATGCAAATATTACTTGGTATGTCAATGACTTGTTTGTTAAAAACTGTAATCAATCAGTTTCATGGGATTAAGAATCAGTAAAAATACGATGGGGTTAGACCATAAATGCAACACATGAGGAAAGAAGCATGCAAACATAAAACGTCTACCATGTAGAGTCTGGAATGAAAAGCTGTTCATGAGGTCTGAGGTATCCAGGGAATTGAACAGCTCCATAAAATAACCCATTGACAAGAGAATCTGTAAAGAGGCACTCACACTAGTAATCTCCTCTAGGTAAAAACTGCCCTTAGGAGGTCAGAGCTGTTCCTTAAGCACAGGATAGCGGCGTAAAGAGCTCTCTCCAAGGATGGCAGACCCCGATGGTGCTGGTGGCGTTACCTCATAGGATGTCTCGCTCTAGGCGTTAACCATTCACACTAGTAATCTCCTCTAGGTAAAAACTGCCCTTAGGAGGTCAGAGCTGTTCCTTAAGCACAGGATAACGGCGTAAAGAGCTCTCTCTAAGGATGGCAGACCCCGATGGTGCTGGTGGCGTTACCTCATTGGATGTCTTGCTCTAGGCGTTAACCAAGTAGGTACTGCTTTGACCATACTCTGTTTTTTCAATGAGTGTGGACCATAAAACTTCCACCGCACAATCCCAAGGAATCATCAGCAGAAGTGGTGAATTTCGCCAGTTTGATGGTTCCATATTTTGCATCGCTCTCCTTATCTGGAGGCTCAGCAGAAGTGGCAAAAACTAATAGAGCGAGGGTGCGTCCAGACAAGAGCTACTCACTTCCAAATAGTACTCAGTACTCAGCTGACTTGGTTTTGACAGTAAAGTCCAAAGGGTCAAACTCAACAACAAAACCCGTCATAAATTCAATTGGACATTTCTTGTACTCCAGCTGATTCAATCACAACAAAAAGAAAATTTTGACTGCATATGAATGGAGAAGAGTGCTGGAGGTTACCAAGAAACCTTCCTTCTGATTAGAGGCTCACTTATTAGGAGGACTTCTAACGGGCAAATCAGACCCAATCCATGATGATCAATGCCGACCCGAAGTGGGTGTCGAACCCGTTTTGAAGGAACATGATGATGGATCCCCCGCACTGGTAGCTGACATCAGAGTCCACGGCCTATGGGACAGGGAGAGGACAGCGTTTTTGGATAATCGCATTGTTAATGCTGATGCCTCCTCTTACCAGTCTCAAAGCTGGACTGCAACAGCCAACCGGGCAGCCCAAGACAAGCACAGGAAGTACGATCAGGCGGCTGAAGATCTGAGAGCTTCATTTACTCCATTAGTGTGCTCGTGTGAAGGGGTGCTGCAAGTGGAGTTCCACGCCTTCCAGAAGAGGCTCGTGAATGTGCTGGCTGAAAAATGGAGAAAACCAAGATCTGCCATTGCTGGATGGGTAAGAACGAAACTCCAAATATCGATCATCTGTGCAGTCTCCCGACGTCTTCGAGGCTCGAGGAAGAGCATCAGATGCCTCGGAATGGGGTGGGAGCACCTCTACCCCTACTAAGAAATTAGAGAAGAGGCCGCTCCCGAAGTTCAGAGAGAAAAAAAAGGAATACTGAAATACGAATATTGGAATATGAAAGAAGAACTCTTTATGCCTTTATTGAGCCTCTTCTGTGCCCATCCGTTAGCTTCATCCTTGTTAATAAATTGTTATTAATTGTAAAAAAAAAAAAAAAAAAAAAAAAAATGCCGACCACTCCTTGATTTTTGGCGATCTTAGTAGTATAGATGTGGCTTGAGTATAAGGTAGTAGCTCCAATGAGCATTTTTTCATGAGTTGTTTACCAACAGAAGTAGACCGCAATTTCTTGATCAGCAACATTATTGGAAATTGGGCGATTGAGGATTATAATTTAAATGCCCCTCATAGGTGAAAGAAACTGGGACCCCAATAATTATTACTTCATCGATACGATGCTGGATTCTGACACAGCAAGAAGAAACTTCATGAAGAACATTTTTTCATTCCAAACGTAAACATGGATGAACTAATCTTAAAACTGCAAGTTAGTAAGTACATACAGGCGTGGTGGTTGGGCTCGAAGTAGAAGCATTGAGCTCCTGCTCTGGAGGTGGACTGTCATCCTTCTGTAAAACACCACACCACAATTCGGTACCTCTTCAAGCTACAAACCCGAGATTAGTTGGCAAAAAAAGTGATGTTTAAGATGCGTTCGTGTACTTTTTGTGGGTTAAATGGGTCAAACTACACGCTCCTTAACTAAAGTGTTACATCCCCTCAACAGTCTGCTGTTGATAATTTATGAGTAGGTAACAAGGAAGATTACCTACTCAATTTATTGGAGGCTAAGATATTTAACCGTTTTGTTCCAAGCATTGAATAAATTGATAGATATTACTGTAAATGCAACCAACACAATATGTATCCGTTCAGGTCAAAATTATTATGGTACATGAAGCAAATCGTCACTTGTCAACACCGACTACCTCAAATTTTGACGATAATGAGGTTCCACCAGTTTCAATTATACCATTTTCCAATTCAATTTGGCCCTTGAGGTCTTTTTTCAAAAGGCGCGGAAATCTACAAGCCATTCCTAATTTCCCGCACATCTGACAAAAATGGCTCATCTAAGTGCGTGATGTCTTCTCAATGGAGCTTCCTTATCTCCGGTTCAATAATAGCCAAACCATTCTTGCCCTTTACTATTGTTTCTAGCATAACTACCTCCGCAGTGAGAAAAAAAATCTAAAAACTTCTCTTGCAAACTTTTTGAAAATTTCTAGTATCAATAATTGATACTACAAGCAATTGTTGCTTGTAAACGCTTCAAATTTTTTCTACACCTGCAAACCAACGTAGTTCTTCGAGAAAAGGTTTAACTACTTATTAATTTAGTATAGTTGCCTTTCAGATTTTGTCCTTCTCTATGAAGGACAGACTCATTTTGTAAAAGGAAGAATTTTGAAAAAGAACAAATTTATTTTGTAGAAGGACGAATCCATTTTGGAAATGCTATACAATTTTAGGATAGATAAGCCTTATCAACAAAGAATAGAGCAATTTGGAGTTAACAGCGTATCCATCTTCGGAATGAAAGTATAGAAGTATTGTTCACGTGACGAAATGAGACCAAGTTATTGAGAAACCCTAGATTGCTACCCTAGTCCACATTAACAGGTTTACAGAAGAATGAAAATAAAATCTCAAAGAGTCCGGATTGAACATAGGTATATTTGAACATTTGTGTCTAATCCGGTCATTCAAAGTTGGAATCGACTGCGAAGATATCGATAAATCGAAGTAGCTTGGTTTAAGTTGAGTCGCTTTTCAGCTAGTATCGATTATCTAGATACCAATGTACCAATGGCCTGTAGAGGGGACGTTCCTATCATCTAGATGGAGCGCACTCAGCCTTCCACATTGAGAAGGTTAAATTCCTTTTGCACAGGAAATACAGAGGATGTTTCATTTCCCCACATTGCCATATTTATACCCGTTGATGATGTCAATAAGACGGTTCTTCAACAATGCAACAACCCAATTGCGGCCATTGTGTCTGGTTTGAGATTGATTGCAAACGTGCCTCATCTCCATTACTATACTGGAATATGTTGCAAGATGCGATGGTATCTTGATGACGACCACATTTGAGATCGGCTTTGTTTCTTGAGAGTTGGATTGTCAATATTGCATTGAAATACCTCAAGGTTCCTCGACAAAATGAATTCTTAAGGAACTGTACGAAGTCCCATTTCATCACAAATGGGACTTGATCCTAAATTAGGTTTAAAAAAGTAAATGTATAACTTTTTTATGATCCAGGACTAAATTAGGTAGGTACTTGGTGAAGTATCATACTAACAAACCCAAAGTGAAGTGTGAGGAAGACATTAGGAAGCAAAAATAATGAGTATGGTGGACACACTTTCGAATGATTGAGTAGATCACACTTTTGATGAGAACCAATTTTCAAAAAGTGGAAGTAATGGAAGCGAACACACGAACGTTGTGGAAATATTGTTGTTGCTGTATAATGTGTTTTTCTTTAATTGCATTTCGTGAAATGTTAGAAAATTTAGTATAATTATCGAAGTCAGAGACTGTTGATGGTGGAACAATAAAAATGGAGATCTAGATTAAGCTCTACCTAGCTAGATTGTAGCGAGTTTTATGACGTTTTGGGCGACTTAGTTGAGGTACTGTAGGCGAGGAGTATCATCTAAGCCTTGGGAAAGTTCCCCTTGTGACTTTCTCTGGTGTTTCTAATGGAGGACCCCAACGAAAAGCGGCAGGGGTTGCTGAGGATATGTTCTCAGGATGTTGTAGAAGACGGCTGAAGCCTTTATTTGGCCATGACAAAACTCACCCAGCTACGTTGATGAAGCTAGGAGAACAAATCAAAATGTTCCCCAGTCATGACGATTTTGCCTGTTATTGAATCAGCAAGTTAAATCAAGCACAACCTTCAGACGCTAGATTTATAGCGGGGAGGGTCAGGTTACTCCAATGGAAACACTCATGGCTACAGAGAGCGCTAGTATCGCCTATTTTTCAAGAATATTTTGGGTATCCCCATTGTCAAGCCTTCCCTCTCTAAGGACTCTCGATTTTGCTTGCTATGAAGTCAGCGAGTTCACCCTCAACCACTCGAGTTATGGTGGGGAGTGCCAGGTTACTCCAATGGTTGGTAGCTGCGGTAAAGTATAGTATCCATAACCGTCAAATGGATGAGTTCTAACAGGGATAAGGCCTGGCCACTATCAGGAGCAGAGAGCGGAGAGATTTGTCTATTTCTTCCTCCTTCATGGATACTCTATGCCTACAGTACTCCACCCAGTTGCCCAAACTGTCAACAACTTTCTAGCACCTACTTATGACATTTTGGGAGACTTAGCACGTGGTTCTGCAGGCAAGAGTATCTAAGGCCTATCTATTTCCCCATGTGACTTTCTCTGGTGTTTCTAATGGAGGACCCCTACGAAAAGCGGCAGGGGGTTGCTGAGGACATGTTCTCAGGATGTTGTAGAAGATGGCTGAAGCCTTTATTTGGCCATGAAAAAACTCACTCAGATACGTTAATGAAGCTAGGAGAACCAATCACAATGTTCCCCAGTCATGACGATTTTGCCTGCTATTGAATCAGCAAGTTAAATCAAGCACAACCTTCAGCCGCTAGATTTATAGTGGGGAGTGTCAGGTTACTCCAATGGAAACACTCATGGCTACAGAGAGCGCTAGTATCGCCTATTTTTCAAGAATATTTCGGGTATCCCCATTGTCAAGCCTTCCCTCTCTAAGGACTCTCGATTTTGCCTGCTATGAAGTCAGCAAGTTCACCACTGGAGTTATGGTGGGGAGTGCCAGGTTACTCCAATGGTTGGTAGCTGCGGTAAAGTATAGTATCCATAACCGTCAAGTGGATGAGTTCTTACAGGGATAAGGCCTGGCCACTATCAGGAGCAGAGAGCGGAGAGATTTGTCTATTTCTTCCTCCTTCATGGATACTCTATGCCTACAGTACTCCACCCAGTTGCCCAAACTGTCAACAACTTTCTAGCACCTACTTATGACATTTTGGGAGACTTAGCACGTGGTTCTGCAGGCAAGAGTATCTAAGGCGCCTTGTGACTTCCTATGGTCTGAGGATTTGTCCTCAGGATGTTGTAGAAGACAGCTGAAGCCTTTATCACACTTGAGATTTAGCCATGACTAAACTCGCTTTGGTGGTATAAAAGATGAAGTGAGGAGAACCAATCAAAATGATCCCCATTGTCAAGCCTTCCCTCTTTAATGACTAACGATTTTGCCTGCTATGAAGTCAGCGAGTTCACCCTCAGCCACTGGAGTTATGGTAGGGAGTGCCAGGTTACTCCAACGGTGACACTCATGGCTATTGTGAGCGCTATTATCGTCTCCTTTAGGGGGAATATTTTGGTCAGATGCGGTAGGTAAAGTATAATATCCATGGATGAGTTCTGACAGGGATAAGGCCTGGCCACTGTCAGGAGCAGAGAGCGTGAGAAGAGCATTTTGTCTATTTCTTCCTCCTTCATGGATACTATATGCCTACAGTACTCCACCCAGTTGCCCAAACTGTCGACAATTTTCTAGTACCTAATTATGACATTTTGGGAGACTTAGCACGTGGTTCTGCAGGCAAGAGTATCTAAGGCGCCTTGTGACTTCCTATGGTCTGAGGATTTGTCCTCAGGATGTTGTAGAAGACAGCTTAAGCCTTTATCACACTTGAGATTTAGCCATGACTAAACTAGCTTTGGTGGTATAAAAGATGAAGTGAGGAGAACCAATCAAAATCCATTGTCAAGCATTCCCTCATTAATGACTAACGATTTTGCCTGCTACAAAGTCAGCAAGTTGACCCTCAGCCACTGGAGTTATGGTAGGGAGTGCCAGGTTACTCCAGCAGTGACACTCATGGCTACTGTGAGCGCTATTATCGTCTCCTTTTGGGGGAATATTTTGGTCAGATGCGGTAGGTAAAGTATAATATCCATGGATGAGTTTCAACTGGGATAAGGCCTGGCCACTATCAGGAGCAGAGAGCGTGAGAAGAGCATTTTGTCTATTTCTTCCTCCTACATGGATACTCTATGCCTACAGTACTCCACCCAGTTGCCCAAACTGTCAACAACTTTCAAGTACCTACCAACATTACGAACCAAATCAAGAACAATGTGCTGGTGATATTAAAAACTACACTGTACTACATTGAATCAATTCAAATGAATTCAACATTGAATTTTTTTGAATCCCTCATTATTGAATTTTACGAACGATTTTGTTTAGGTCTTACTCAACAAAACTAATTCACTTTTCATCAAAATACTATTTTCGTTTGGTTTCAAGAAGGTAATTCAGAAACTAACATGCTTTTACCTTTTGCAATAGTACGCAATATTAATTCTTTCCATAAAATCCATAAATCATTTAAGGAAAGTGGCGGCATCTTTTGGCATGGAATGAGAGTTGAATTAATTTTACAATCCTTGAGGAATGAATTTGAAATTCGCACGTCTGAAGGTATATAAACTTGAAAATTTGAGTGAAATTTAGAAAGTCCTTACAAAAAATCATTAAAATCTAAATTTTGCCAATACTTCATCAAGGGCTTAATATAAACAACATCAAGTAAACAATCAGAAAAGTACATAATGCTATGCACATTATAGAAACACTCAACCTACATCATGAAAGAGATATCGGAGTTGTTAAAAATTCGGAAACCTTACGATTATTTAATATTATTTTATCGACATAAGCCAACACAATGCTACCACTCTTCTCTTACAAGACGTATTTGAAACCCCACATGCTGCCAATAACCTCATGCTAATCATGCCTTACGATCTACGATATTGATAAATAACGATCTATGACTGTGAAATCTGCTTGGAACGAAGGAAACGTAATACTCTCAAGTCATTCAGTTAAAATCAGCCAACTATCGATTCAACTTGGCGAGGGCCTTTACGAAATTACGATGCCCGATAGATCAAGTAGCGGTTAGTGAATAAAATGGCGGAAAATTAGTCGCAAGTGCTTGGAACGGAAACCGTTACCATTTGAAATCTACATTTAAGTAGGTCAAAACTTCAGGGTTCGATTATACAAAGTATTTCCAACAAAAATGTCTCGGAGCAATTTTGTTGTAAAAAACTTGTACAGTTTGTTAAATTTAAAGATTTTTCTCATGTTTTCGACCCTATGTCATAAAAACTGCTATAACTGACGTTATTTACCAAGCTAATTATTGCAAAACCAAAAAGTTTTAGAAATGGAACATTTTAAAAATATTAAGTCAAAAAGTAGTTTTAAACTTTTTGAAATTTTATAGATATTTTTATTGAAGTTTTCGTTCAGAATCCCTGCCCATTTCGATAGGCTCTCTTCGGGACAAAACATGCCCAAATTGTCAGCTTTCAAACGGTGTATCATTATTACAATGTTTATTTTTTTAATTTAAATTAGAAGAGATACCTAATCAAGTTTGAATGAAAAAAAGTTTGTTTTACAAGAAAATCGAGTGTTTTAGGGTGTTTTGACGAGTTCGGTTTCATTTCCTGAGTAATTTTTAACGGTGAATCGTTAGGTGACACTCTCGATCAATTTTGACTAATGAAAAGTGGATTTTTCGAAGAAAAAACCTTCTTTTTTAGGGAATAAAATAAAATAAGCATTTTTCGCATATAAAATGAGGGCTCGTGTTATAGCGCAAAGGGGGTGCCATTTTGAAAATATTTCATGAAATAAAATAATGTTTTATCGAGTAGAAAGGTGTTACTTTTTGTTCACTAGATGCGGTATGTTTAATTTATTCATCATAAAATAATGCTTATTTTATCCCCAAAAAAGGAGGCTTTTCCTACGATAAATCCAAATTTTATCAGTCAAAATTAATCGAGAGTATCGCCAAACGATTCAGGGTGAAAAATTACACCGAAATGACACAGAACTCGTCAAGCCATCTTGAGGTCGAGGGTGACCTCAAACACCCTGGAACACTGGAATTTCTTGTGAAACACACGTAATTTTCCATTCAAACTCAATTTCTCATCTAATTTGAATTAAAAAAAAAAAAAAAAACTACGGACGGTAGTCGTACGGTTCTACAGTCAGATCATTTATTGAGGAGCTTCCCTGTCAAAGGTGATAAGTGCCATTTTCTTCGAAAAAAGTTATGAGCAAAAACAACTTTCAAAGAGATGTACAAACCAGGTTTTTTTACCTCCGTCTGGCGATTTTTTCTTGTACGTGTATCATAAGTACCATTATTAAAATATATGGTAGAATGAAATAGGTTGTCGCTAAAATAATTTATGAGCCTTAATAGAATCTTGAGTTAGGGAAAGGGGTAACTCCACCCATAGTTTCCCAAGAAAGGTGTTAAGTGCCGAAAGAAAAAACACAATAACTTTCAAAATATTTAATTTTTGGTAACGAAAAAACAATGAAACTTGAACTCATTATTGAAATAATCACAGCTCATCAATTAAAAAAAAATTAAAATAGAACTAGGCATTTATGTAGGTGACTGTAAACAAATATTGCCAAAAAAGCAGGAAATTCAAGGTTTGGAACATTTTGTTTTTAAAAGCCTTTTTAATATCATTTTGGTTACCTAGGTAGGTAGGTATATCACCATATTTAAGTAGGTATATGAAACCATGGACTGGTGGATGAGTATCTTTTTTATCTTTTATGATAACGAAAACTTGAACTTGAAAACTCGATTAACGAATATTTTAGGAAAAAAAATCAACCATTCTGCCTAAAATGAAAGAAAGTTTAAACTTATCAAACTAATAATTTTTGGTAAAATTCTTCGTGTTTTTCTTCTTTAAGATAAGGCACCATAGAAAGCAGGTCTTTCTTCTTTTCAGCAGTCACGTGGTTCACTCGGCCGAGAGCTGTCAGTGTCTGATCCTTAAAATGTTCTATTGTGACACCCGACTTGAACACCTTGACAGTCGTCCAGTTGAGAGAAGAGGCAAAATTAGTTTTCATCAATACTGATCCATCCTTCAATGATTCTTCTGTGATTCTTAACCAGGCAGAGGTTGAAATCTTCAATTTAGTAGTGTTTAAGCAGTTACTGGCTAACTTTCCGAAGTCGAAGAAAGGCCCACCGTCCATGTCAATGACTTTGAATGGGTTTACTGTATTGGCTGAGCGTATCACTTCATGCAGGTCTTCAGGAACGAAAGATTTCATCTTCCTCTTACTCTTTTCAATAATCCCAAAATCCCTGTCGCAAGGTAAAAAACTGTGCCCAGACACCAGAAATTTGTGGTCAATAACAGTGTAGTGTCCGTGAGCAATCAACCTATTTTCAATGACTAGCTTTACCCACTAAAACTAAAAATGACTGACAAGATCCGTCTGACCAGGAAGCAGGAACATAGGAACAATGACTAGCAGAATCGTCGACAAAACACAAAAACAATGTCCTAACCCTAACCTTCTCTGGCGCTTACCACCTGGAAGGAATACCCCTTGGCGCTTGACACCCATGGGGAAACCATGGTGTTGCTTAGCGAAAGAGCACTCTGTTGGGGATTTTTTCAACTACCACACGTTAGGTAGGGACTTGTCACCTTTCTTACGGAATTGGCGTTGCTTTTTACTACAAAATGCGATGAAAAACTCAATTTTTCATTTTTTGGCGTTTATCACCTTTGACAGGAAAGCTCCTCAATTTTACGCCATTTTTGTCCACCAAAAAATGTGTTTAATTAAGTTGAGATGTCCAGACGTTGTGTGATTTTGGATCAATGAAACCGGTCCCCTGTAAAAATACGAAATAAAACTATGTGTGACTGACAACGTCTCGTTCAATCAATGTGTTTAATGTTTATTTTGCGACAAATGTTCATATGAAGTTCGTTAAAATGAACATGGTGACGTTTTCTTGAGTCATGACGGACGGAGAAATAATGGATACCTCCTGTTGATCATTATTAAATGATAAAATAGATAGACCGTTGGAAAGCTGGCAATCTGGGCATGTTTTGTTTTTCGAAGAAAATCGGAATGCGCAGGGTTTCAGAGTAGACTTTGATTAAAATGAGTCAAATTTCGAAGAAAACAATTTGAAAGTAAAATATTCGTTTTTGACTTGATATTTTATAAATTTTTTATTCCTAATACTTTTTGGTTTTGAACTAATTTACTGAATTTAACGCTCTTTCCAACGACAATCTCAACTTGGATTGTACTTGGTAAATAATGGGAGTTATGGCTGTTCTAATGACATAAGATCGAAAACATGAATAAAATCTTTAAATTCGGAAAAAACACTGAATTTTAAGGGTTTACAACTACATTGCTAAGAGAAACTTTTTGCTGGAAATACCTTGTAGAATCGAACCCTGAAGTTTTGACACGGATGCGTCAATCTAAACAATAAACCTGCGAATGATTGAAGAGGGGAAAAATTTGAAGTTAAGGTTTGGAATAAGGATCTATTCGGAAATAAAAGCCTATGCGATTTTATAGGATTTGCCGATTTTAAACCTTTTACCATACGGATCAAACCTTTTGCCAAAATAATCCATCTTTTTCCTAATATAATTAAACCTTTTCCCAATACAATTCTTTTTTTTTAATAATTAAACCTCATTGAAACAATTGAATCTTCGGCAAAAAGATATAAATAACAACATAACAACCAGTGTGAAGCTGTGAGCAACTCATGAAGTGGACACCGCTGGTGAATCCCTTCCGAGTGATTCCCATCACCCGGAAGGGATACAACTTCGTAGGTACGTGGCTATTCCTCCTTAATGAACTTACAGCGTTTGACCACTGTTTCCTTAGTCGTTTACTACTTTCCTCCTGTACTGCTCGGTTTGCTCTTTCTTCTCGATTTTTTTTTCTTTTCGTTACGATGATTTTAACTCGATTTCTATTTTTTTTTGTTGGGCGAAGGAGTTGAGTTGTAATTGAAAGTGAATTGAGTTCATCAGAATCTGCTATACTTAACAAGAATGTTGGACGAAATCGAGGGAAAACCCAGAACGAAAGCTCGAAGGTGTTTCAGTGAAGGAAGCAGCGTCAATTCAGGTGTTTATTTGAATACTGGAAAACCCATATTACGCACATATGAGATAAATAATAAGGTTGCTAACAAAATACAACAAGGCAAGTCAGACCACAGAAAGTCGAGAGAACGATTGAAAATGAGCCCAGTCTAACTATTAAACGAATGAAAATCTAGTTGGCGAAATGTAAAATAGGGCGTTTTCTCAATATAGAGCCTTGAATGAACTATTTTTCGCTAGAAATGTATTTGTTTCGAGAAAAAGTTGAATTTTATTGGGAAAAGGTTGAGTTATTTTGGCAAAATGTTCAACTTATTTGGAAAGGTTCGATTCAAATGATAAAGGGTTTAATCAAATAGGCAAATCCTATATTCACACCGTCCACACAATTTTTTCAAGATGTCCGATCGAAATCACTAGATTCCTTCGATGAAAGAGAACACTGTTGGCAGTTCAGGCAGCCCTCATCAGGATATAGCTAGCAAACTGACTTAATGTAAGTAATTCGTAGCCGAAATGACGAAATAAGACCAAAACAAATTCAATAGCTTAGAAACACGATAACCTAAGTGAAAGAGAAATGATTTTGTGCATGGAATCTCCCCCTCTTAGAGCAACAACGACCCTCACTGGAATAAGGAAGTCAGTCAGTAATTCAGTCTTTATTTTTCTTGTTACATCAACCGTTTATATTTAGCACAAAATTGGACATGGTCTTGGTTCGTTTTTGATCATTGTATTACAATTTAAGGATTGTGCTGTGTAAGGTACGGATTGTACCTCAACATTTCTCTGTGGCGGCCGCACAAGAGCGCACTCTCTCAGAGGTCGACTGAACTAACCAGCTTCCTACGAGAGTTTCAACCTGGTGACCACCTTTTTCTCTCTCACCTCTTCTTCCTTCCTTTGATAGCAAGTTCTCCCATTTGTTTTCCGACTCTCAGGTAGCCTCCATGCTTCGCTCTCTCACTAGATTCAATATTCTAGCCATTTTTAAAATCATAGCAGTACTTCTTTTCAATTTTCAATTTCTTTTATTCTTTCTTTTCTAAAATCAGTGACTTAATTTCTTTTCTTCTTCTCATTTTTTAATTTTCCATTTTTAGTTCAATGTGATTATTCCTTATTGTTTTCAGATTTTTATTTTTATTTCTAAGACATTTTTTGTTGATTAGTTTTTATTGTCTATCAAGTAGGAATTTTATTTTAATTTTCTTTCTCCAGTGTATTTAATTTTTCTTTCTTTGTAGTTTTTTTTTCCTGTTGTTTAGCCTTCTTTTAGTATACAGGGTGTCCAAGTAACTACGCTCCCCCCACTTATTTTCTCTAATAGTGTGAGAAAAAAAATCGGATTAACGCTATTCTTCATAATTTTTTGCGTAGAATTCAAAAATGACAAAATTGCGCAGTGCGCAATCGCGCGCAATCATGATCAAATTTGTTTTTTCAAATGAGAACCCCCACTTTTTATTGCAGATTCGGATTCTACGTCAAATTTTATGAACATTTTACTTCGACAACTTTTTTTTTTTGGAGGCGCGCAGCCCGCTCAGCGAGCGCTCAAAGATGCGCAACCCTGGGATTGCGCCAAAGTTGAGATGAAGGTAGAACTCAAGTGCGGCACATTACTTAGCACTGTTTTTCCACGCTGAATCGTGTGGTGATGTCCTATTCTTGATTCGATTCCATTTTACCTCATTCACAGCCAAAAAAGTCAATTTTTGAGGAGGAAATCATCGATTTTCCTACGAAGGGTAATGATCATTCTAATAAAATGTAAAAAAATAAATTTTGTGATAATTATGTAGTAGTTTTCCGTTATTTTACAATTTCAAAAATTTAATTTTTTTTACATTTTATTAGGATGATTTATTACCCTTTGTAAGAAAATCGATGATTTCCTCCTCAAAAATTGACTTTTTTGGCTGTAAATGAGGTAAAATGAAATCAAATCAAGAAAGGGACACCACCACGCGATTCAGAGTAGAAAAACACTGCTAAGTGATGTGCCGCACTTGAGGTTTACCTTCATCTCAACTGTGGCGCAATCCCTGGGTTGCGCATCTTTGAGCGCTCGCTGTGCGGGCTGCGCGCGTCCAAAAAAAGAAAAAGTTGTCGAAGTAAAATGTTCATAAAATTTGACGTAAAATCCGAATCTGCAATAAAAAGTGGGGGTTCTCATTTGAAAAAACAAAGTTGATCATGATTGCGCATGGTTGCGCGATTGCGCACTGCGCAATTTTGTCATTTTTTAATTCTACGCAAAAAATTATGAAGAATAGCGTTAATCCGATTTTTTTTCTTACACTATTAGAGAAAATAAGTGGGGGGAGCGTAGTTACTTGGACACTCTGTATTTCTCCCAGCAAAAGCTGGATGGTGGCAGAGGTACTCCAAACGAGTGTTCTGATAAAAATTATATCTGTCATGGATCCGAATAACAAGATACTGTGTTTCCATGCACCTCTCTGCCTCTTTCTCGTATGCAATGTAAATCAGTGCTCTTTGAAGTGAGTCGTTTCGTCTTAAAAGTGTGATCAAGCTCTAAGTCCTATTATCACGTTCTGCCATTGGATTGTAATTGAAAAAAGATCAGAACTGCATCTCTCAGAACATTAGAAATATCCCTTATAGCGGGTACAGGGGGAGGAGTCTGAAGAGCAACCTGCAAGAGGACTTGAGCAACATGATCTGCAGCCCGTGATTATCTCAAACATTTTTAGGATTAATTTTAAGTAGGTTGTGTTCGGAATGTTCGGCGATGTTTACCTGTCTACTCAGAAGTTGTTATTTAACAAGATCAAAACACATACAAGCCGAATAAGAGCAGTGTGCTACATTATCAGCGGTGTTGCTATAGGGTACAGGCCTCACGTTTTCCACCCCTCACGTTTTCCACCCCTTAACTTTTGATATTTCCTATGCACAAATTAATTTCTCCCGCACTGAGGCAAAGGCTGATATAACAACCCTCTCGAGGTTGATGTCCTGGAGTCCCAAACCAGTTCGTAGAGACGATAAAAACTGACGCAATCACACCGCAAATCCTCAACGAGCCATTGCCTACCGTCTCGCATAAATAGAAGCAAAACCTAAACTCTATGTGCACTACGAGAAAAAAATATCCTACACCCGACTCTCGTCATAAAAAAAGACAGTGAGAAGCGAAAGCATACCTAAAGCAGAATGACCGTCTGTAATTGGTACGACTATTTCGTCTTGGTAAAATTCTTTATTTGGTAAGTACAGGCTTCTCATAATTTCGAAAGTGATTCAGTATAAGAGCTTAGGTATAAATTGCCGTCGCTTATCACCCTTCATCAATAATTGCAGTGAATGCAGGAACTTATGGAACTGTCTGGGAGGGGCTTCGAGATTTTGGAAAAAGTAGGGTGGGGGCAGGCATCTTCGAGTATGGACGTCAGGGATCTGAGCTATCAAAGAGCTTTTAATGCGTACTTTTCAATTTAAAAACGCTGCAAATTATTACACAATGGTTTATTATTTTTTATTTTTCTATATAGATCACTCGTCTGCAAAGCCACCAACCATTCAACATGAAGAAAAACATCGATCGCATTTCGGTCAGCTAAAATTTGAACGGAGATTAGGCCTCTTTCGCGATTCACACTCATGTTTCTGATTTATCGTACGTCCAAACTTTAAATTCTCGTAGTGAGCGAACGGTTTGTCCTACAGAGCTCCGCGTGGTCTCAAAAAATTCTAAAAATTCTATAAAATCTTAAATTGAAGGAAAAACAATACCTTTATATCGAAATTTTTTGAGTTAGGGCGTCTTCAAAATTTCAAAATTGATTTTGGAACCCTTAGAAGTGACCTATATCAACCATAATCTTCGGGGCACAACTAGACCCCAAATGGAGCCTACATACCAAATTTCATCAAAATCGGTCAATGCTAAGTGGCAAAAGTGCCGCGTACGGCGGGCGGACGGCCAAATTTTTATTCGATTTTTGGATTCTACGTACCTTGAAACGTAAACCATCAAATTTTGAGGGGGTGTTAAAATTTTTTTTTCTTGGTCGATTCCAAAGGTTCATTATTGAAAATAATAAACCAAAAGAGGAAAATTAGCCGAGTAGACTTCTTATTGATTTTTCCCTTTGCATCTGCATAGGAAGTGTTCAGCAGCATCCTATTCCTGTTCGCATGAACACAACAATGATATTGGAGTATCCAAGAAATTCAGTTTTTTTTTCGGAAGTCATAGTTCCTTTTAGAAAGAGACGATTAGCCTAATAGTGTTGTGGCTTTTAGGGGCCAGCTATAGGGCTTATTTGGGGGTCAAATGAGGTTATAATCATTCTGGGTCTGCTGGATCTGTTAGTTTCTTTAGACCAAAGGGCATTGGACTACAAGGTAGGGGTCGCGAAAATGGAAACTGGGGAATCCCCAGGGACGTGACGTCACTCGGTAACCACCGAGAGACCTTTCACTCATCCTTATATTCATATTCCAGTCTTCCAGTGGTCAAGTTCGCTATATTCCGTTCCGTTTCAGTACGTTGTCAAGTTCGTTCTATTCTGTTTTGTTTATCATTTCTTTTTCAATCCCTGGTTTCCCGGCGGCCCCAGAATGGTTATTTGTGCCGTTTTTGGTTGCAGCAACCATCAAAGAAATCAAGAAGAACGCGGGATTCAACTGCTCCGGTTCCCGAAGGAGAAAGTACTTCAAGAAAAATGGATTTTCTTGTGCAAAAGGACTGATACTTTTTCAGTATCAAATGCCCGGGTTTGCTCTAAACACTTCGATGAAAGTGATTATGAATGGGATTTGAAAAGTGAGCTACTGAACATAACACCTAAACGGAAAAAACTCAAGCCTGATGCAGTATCTCATTTATTTTTACCGATCGCTACAACTACCTTTTCTTCGTCTGGTCAGGATAAAGACGAGTGTATGTCAGATCATGGTCGCCGAAAAAGAGCGGAAAAACGAGACGACAAGCTGATGAATTGTTAAAATTTCGGTCTTCCGTTCTGATCGAAACTCTAATGGTAATTTAGAAATAGAACCCAAAAGTGAAGCCGGATCACCCCTTGACGGTATAGATGAACGGCCTCAGGAGGAGTTATTTTTGTTGGCTGAAAATAAGAGTTTACGAGAGGAAAATGAGTTGCTTCAGCAGCAACTGAATGAGGCGAAAAGTGAAATTTTGAGACTGAATGAATTCACTCGAATTCTCGAGAAGAAATTTACAGTGACACAACAGCAGTCGTCATAATCGTCGTCAGCATGTCACAATGTAAGCATAAAATAAATAAAACTGATTATTGAAAAACTTAGGAGTTGAATGAAACCCTTCAATTAGATATAAAAGAGAAAATACTGTTGTGTAGCATGGGGAAAGAAGGGCTTTCAGCGGGTGGGTGGTTACCGAGCTACGTCATCACCTCAAGCGTCGCGGCTCGTGACCCCTACCTTGTAGTCTAACATCCTTGCCAAATTGTGTTAAGGTCTTGGAATTACCATTTTTCGACCTTTTCGGCATTCTTCGAGATGCCAATTGCTGGTGAGCATCCAATGAATTTTTTCCTTGAGTACTCTTTAGCCACGATGTCGACATGTTCGTTTCAGGGCTGATTGGTAACCATTTGGTATGACGTCAACAGAGTAAGTTACCTACCTAGAGTTTACTTGTTAGGTAACGTTATTGCTACTTGATAATCATGTACTTACGGGAACACAAAGCACGATTATAGGGGAAAACAGAATTACATACCGTTGGGTAAAGCTCATTGTGGATCACAGCTTGTGATCAAAACTGAGTGGGAAAGAAGGAAGTTGAGGTTGGAAGTAGACATTGCGAGCTTTACAGAGGAAATGCCCCACCAGACAGTGCCTGACATTCATTCCGGTAGAAGAAAAAATTTCGCTGGACATAAGGCAAAAATTTGCTCTTTTCATTCCTAAAACATCCACGATTTACCTTCGCTTAGATAATATTTGAAACACTCAAGGTTGTTCGAAACATCCTGCACCATAGCAAAACCAGTGTACAAAAGAATACAAGGCTAGAAATGAAAGACAAATAAAGATGGAAAGTTCGAAGTGCAACGAAATGAAAACCAAAACACCTAAAGTTCGATTCGAAAAACAAACTAAATATACAATATTTTGTATTGTTATAGACAGAAGTTTGACGACAGCTAAAATACAATTGAGGCAGGTCGATGCAAAAGAGCGTGGTATGAAGCATAAATATTCAATAATACGAATGCTGATTGTCCAAATAAACTGAGTCTTTTTTTGGGTTCTGTTCTGGTTTGCAACCACTCACCGATCTGAAGTATCTGTGTGAAGACTTAAGACTCCTCTGCCTTGTTAATGACCAATGCCGCACCTATAATACTTGTTCGTCTTACACCTTTCTCAAATAAAGCTAAGAGCCGAGCCCAAGTGTGCAGCTCAGGTACAAGGAAGAAGCCTTGAAGAGGCGAGAGTCAACACAAGAGAGCATTAAGGATTTGTGAGAAAAACGGAATACTGGAGGTCCGCCATTTTGAGCTATGAAGCTATAGAATGAGATGACACATAAACTTGAGAGCTAATGAAAATAAAAATGAATCAGTAAAAAAATACATTAAACACGTTAAAACCAATAAAAACCATACAGAGTGAGTTCTAATGGGTGCTTCACCTATTCATATTCTGGTTGATAGATACCACAAACATATTAGCATGGAACATGTTTTAGCCTTGGACTAACTACCCGAAAAGTTTCATTCGGCGAGGGAGGAGGGGGGGGGGGGGCTATTCTCTACCCATCTACCCAATTCCTCCACCGACGAAAAGCGCGGCTAAAGCATGTTCCGTGTTTCTTGAATTTTAGCCAGACTCTAAGCAGTAAGGTGTTTATTTAAGTTTTATAGCATGAAACTGGCCGATGTGTGGTTTGTACATTGGAATGATCATTAATTTTCTTTTAGAGCATATTTTGGCGAATTTTGAGACAATCGAACTCCCGAAATTTAAGCTTGAAAATCAATTCTCCGGAAAATCGAAAATTTCAAGGCTTCCTCGTTTATTGGAAATTCATTGAATCTTTCGCGTTTAAAGACACGAATAAGTTTCCTTTCGATTACATCGTTAGCATCAAGGTGGGTTCACAAGCGTCATACTCTGTGTTCTGCCCGCTGATTGGCCAAGTGTTATGACGGCGTGTCGGCGTGTGAAGGCGATCGGCTTCACGTCGGTTTGTCGATTTGATTGGTTCCTACTCAACGAAGACAAAGGATGGGACAACACTCGATGCCCGGCGTGGGTTACCGCAGACCGTGTGCAAGAGTGCTTAAGGACTTCAGCTCGGACACATACCTAGGCGCGATTGCTCGCCGACCAGGGGAATGCACCACATTTACCTATGCCTAGTTGGGGGCAGACAACTACTAGGGTAAATGGGAGCAGAAGCCGGCGCGATGAGCTTTATCGCATACCGAGACCTTCTGAGGAACTGTGGGCTTCAGAGAGAAGGCGAGGTAGAGCGAGAAATAATCAAGTCGAGTTTTCGAAGACGAATGCATGAATGAAAGAAGGGGAAGCCCTGAGCCCTCCTTTTATATTGGTTGAACAAGGTAAAGGGAGAGTGGAAAAGGTGATGTCAAGTGATGTCAGTGTTCCCCGTACCTCACCTTACCTACCTGGCATGATGAGTCACTCAGAGTTTCCCTTGTCCTTTATTGGAGAACTAACATGGTTAAGAGTATGAGTCATTACACCAAGAACAGACGGAAAGAGTCGGAGAGAGGGGGGTAATATTGTCGGAGGGGCACTTTTGGCAGGGACTGTCTGCATCCGAAAAATTAGATATTTGATGGAAAGAGTCGGTGAGAGGGTGGTAAAAGTGGGTGGTGGACGGTGGGTGGGGGTCGCGAAAACACAATGATAAGCGCGTCAGAAAACAGACGCCTGTGAACACCCAAACGGAATGTCGGAAAGAAACGGAAAGAGTCGCAGAGTAGAAAAAAGTCGCAGAGTTGGACGCTTGTGAACCAACCTTCACTGAATCATCATATACGAGGGGGATTCAAATATTAACTCTTATTAACTCTTTGATTACTAAAATTTTTGTACATGGAAACCAAAAATACCTCTTAGATCACTTTTTCCGACGAATTGGGAGTTTTTAGTACGGCCCACAGTATGATTTGGGCGTCCTTAAGCGATTAATCTGGGGTGAAGGAGGACAACGCTCAACAGAACAAATAACCAAGTACTAATCCGTTCTGAACGCAAATCCTCGGAAAAACCATAGGCAGGTGTATGTCTGTGTATGAGACAAAATTTGTGTACGCTGCTAAGGCCTTAGTTTTCAACCGATTTTCGTGGTACTTTTTCAATCTAGTAGTGCACAACGTCGTCAGAATTCTGCCTTTGAAGGGGGGAAAGGGGGGGAAATTGAAAATTATGGAAAAACGTGTGTTTTTGGACGTAATCTTGTCTACCCTGCCCAGACCTCAATTATTTCCAACCGATTTGAGAGTTTCTAATTTTGTTCGACGATAACTTCCGAGGTGCACATTATTCCAATATAGTATCGAAATTAGCATGGGGAGGGGGCGAGTCACAAAATATCCGGTTTTTAATAGTTCGGTTCCTTTATAGCTTTGAAATTGAGAAAATATTATCAATAAACCTCTGAATTTTCATGATCCTTTGTACCACCATGGAACTAATTAGGGGTGCCACCATGGGGCTGGGCCCCAGAAACCACGTACCGTGGACTGGGGTGATATTGATATGCTGGGGTGATACTGATCAATTTAATTTTTTTTAATGAGCTTAATTCATCGAAATTTCAAAGTTTGATATAGTATACTGTTCATATGATGTGGGAGAATATAAACAATTTTTTTCAGATTTCTTTGAATTATTACAATGGTAGTTTTCAAGGAAAAACTGTAGAAATTGATCACTATCAGCCCAGTCTACGGTATTTCGTGGGTTTTGGCTGTTTCATCTTCAATACTGATGCGAACTTCTACAGATTAGTTAAAACCACTGTGGTGCCAGAGTGGTGATGGAGGGGGGGGGGGACTGGAAATCACATGATGGGTCTCGTAGATCATGGATTCCAAAATGATGTTCAAATTCGAGATTCGTAAGCCGCTAGAAATGTTATGCCGACTAGTGATGGAAGGGGTGGGGGTCCACTATTTCTGACTCAAAATACTAACTAAATAACATTGAGTGAAACAGTTTAGTATTGTACGAAGGTAAATAAAAATGCATATTTTGCTCAAATATTATGCTCAAATTAAACTAATTGTTATCCAGAGGGACGCCCCCTGGAATGCATGCATTACTAAAAAAATGTGCTTCAATGGGGTATTTCAGTAAATTTTTAAATTTTTTTTTCAAAAGAGCATGGGTCAGGAATAAAGGTAATCGGGTCTGTTCGTCGAGAAAATGTTTGGAAGAAATTAGGGAAGCTAATGAAAGTTGAAGATTTGAATGGTGTAACGTATTAACTTGCTGACCTTGGATCGAGACATTCCATTATTTCCAACTTTTCTACCACATGTTATAGAATCAATGGGCAAAAAGTTGGAGTATAGAGGTTTTCAATGGTGCTGAATCCAAATTTGAGGTCAAAAACCTGAATTTCCGACCCACCGAAATACCCCATTCCATTTTCCAAGAATGGTTTCGGACAAAAAGGTCTCCCGCCACTGAGTTTACTGATCCCGCCTTAAGAATTTTTCGTCTAGGTGCCTAACAATTTACATTCCAATTGTAAAAATTCTCATAACGGCCAGTTTACCTAATGCGAAAAACCGTGGATCACATGTAAAGCACAAAAAAAAAAAAACACAAAAAATAAGCGGTATAAATGAGGAAGAGAAATCCAATCTTTAGGCAAATTACCAAAAGATTGATTGCCGGGCACCTAATTGTGAGGTATTTTGTATAAATTTGGAACTTTCGCTTTAGAATGCGCTTCGCACATGCGCAAACATATGATGAATTCATATAAAAACTATAGTTGATAACGTTCAGATTATATTTTTATGTAGGATATCAACAGAAATAGAATGGCCGAACCACCCATTCAAAATCACCCAGTATTGCGTCGAAAAATGGGAAGAAGTGAAATAAAATGAGTGAGTTTAGGCGAATACGCATAACAGGTGGAGCTACGATGAAACCGAATTGATTTCTACCCACGATTATTTATATTAATGGTTAATTACGAGAATGAAACACATGAGAATATAATGGTTTGAAACGCCCTAAAAACGTTCGTAGTGATTCATTGTGATTCTGAGAGGAAACTAACCACCGTGATGGCTCACTAAGTACAGGATTTGGTTAGTTACCCTGGTGGTAGGAGGTTTTCGGGCTGGACTCGGAGGTGGTTCCAACACGGGCAGCTTGGAAGGGTTCTCTTTGAGTTGACGAATGACCTCTTTCAGCTGGTCGACTAGAAGATCGGCCTGGGACGTCCCGAGAAGATCTTCTTGTACCTGAACAAACGAAATCTATCAAAACCAAAATCCATAAGGAAAATGAAGTTGAAGCCATCAATCAAGAATAAAAATCTCAAAAAGAGGTTCCCGAGGTACAGCTCTGAAAAATAATAAGAATTGTTCGTTTCTTAATTCATTTTGATTCCTCTTTACGAGAAACTGGAGGGACTATGTTTGTAATTTCTGTCACTTCAGCCCAATTTATTTATTTATTTGTAAAGGCCGGATCGGCAATACAATTGTCAACAATGTAAATAATATTAAATAAAATTTAAACAACCTAAAACTAAAGTTCGGACAAAATAAAAAAAGAGGCAAAAAAACACAACCGTCAAAACAAAATATCAAGGACCAAAGCACTCCTGAAAAAAGTCCGTCACAGTATAAAGTTCTGCATTCAGCAGCTTCTCCCTGACAGTAGCGATTAACTTCTTTTCAGGAAGAGAACGCAACTTGTTGGGAAGGTGGTTAAAAAATTTGGCACCCGACTGCAAAGGACTCGTATCCCTCGTCACACTGAGACGTGAAATTGGAAGAAATAAGTCTTCTCTCTTCCTGGTATCATAGGTGTGCAGGTCACGCCGCCGTTCCATTTGACCCAGATTACTTCTTATGAATTGAAGACAGCTCAGGACATAGAGGGCTGGAACAGTGAGGATTCCCAGGGTGCGAAAGCTTCCACGGCAACTCTGATTCCAGGATAGCCCGCAAATAGTTCTGACAGCCCTCTTCTGTTGACTGAAGACCTCACCCGCATGGCACGAATTGCCCCATACCAAAATTCCATATGAAACCCTGCTCGCAAAGCAGGCAAAATATACAGTCCGAAGGACATCCCGTGACACAGAGCCAGCCAAACGGCGCAGCATGAAGTTGCAAGAGGCTAATTTTAGCATAAGATTATCAATGTGTGACCTCCATGACAGCCGTTTATCAATGGTCAGACCAAGAAAGTTCACCTCCTCTTGAAGTCGTTGATTGAGGCGGAAAGTAATACTCTGCTTTTTACTGGTATTTAACGTCAAACCATTAGTGGAACACCAACCCTCAATAACCATATTCATATTAATCTGGTCACAGTCTAGAGTTGACTGGCAAGGTCCTGCTGAAAGAGCGGTGACATCATCGGCGAAAAGGAATATCCTTTTGTTGTGGAACTGGTGAGCCAAATCATTGATGAAAATCAAGAAAAGACATGGACCAAGTACTGAGCCTTGCTTCACTCCACATGGAATATCAACTGCTAAGGACTCGACGCCATTGAAAATAACCACCTGTTTCCAGCCTCGCACTTCGGGATGGAGTTGATGAATGGATGGACTTCGAATGAATGGGATGGACTTGAGTGAATGTTTTCCATTCATCTGATCTATTTCCTGACGGAGGCTTTTTCTATTGCGAAGATTTCCCTAATTGGCTGACTTCCACCACAACAGTCTCCAAGTTGCCCTAGCCATCGAAGTCCTTGTGGGTTCCAGTCTACAGCACTGATGTATTGCTCCTTGAGCCTTACTATCTCTTCGCACATCTGTCCATTCACTTCCTCGGCTCAAGTGATAGCGAGCCCGACTCAGGATCGTAAATTTAGGAGAGTTTGAAAGTCTGGAGATCGATCCCCAGTCAAGGGAATACATTTTTATGACATAACAAAGTGGCGCAGTATTTCATCAAAACAGCCCCCTGAAGACACAAGCCGCCACTGCTAATTGGCTGACTTCCACCACAACAGTCTCCAAGTTGCCCTTCCTGGTGGGTTCCAGTCTAAAGCACTGCTATATTGCTCCTTGAGCCTTACACCACCTTGTGATCAGCTATCTCTTCGCACATCTGTCTATTCACTTCCTCGGCTCAAGTGGTAGCGAGCCCGACTCAGGATCGTAAATTTAGGAGAGTTTGAAAGTCTGGAGATCGATCCCCAGTCAAGGGAATACATTTTTATGACATAACAAAGTGGCGCAGTATTTCATCAAAACAGCCCCCTGAAGACACAAGCCGCCACTGCTCGATTGGACAAACTGTTGAGTTCAGCAGTACTCCCTCCTTCCCACCACCCCCATTCACAGAATAACAACAAAATCCACAACCAGTCAAAAATGGAGTATTCACTGGGTTGAAAATCGCAAGCCATAGGCCCTTCACCCCCCTAACTAGGTAACGGATCACAAAAAATTGCCCTAACGGATGAGAGAAAACTGTTGTGATCAGCTATCTTTTCGCACTTCTGTCCATTCCCTTCTTTGGCTCAAGTGGTAGCGAGCCCGATTCAAGATCGTAAACACAATTTAGTTGGAAAATCTGGAGATTGTTCTCCGATCGAGGGATGTTGAGTTTTATGGCGTAATAACCTATCCAGCCACCATTGTCTCTCCTTGACCTTATGGAAATAGATTTCTGTTGCTGCGACAGAAAACAACTCGTCGTTGGAGATCACCTCTGGATAACACCTGCACAATATGCCCCCCGCTCACTGGAGCTCACTAGGTGACTCACTTGACTTAATTCCGTTGACTCCTATTGGAGCATAGGGCTTCCACGAGTGAGTTCCAGTCATTCCGTACTGCAGCAATTCTTCCTGCTTCCTGCCATGATTTGCCCGCCTGGCCTATTTCTTTTTCCACAGACCTGCGCCACGTCTCTTTGGGTCTCCCTCTTCTTCGCTGTCCTTGGGGATTCCATTGTAGGGCAGTCTTCTCTATGGCACCGTCTGGTTTTCTAAGAGTATGCCCTACCCATTTCCATTTTCGCTTCCTGATTTCCAAGTGGATTTGAAGCTGGTTGGTGGTTCTCCATAAATCTTCATTTGATATGCGTTCTGGCCACCAAATTCCCAATATTCTACGTAGGCATCAGTTCAAAAAGGTCTGTAACGGGCGCGTGATGTTTTCTGTGACCTTCCACGTTTCGCTTCCATAAAGCAAAACGGATTTTACATTTGAATTGAAAAGCCGTATCTTTGTGTTTCTGGACAGGTTTCTGTTTTTCCAAACTGGATAAAGTTGCACAAAAACCCCATTGGCTTTCTTTATACGGCTTTTCGCATCTTCCGCAGAACCACCCTCCTTTGTGACCACACTTCCAAGGTATACAAATGACTCAACCTGTTCGACAGTATCATTCAGCAAGACAAGTGGTTTTTGGCATCGCTCATTCGTTCTCATTTCTTTTGTTTTGCCTACGTTGATTCGCAGGCCAACTTGGCTAGCGATTCGGCTCAGAGCATCCAGCTTGTCTTGTAGGTCACTGAACCTCTGCGCCAATAGACATAGATCGTCCGCAAAATCGAGGTCTTCTAGCCTCTCTCTTAATCCCCACTGGATTCCGCGTTTTCTTCCTTCTAGGGACGCCCTCATGATACTATCGAGAACAATGATGAACAGAGTTGGCGATAGCACACAACCCTGCTTTACACCAGCCTCAATCCTGATTGGATTTGGCGCTCCCTAGGTGCGACTGCGACTATGGACGACGGTGATCGACTACTTCCCTCGCGCCCTTCATCAGACTCGTCAGATGAAAATAACATGTTCAGTTTCCTTCAGTGTTCTTCTTCTTACAGACAGATCACATGGCTTGAAAACAATGAATTTTGATGCGACAGTCTGACCTAACCCCAACAAGTTGAGATTGAGACGCCTATACCTACTACTATATAGCCTGTACTTACCATTTTGCTCGCAACATCGCTAGGAGTGACGTCATCAAGAATGAATGTAAATGTGATGGTCTTCTGTTTCCCAGTTTCCAGTTGACACTCGACGTTTCCATCTACGTGATTAAGCACCGTCAATTTAGGACCTGAAGCACGACTCCTCCTCTTACTTGGTGGTTTTTTCATGCCATCCCTGTAAGAGAGGTAGTTTCCAGGTTAGCCAACCATCTCAATTCTAATAGATACAATTATGATCATTTGAAATAATTACCCATCCGTAGCATTGGTACTGCCATCGTCTAGAGCCTGCAAAAAATATTGTACAAACTGATCAAAAGCTTCAATATCGAATGAGTCACTGAAAGTACAACTGACCTAAGTGGTCATTCATCACATACAGATCTCACAAAACTTAAATGAGCAGGAACCAGGGACAACCACATGGTGTTCTGTACGATCTCTACACCACATTAGACTTTAACACTAATAATGATCAGGTGATCAAAAAGTGACTTACAGTTTCATCAGAGCAGCCATCTGTAACCGAGGGGTCAGGATGTACAGGGATGGATTCAGCTGAATGTCTTCGCATGGAGGTGTCCAGCTCTTGACCTGATGGAGGCGTCACCGTGCTGATACTCCGATGCCCTTTGGCTAACTGTAAATTAAATCAATTATCAGATGATTGTTTATACCATTGAGCGCCTTCATTTCCCTCGAAAATGACCAATAGTGAAAATATGTGTGATTTATGACTAACTTGTTGAACAGCTGGGGATTTCAGAGACTGGATGCTGTCTGTTGAGGGTAAATGAGCTGGAGCTTCAACTAAGCCCTGGAAAGAACACACCATACACTGTTATTTTTCATATCCAATACTGTTGTCCAAAGTTGGCTTATACTATTAGGCAGTAATTAAATTTATCCTACATACTTATGGTATGCGTAGGTCTGCTGGCTCGGGTTATATTCGGCATAAAGGCAACCTTAATCATAAGATTCCAGTCAATTACAGCACATTTTGCTGGATTGCTTCATGAATGACACATCCACTCTCCGCTTTCCTACCACCGCCATCTTCGTCACCTTCTAACGTGAATATTTGTGTTTACCTACTTGGTAACGCGACAACTTCTACCGATGTTAATTATCGTGAATTCTAGTACTTAAAGATAGGCGAAACGGCTCAACAGCAATTGTAAAGATGAACGATGATATGAAAAAAGTGCAGTTTGTTTTGATATAAATGTTTGATAAATCCTCAAAAACCAAGGAAAAAAACGATGATTGAAGAGTGTAATCAAATACGCTGCTCTTTAGTGGTAGAACGAGAATATTGGCTGTCGAGAGACAATTCTCGTGCCACCAGGCAAAAATGGGGTGTGCGCATGGGTCGTTCTAGCGTGAGAAGACCTTTTTCTATGATTTTTCAAAGTTACGAATGTTTATGACGTCACAGTGGGCGGGTGGGGGGGTCCCGCCCAGGCAGGAGAGGCGTGTGACGTCATAAACATTCGTAACTTTGAAAAATCAAAGGAAAAGATCTACTCATGTAAAAAGAGAACGGCTGGTGTCCAAATTCTCAGGATGAGGTCTACTTTCCATTAAATTTTTTTTAAAAATCAGGCGCACCCCCCATTATGGTATTAGAAAGATTTTCATCGTATTTACTTCTGAATTATCGTACAGGTTGGCAACAGTGAGTGGACTAGTCAATGAGGTCAAAAGGGTGAGGGAACGGAGGGAAGCCAGACCCAATCTTTACTGAACACTACCAATCTCAGGAGAATTTGAATCACGGTTCATTTTTACTGAGCCACAATTGACTCACTATTTCTGAAAGAACTGAAACAGAGAACCGGCTCAGTAGTGAGCAATTTATCTCTAAATTGTTAAAATGACATTTTAACAATTCAGAGATAAATCGTAGAGTTTTCCAGAAAACAATACATTGACTAGACCCAATCTGAAAGTTTCAGTCAAATTTGAAGGAGATGAGAGTAATTTAGCTCACCTGCAACGTTTGAGGTGCTGTAAACACATGTGCAGAGTTGACAGTGGAAGGCATCTCTGGCTTTTGCGGAGTAGGAAGACCAGAGCTGGACGCACTGTCAGTCCTCATGATCTCGTGCATCGGAGTGGTCTCTGCAGAAATGACTTTCTGCAGGCCATCCATGTTTTGAGGAACTTGAAGCATTTGAGGCGGGTGCACTGTGCTCGCTCTAGGTGATGGATCAAAAGGTGGATTGGGAGGGTGACCTGTGGACAGTTTGTGGAGCTCAGCTTGAAGTACCTGAAGATCGGATGAATGGACATCAGCTGGAGTGAATGGACTTGGCTGGGGAGTGATTTTATTTTGCTGGGGTGCCACAATCGAGTTTGGCGGTGCGGAAGAAAGAGGTTGAGTCTGAACTGTGTTAACATTCTGAGTTGTTTGAGGGACTTGCTGTTGATTTGACTCTTGATAATGCGTGGCCTGAGGTGATGGTTGCACTTGAGGCGTGGCTTGCTTGAGTTGAGTTACCTGCTGAACATTTTGTGGGAGACCCTGTTGCTGTGACGAATCAAATGGGTAAGTGGGCGTATGAGAAGCAGATATCATTTGCTGTTGGTGTCCCTCGTAAGGAGTCAGTTGGGGCGCGAGATTATGGCTATGGTTACCAGCTTCTTGAGTTATGAGCTGAGCTTGGTTCTCTGTGAACGGATTAGCCACTTGAGGCGTGACAACAGCAGATATCTGACCACTTTCTGATGGTTGGCCTGGTGGGAACAGCTGCAGATTGTTCACCTGAGGTGCCTGTACATTTGAAACTCTCTGAGCGTAGCTATCAACATTCATATTTTGAGGAATTTGTTGTACATGAGGTCGTTGGTCAACGTACACCTGTGAACTGTTTTGTATTTGGTGAGATTGATTCGACTGAACTTGAGCCGCCTGGTAATTGTTTATTAATGGGGGCTGAGTGGTTGACATTCTATGGATACTATCACTTTGAACTTGTTTAGAAATATCAACATTCTGAGCTTGAACATTAGGTGCCCATTGCTGGCTTTCTTGTTGAGGTATTGATATGGACTGGGGAATATTCGGAGCTTCAATGGTAGACATACGATGAAGCTGCTCATGTTGAATGGCATGCTGGGGATGGACTGGAGCAGAACTCTCATTACTCATCTGAACAGGAATATTCGTAGGTTGAGAATGATGATCCGACAACATGGGCGCTTGGACCGTTGAAACTCTATGCTGAGGATCTTGCAGCAAGTGAAGCTGAGGAGCTTGCATAGTAGATATGCGCTGGTGAGGCTCACTCATGGGAGGTTGGTCGGCATGTTGCATTCCTTGTTGAGGTATTTGTGGTGCATGTACAGTGGATACACGTTGAACATTATCCATTTGTACTTGAGAATTCATTTGATGGACCATCATGGGCTGTCCTGAACTTGGCTGTGTTTGAGATGGAGGTTGAACGTGAGGTTGAACATTCCTATTGATGTTGTCATATTGTTGATTCTGAGCATGCACTGGAACTTGAGGCATGGACTGTGGTTGATGAACTTGCTGAACGTTAGGAGCTTGAACTGTTGAAGGCCTCTGATGAAGTTCAGACTGGCCGTACGATTGAGTTGTATGTTGTTGAAGCTCTGAGAATTGAGGAGGGTGGACAACTGACATTCTATGAGTATTCTCAGTTGGTAGCTGTTGTTGAAGATCTGAAAACTGAGGTGGTTGTACAGTGGACACTCGATGAATCTCTGTAGGCAAGTGCTTCTGCAAATCAGAAAATTGAGGAGGCTGCACAGTAGAAACCCTTTGAATATTGTCTCCAGAAACTTGCTGTTGTGAATCAGGAGGGTACTGCGCAGGAGGTAATTGCGTTACACTTTGAATAACCTCATTAGTAATTTTCTGGGGTACCTCGGCGAATTGCGGAGGTTGAATGGTTGACATCCTCTGAATGCTCTGTTGAGACATGTTTGAATATTGTTGAGCCTGCACAGGAGCCATACGTGCATTCGTATCAGCAGGTATATTCTGTTGTACATCAAAATGTGGAGGTTGCACGGTTGATACTCTGGGAGTGTTTTCGGCAGAATATTGCGTTGTTTGTTCAGGATAAACAGGCTGTGGAGTGACGTTGCTTCGCAGACTGCTGTCTGTCACCAACTGCTGCTGTAAATCACTATACTGAGGCGGGTGAACGGTCGACACTCTTTGAATGTTGTCAGTGGGCATCTGCTGTTGAAGCTCAGAAAACTGGGGCGCCTGAACTGTAGACATCCTTTGCAGGTTTTCAGTTTGTACAGGTTGCTTTAAATCAGCGTACTGAGGTGCCTCAATGGTAGACATTCTATGAATCATTTCTGGGGGTAGTTGTTGTTGAAGTTCGGTGTACTGAGGTTGTTGTACAGTTGATACCCGTTGTACATTCTCAGTTTTCAACTGTTGCTGTAAATCTGAAAATTGTGGTGGAGCCACGGTTGACACTCTCTGAACATTATCCTGCGGAATTTGTTGGAGCTGATCAGGCGTATGTGACGTTTGCAAACTTGATATTCTTTGCGTATTGTCACTCAGCAATTGATGTTGTATGTCAGAGTACTGTTGTTGAGTCACATTCACTTGTCCACTGCTATCATTGGGCAGTTGTTGCTGTAAGTCCGAATATCTGGGCTGCTGAACGGTGGACATTCTCTGTCCTGTATCAACTTGAAGCTGTTGCTGTAAATCAGAAAACTGTGGAGGCTGCACAGTAGACATTCTCTGTCCACCATCGGGTTGTAATTGTTGTTGGTGTTCAGGAAAGACTGGTTGTTGTACACTTGAAATTCGTTGAATGTTCTCATTTTGTATCTGTTGTTGCTGATCAGCGTACTGAGGCGCTTGGACTGTAGAAAGCCTCTGGCTGCTGTCAGATTGAAGTTGCGTGTTAAGTTCAGAATAAGTTGGTTGCTGTACAGTAGACATTCTCTGAACGCCATCATGAGCAATTTGTTGATTTACTTCAGAATATTGCGGAGGGACAACAGTTGACATCCTATGAATATTTTCATTTTGCATTTGATGTTGTTGAACGTCAGGGTACTGGCTTGTTTGAATCGGAGGACGTTGAACACTCTCAGCAGAGTACTCTTGAGGCGGTTGAATGTTTGACATTCGCTGTAAATCACTTTGCATTTGCTGTTGAAGATCGGAATACTGAGGAGTTTGGATGGTGGAAATACGTTGAACATTTTCCACTGCCATTGGCTGCTGTGGCAAGTCCACATATTGGGTCTGCTGTTGCAAGTCACTAAACTGAGGTTGCTGTACAGTAGATATTCGTTGACTATTTTCGGTATTTTGGTGTGATAAATCTGAGAATTGAGGTTGCACAGGAGGTATGCTATTGTTGTTGAGTCCTTGCTGACTCTGTTGTGAGGGCATTGATGTAACTTGCTGTTGATATTCTCCAAACTGCTGCATGGTTTCTGAAGCAATCCTCTGAGCAAGTTCCGCGTAATTAGTAGTTTGCATTTGGGTTTGATTCTGACCATCTACAGCAGGTATAGGTTGAGAAATTACAGGTTGTTGAACGGTGGAAATTCGTTGAGTAGTATCAGTTTGTGAGGGTAATTCCGAGAATAATGGAGGTTGCACTGATCCTCCTGGCATGTTCTGGATATTATTATTGAGCCCTTGCACTGGCTGGCTCTGTTGCGAGGGAATTGAGGTAACTTGCTGCTGATATTCTGCAAACTGTTGCATAGTTTCTGAAGCAATCCTTTGGGCAAGTTCCGCAAAATTAGTAGTTTGCATTTGAGTTTGGGTCTGCGAATCAATACCTGACAGTGGTTGTTGAACAGTAGATAATCTTTGCTGAACATTTTCCAAATGAAGTTGTTGAGGCGCCTGAATGGTGGAAACTCTGTGGCCGTCTTGATCGATCGAATAATTTATTTCAGAAGCGATTTGCCCCAACATTGGAGTGCTATGGGACGCATCGTAAATCAAGCGATCGTCAATGCCTTGATTGAAATTTCCTTGAATCAAATAATTCTCATGTATATGTGGCGACATCATCATTCCGTCGTTTACGCCCCTGACTTCCCTCTGTATGGTGATGGGCTCGGAGATAACCCCTATACTTCCGTCGGGTAGTGTTCCCAAAACCGATGTTTGCAACACCGACTGGGCAGCCGCTGTATTGATGATCGTCTGAAAATGTAGAAAAATCTACATGAGACCATCACCAAAATAAGAAGAAAATCGAGTAGTCTATAATAAGGAATATAAGGCGTAAACTGGATGTGCATAATCGGGAAAATAACCCGATAAACTTAAACCTTAGCAGTTCTAATCGATTCCTCTTCTATGCAACTGGATTTGGACAATTTTACAATAATTTCACATAATTAGTCGATTTTTCCGTAGAAGATATTTTAGTAGATTCCGTCAACTAAATAATGAAAAGGTTTTTGAAGATTGGTTGGCGCTGTTTCTACGGGGGTGCTTTGAACGGTTTACTGAGCTTGTTTTCAGGGTAGAGCAATGAATGGGATCCTTCAATCATGCGGATAAAATATTCGTTCTTCAAAAGAGGGCCATTCGAGCAATCAAAATGTAGGGTTGGAACCAAAGCCGGCAGTTTAAGGATCACAATGTGCTGACCATCCCTAGCTTGTGAGTCCTCGGCTGTCTGGAGTACGTACATTTCAACCAGAATAAGATGGTAAAGGGTTCTGAGATTAACTCGTACGATGCGAGATTTAAATAAGTTTCACGCCCACCATTCACCCGCCTGGGGAAATTATTATACAGGGTGTTTCACGAAAAGGTTACACCCCCTTCATTTTCGCAAAATACAGCGTAAAAAATTCCGACCAACGCAATTCTTCGTGATTTTTTGTGAAGATCTCAGGAAAAATACTTTTGCGCAAAAAAGTTGCGCGCGATCGTGCGCAATTGACACTAACTTCATTTTTTCAAATGGAACCCCCCCTTTTTTATTACAGATTCGGATTCTACGTAAAATTTCACGAGAAATTCATACCCACATCGATTTAAACAAATTTTAAACAATAAAACAAATCGAAATCAAAGAGAAAAAATAGAAAAAGCAAGATGGAGAAAATGAGGTTTCCCCTGTTTTTGTTTGATCACTTTTCTCTCAGATAACACGATCCATCAGGCAATAAGGGAACGGGACGGCGAACAGCCAATCAGCGAACATTTCTGCTTCACATTAACCCATTTCAAGCCAAGGGTAGAAATAACTGAATAATGAGGAGAGGAGGATGAACTGTTTTACAGAATGCCAGCCGAAATAAAGCATCATTTGCTCCCCAATCGAGAACAAAAATACTCGATATTTTCCAGGAATGGCAGTCGGACGAAAATCCAACCTGAAATGGTTGTTTACCTTACTTTTACTTACTCGATATTTTATGAATTTTACTTTTTAATGAGATTTGAGAGGCCTCAGTTTTCCAAATCGATATGATTTATCCAGTTCATTGTTTTGGTAGAATGTAAAAGTCTATTTATGGACGGGAATATGTTTCAACTCATGGCCCAGAAAGCTCACTCGTCCAGAATCGAATTTGAGCCACCATTATGGTATGATACTCATGCCTTCGCCCAAGAGGCCTCCTTTTCAAAAAATTTCCGAAATTGCATTGAGCTCCCGAACATCAAAGAAAACTTTTTCTAAAAAGTTTAGGAACAAGAAAAAATCGTAAAAAAAGAAAAGTTTAGGATCGAGAAAAAATTCTCAAAGATTTACCACTATTTTCAATATTTAAAAAAAAAATCATAAATATGAATGTAAAAACGCATCAGTGGCCGGAAATGGGTTAACCCGGGAAATCAGTTTTCCCGGTTATTTTTTGAAATCACAAATTTTGAATGTCTCCCAAAAATAACAGGAGACTTATTTCCTGAAATCAACCCGATTTTAATCTATCCCACACCATTAACTATTCAGGAAAAATGCAAACAGAATTCGGTGAAATTCCTCATTGTACTTTTTCGGAGTTTGTTATGCCAGCTAGGCGTTTTACAAATAAAAAACTATTATTATAATTATTATTATGATCGAGTAACGCACTAAGAGAGAATACACATGGTCTTATCTTAAGTACGCGTGAGTGAGGACTCAGACTAGAAGGTAGACATGATGGGTGATGAGCTTCCAAATTTAAACTAACTCAAGAGTGAATTAGCATCGTGTTTAGTTGAAATTCAGACTAGTTAGTGCGGATGGCCATTATAACACTCACTTGTACGTCCGGAACGACATCATCGCCTGGAACAAAGAAATCATACACGGCTTTGAGATTCAACGTGAAGGACATTGACCGGATAATAAAATAAAACGGAAGAAGTACAAACTCTATGAGACTCAGTGACAGCAACGAGCACTGACAACATAAGACTAAAAATAAGCCCTGAATAGAAGCCAGGGAAACTATTGCCAACGGCGGCGTGTGGAAATTAAACAAAGTTGACAATCAATCATACGGATCAGTTTGTGTGGCTTGCCAGCAATTAGAGTCAGTGCAGGCACGATCGGAGGTGTAATTGGGTCATTATCAGGAAAACGGGGAAATCAATCTTTCAAGAAAGCATGACAGGTTCAAACTTTAAAATTAACGCGAAAAATATGTGAGATGACTTGTAACACCCAAATTAGAGAAAAATGCCACATAAATGCCCCAGTTTATGAGCAAATTTCTGCTCCTCGAACTGTAAATTTTCGTAATCAGGGAAAACACGGCAAAATTTCGTTTGTTTCGAAGCGTGTCCAGGGATGTTTATAAGGACAAGAAATTCTAGTCTTCGTGGAAGAGCTTGAAAGAACTCAGGACATTTGAAGTGTTAAGCTGGGTTCACATGAGGGCGGTCGACGCGGTTGAGGCGGTTGCGGTTACGCGTTCGGCCATTTGATTGGCGGCGCCTCAGCCGCCTGAGTACTTTTGGAGTGGACTGTCGCGTTTCAAAAATTCTGATATTCGACGCGTCGACCGCTTCGTTATCAGGACTTGTTATCACCACTTGTTTGAGCAGGGAATTCAACTGGTGTTTTGTGTGGTGAGCTTGGAAGCTGATTCACAGAAGATTCCGCCGATTACAAATCCTCTGTCCAAAAATGACAAGTTTTAGCGAACTTATTATTGACCTTGTGAAGGAGAGAAGACAGCTGTGGGACTTTAAGGTAATGGTCACCAAGTATTTTTTATTTTACTTATAGGTATTTGTAATTTTCGTTTATTTTGGTCTCCTGTAAACATGTGAAGAATGCATCATAATTAAATAAATGGTATATTTAATAAATATGATCTGTGATTTATGTAATGGAAACTAAATTTGATGAAAATTTCAACCACCTGAGGTGATTTCTAAGATTTTTTTGCATAATTAGCACCAGCAACGAAATTATAAATTACGCTTTTCGTGGGAATATTCTACATTATAATTCACTTTGATAATAATGATTACAAATAAAATAAAGCTATCATAATTCCGATTTTTGGAGTTGGTAGGTAATGGTATCTATCTCGATTCAGTAAAATACTGTTTATCTTTGATACGCGCAACCGCGACCATGTGAACCTCTAGATGCCAGCCGCGCCCCGATCGCGTTGACCGCCTCCTCGCACGACCGCGCTCATGTGAACCCAGCTTTATTTGGGCGTGCAGGTCGAGATGCTTGAGGAAGTCTCGATCTTTCTGCACATGGAGTCGCAAACAAGAAAAATTGTATACAAATTTCATATGGATGCGTCAAATACGGTTGGAACTCCATCAGAAGAGAAGAAAGAAGATTACGGCACGATTATTGACGAGTACCTTTCAAGGAGGCAGTCAGAAGTTTGATTTACTTAGCAATGAATACACGACCTCATCTGGATTTTTGGATCAGACAAGGCCTAAGACAAGAGCACACTTAGCAGACCATTCGGGTGGGTTAACTTACGACGACTGATAACACACTTTGATAACAAGTTTACAACCGATTCGTTCGACGTTTAATACGTTCTCGACGTATAACACATTAACACGTCGAAAGCGGCCTGACCGTGAATACCCTTACAATTTCATAACAACCAGTTGTGCTTCCCTAAGAATCAAGAGTCAAATTTCGTATAGAAGGGACGCACAATTTTGAGATAACTACGTGTTACTGGTTAGAAAGCTATGTTCTTCGCGGACGGGTGTTCTATACAGAAAAAATAAACCGTTGTGTAATAATTTGCCGAAATTTTGAAATTTAACCTTTTCTCTACTGAAACGCCCGCGCGCTCGGCGGCCTGGTGGCACAGGCTCTGTTCGGAGAGGCAGTCCAGAACCAGTTCAGAACCAAACTGGAGCTGAAAAGGGGAGGGGATAGAGGCGAATGGACCCCTCCGAACTCTTCCAAACCGTTCAGGACTGCCTCTCCGAACAGACCCACTGAATCCCAGCGGGCTGGTTCGTCTCGCCACACTGCGTTTTCGCGTTTGGAGAAATAGGAAAAATTGTAGTTCGGCATTTTTTCTCATTTATTGTACCCAACTAATCCGTTTTTAGGACGTCCCACAGTAAGACTTGGGCGTCCTTATGCGATCGATCTGGGGTAAAGTTGGACAACACTCAACAGAAGAAAAAAAATAACCACACAGTAATCCGTTTTAGACCATTCTGAATCCAAATCCGCGAAAAAAACCATAGGTGTCTGTCTGTGTGTGTGTGTGTGTGTGTGTGTGTGTGTGTATGTGTGTGTGTAACAAAATCTTGTGTACTCTGCACAGCCCTTAGTTCTCAACCGATTTTCCTGGTTCTTTTTTTGTTCGTCGCGGAAAACTATCTAGTTGTGCACTACGTCGCCGGAATTTCGAATTTTGCCTTTTAAGGGGGGGAAAGGGGGGGTTAATGCTCGAAAAACGTGCGTTTTTGGGCATAATCTTGTGTACTCTGCCCAGGCCTTAGTTCTCAAACGATTTTCGTGGTTGTTTTTTCTTTTGACGCGTAATACTATCTAGTTGTGCACTACGGCGCCGGAATTTTGGATTTTGCTTTTTAAGAGGGGGAAAGGGGGGTTAATGCTTAAAAAACGTGCGTTTGCGTGCATAATCTTGTAAACTCTGCCCAGGCCTCAATTTCCAACCGATTTGCGTGTTTCTTTTTTTGTTTGACTCAAATAACTTCCGAGTTGTACATGATTTTACCAGAGTACCGAAATTCGCAAGGGGAGGGGGTGAGTGGGGGGATAATATTCACAAAATATCCGATTTTCCAATATTTTGGTTCCTTTACTACTTAGGTACTAATTGTACCCAAGCTTTGAAATTGAGGAAAAATTCTCATTATACCTCCGAATTTTCATGAATTATTCTCTGTACCACCATGGAACTAATAGTGGTGCCACCATGGTGCCATGATGCCATAAACCGCTTATTTCGTGGTTTTTTTTGTGTTTCACCTTGAATACGGATGTGAACTTCGACGGACTGCCTACCAAAACTAACAGATGAAAGTTCAACGTTACGACGTATTTCCGCTTTGGTGCCAGACTGGCACCATTGTTGGCGTTGGGTGGTGGGGGGGTGAACTCGAATTCGCATGTTGGGTATCGTAGATCATGGATTTTAAAATGCTCTTCAGATTCGAGGCTCCCATGCCGCTAGAAATGTTATGGTGGATAATGGTGAGGGGGGGGTCACTATTTCTTGCCTAAAGTAATGAATAAATTACATCGAGTGAAACAGTTTTATCGCTTACCAACTGGTTTAACTGATCTAATGCTTATCCAATGGGACGTCCCCTGGAATGCATGCATTACTAAACAATATGTTTTTCGATTACCTACTTTTTTTCTGTTGCACCACACCTCTCATAGAATAAAAAAGCAAGTGGAAAAACGGAATGATATTTATTACTAAGTAAAGTAAAATAATAAATTTGCATTAATCAAAATATCATATATTAAGTAAAAAACTAGAATATGTAGAGAAACGAAGTAATTAAAATGGTAAGACGAAAAAACGGCGAGAAAATCGCCCAAGAAACTACACAGTCGAACCCCCTTCGAAAAAACTGATTTTGAAAAACGAAAAAAATATATATGTTTAAAAAAATAAAAAACTGGTTGATGCCTGCAGAAAAATGATAACAATTATTGTTATTATAGCCGGTAGATTAGTGCTCCCCCTATCGTGCTAAGATAAAGCTATATTATATTTCCTAGTTATTAAAGGTTCTGACAGATGGCACAACATAAAACGAGTATACTCGGGTGTAGTATGCTAGTCACGTATTACGAGCACGAGTATACTCGGGCGAAGTATGTCAGTCACAATTTTCTAGCCCGAGTATACTCGGGCGTGGTAGAGAAAGGTTTAAGGGTACTAGGAAATTTTCCCCGAGAGTACAATTTCCCGTAAAACGTATGTACCGTTTTCTCGGGTTGTAATCAACCGATCACCTTGATTTTTTTTTTCAAATATTGTCGAGCATCTTATGCTCTATAACTGGTGCAAAGGATAATTTCGTACAACGCTTGAGGAGAGAAAGGCGGATTTTTGAAAAAAAAAAAACATCAAAATCAGGGCTCTAACCCACCAAAACGGACCACATTTTTATCTTGTTGTCGGGAAAAATACGCCAATCCCTATGCACAATTGGTGTATAAGATACTGACGTACAAGTAAAAAAAAAGAACAAGGAGATAAGTCCAGTATAACTCAACAAAATGGAACACGAGTGCTAGAAAACGTGATTTTTCAGGAAACACGATTTTCTGAAATTAACCAATGTTCATCTCATGACTTCATCATACGGTTTCCTAATGCTTCCAACTTGCTCCAAGGTGACTCGCTTTGATGAAAACAAAGAAGAAGAAGAAGCTAAATCTCTTGTTTCGTTGTTTACTCGTCTTTTTCTATGTTTATGTCGCGTTTTGTGCCGTGAATTCCGTTCGTTTTATGCTGTGCTGAATCGTCTTGAAAATGCCGCGATCGCAACGAATGCAGGGTATGGCGCCGGACTCTACTAGCGCAAACCCTGACACAGGTCGGTTTGCGTATTTATTTGACCCACTTCTCGTTCAAATTTTTTCATGATTTTTTTTTTTATTGGTCCGTGATTATATGCACATTAATAAAAAATTATTTTTAAAAAATCGAATTTTCACTCGAAAAAATTTTCTTGTACCCTTAACTCATTAGGGTAGATCATAATTTTTTGGATAACGAACTCTATTCGTTCGTTATTAACAATCAACAAAACCTGAAAGTCAGATTCAATTCAGGCAGGCAATTCAGATTCTAAACAAAGTTTAATCGAAATTCAAAAGCTTCCTACACCATGTTTGGTAGACCCGAAAGGAAAGTAATGCAATTTTCGTACCATCATCACGTCGCCTCTCTTCTCTCGCTTTCAGTATGGCAGTCACTTGTGCTAAAAGCATTTTTTCGACGTTTCGTGCGTCCTCATCGTTTATGATTCCGGATTTTGCCTGAAAATAATGAGTATAATGAGAAGTTGATTCGGAATGAACACATTCACAAGTACAAGGTAGGCAACGAGTGATACGAGGATTAATTTTCTTGGGAAATTCGAAGCCCTCTCCAACGGTGCCCTTATTTTTACGGTAAATTAAGGTAGTCATAGTAATTTTAGTGATATAAGATCAAAAATAGGAAAAAATCCCCTTGTCTATTTCTGTTCTGGCTATTGGTCTCTTAAGCATCTTTATAGGCGGAATCTACAGCACTTTCGACTTTCGTCAACTTTTTTGGATTTCTCGAAATCAGCTATGCCGGCAAGAGGTCCCTTTTCGTAAACACATAATCCATTGCTAAAATAAATAAATCCAAAAAATGAAAGTACACCCTTCAAGAAAGCGGGAGTAGAAATTCAAAATTCGCACCATCTCTTTGGCCACCTCTTCGGCGTTGTCGGTGTCGATGTCGAAATCGAACTGAATCGCCTCGTTTTCTTTGTATTTGTTACTCCGTTTCTTCGGGTCGAGAACGCGAAGCCGAAAAACGACTTTGGAGTCGTCCTGCTCGCTGTTGGCTTCCCTCGGACAGACTTCCAGCTTCAGGCCGATGTCTTCCCCGAAGAACTGGTGGTTGAGGAGCTCTTTGATCCCCGGCCGCTCTTCCCTCTTCAATCGGATGCACTGGTCTATGATTTCTCGAACTTCAGGGTTTTCCACCTTGTCGAAACTCGCAGGTTTTATACCCTAGAAAACAATCGTTCAGTAAATTTCAAGTAAGATCGAGACAATGTGAGGTTATAAAAGCCAATACTCTCAGAGTACGTTTTTATCAACAGAGAATTGCACTTTTGCTCTCTCGTTTCTAACATAGTGAAGCTTTGAATTTCTGCAGCATGTCGAAAAATATAAGTCCCTTAAAATAAAAACGCTGCTAATTATTATACAAAGGTTTATTATTTTTCTATATAGATCACTCGTCTGCAAAGAACACGGCTTTGCTATTGTTACCACCAACCACAAGAAGAAAAACATCGACTGCATTTGTCTAACACTAATCCTGTTTGTCCTACAGGGCTTCGCGTGGTCTCGAAAAATTCTATACTATCTTAAATTGATGGAAAACATTACCTTTATACCAAAATTTTTTGAGTTAGGGGTTTTCAAAATTTCAAACCTATTCCTAGATTTTACGTACCTTGAATCGTAAACCAACAACTTTTGAGGTGCGATTAAATTTTTTTATTCTTGTCGATTCCAAAGGTTTATGTCGAAAATAATAAACCAAAATTTGTATTCCCATTTGGCTTGTTTGACGCTCTGTGAACGAAACCTTGTTCGGGCATAACTATCATCTGATATCGACGACATTTTCAATGAATTTTGTCAACATTGAATATGCAGCATAGTGACCGCTCGCTCAAACGTTATTTTTCTTCTAAACCAAACCAACAATCTTGACCTCTTCAGCACTCAGTTCAGGGACGCATTGGCCCTACGCTATGGAAAAGAGATTGATGGCTTCCAACTTCATGTGATGGATGTCCCCCAAAGTCAGATGGAACAGGAGTCATCATGAACGTAAATCAACCTCTGAACTGCAAGCGCGGCGGACTTGTGAAGCAGGGCCATCACTTCATAAGGGATGAAATTGCGAAACTAGCAGCCCTAGCATGGAACGATGTTGTGGTAGAGCATGCGGGAAGGCAGTGATCGAGCAACCGGGCTTATAGCTGATATAAAATTCCAATGGGTTTGGAGTAGGGAAAGGGCGTCTTTCTTTGACAACCGCGTTATTAACGCTGACGCCACTTCCTACTCTACCCGGGAATAGTCCGAAATATCTGAGTCATCCGCAAGGTCAAAGCATATGAAGTACAAGACAGCAGCAGAGGATCTTCGTGGCGCTTTCACACCTCTGGTGTGCTCTTGTGAAGCAGTACTCCATAGAGAGTTCATAAACTTTCAAAAGCGACTCGTGGATACCCTAAACGGTAAGTGGCGCAAGCCTCAATCGTATACAGGGTGTTTCACGAAAAGGTTACACCCCCCTTCATTTCCGCAAAATACAACGTAAAAAATTCCGACCAACGCAATTCTTCATGATTTTTTGTGAGGATCTCAGGAAAAATACTTTTGCGCAAAAAAGTTGCGCGCAATCGTGCGCAATTGACACTAACTTCATTTTTTCAAATGGAAACCTCCCTTTTTTATTACAGATTCGGATTCTACGTAAAATTTTATGAGAAATTCATACCCACATCGATTTGTTTTATTGCGCGCAACCCGGCTTTTTGAACGCTCTAAGTTGCGCAACTCCACAATTGCACAAAAATTAGATTTTGGAGAACCCTAAGTGTGGCAAATGTTTTTTCATCATTTTTTAACGCTGAATCACATGGTGACATCCGTTTTTCAATTTGACTGGAATTTTTCAAAATAGCGGCCAAAAATGCGGTTGTTTTTAGTAAAAAAATCGCTCTTTTTAAATCGTTATGAGTTTTTAGGTAATTTTATTCAGTTCAAGCATGATCATGCTGTCAGTTTTTATTTTTAACTCCCCCGTAGACGGCCCCAAGCCCGTGGTTCAAAAGGAGGTGAGAAAATAAAAAATAAACATGATTTCGACCTCAAAACTGATGTTTTCGTGAAAGAAATGTTGATTTTTCCTCCGAAATCTTGGTTTTTTTTCAAAACGGATGACACCCTGTGATTCAGCGTTAAAAAACGATGAAAAAACATGTGCCACACTTAGGGTTCTCCAAAACCTAATTTTTGCGCAATTGTGGAGTTGCGCAACTTAGAGCGTTCAAAAGCCAGGTTGCGCGCAATAAAACAAATTGATGTGGGTATGAATTTTTCATGAAATTTGACGTAGAATCCGAATCTGTAATAAAAAAGGGGGGGTTCCATTTGAAAAAATGAAGTTAGTGTCAATTGCGCACGATTGCGCGTAACTTTTTTGCGCAAAAGTATTTTTCCTGAGATCCTCACAAAAAATCATGAAGAATTGCGTTGGTCGGAATTTTTTACGTTGTATTTTGCGGAAATGAAGGGGGGTGTAACCTTTTCGTGAAACACCCTTTATAGCCGGATGGGTACGAGTTAAGATCCGACTACGAGTTAGTATCCCTTCGACTACGAGGAACGCGAAAGGTGCTACCAGCTCTCTAGAAGTCTGGGACTTGAAGAGGGATCCCCGCTCCCTCTCCAATCAAAAAGTTCCAATCATCCAACCACAAGTGTGGATATCATGCCTGTAAAATCATCGGTTTAGATGTTTCCGATTTCCTAATAATAACAATACACACCAAGAATTGAATGAAATGGCGAGCAATTTTAAAATCGGGCCAAGAAAGAGTTAAATGAAAACAACAGACAGCAAATTCCTTATAAAAGAAAACAGCAAACAAACAAAACATGTTTCATGAATTTTAGCCGAAGGCTCTAAGCAGTAACCATCCGAAGGGTCGAGTTTTTTCGTTTTTCGGATAGCAACCAAGAATTCGTAATGGAGGCACCCACAACTCTCGAATACGAATGTTAGTGCAGTTGTAGGTAGATGCCTTCTTTCTGTCAAAATAAACCAGCTAAACAGAATGACATTGTTCAATAACAATACGTGAGTTGGAAATTGTGAAATGAATGATTATGGCGAAGGAATGAGATTGTTGAAAATTACCGACCAACTTTTTCATTAGCCAAACTAATTAATTAGGTATATTTCAGGTGTCGTCAATTATTTCGTTCGACGATATTAGGAAATACGTATGTAAGGATAGACATACTTGGCAGGTAGATAATTTCAGCCATAATAAAGCAGCTAAAGAGAATGAGGATTTTCCGAAACAAAACTCGAGTTGTACAGGGTGAGTCAAGAGATTAGGACGAATTTCACAAAATCATAACTCGGTTATTTTACAAGATAGAAAGTGTTTATTGGTCTTAAAATGTTACTTAGATATGGAAATTAAATAATGTACATCACTTTTTAAAAATCACATCGAGCAAATGGTGTCCATCGGCCTGGACGCATTTCTCCAACCTTTCGTGAAAGTTCCTCATCACCTCAGTCAAGGTTTCCACAGAAATGTTATTAATTTCTGTGGTGATGGCCTCTTTCAAATCATTCATTTCGTGAATGCGTCTAGGATTCTCGGTTCCCCAATATCTAAAATTTTGTTTATTTACAAACCCATCAAGATGAAAATGAGCTTCATCACTTGTGAACAAAACGACCCTGTCATTGTCGTTAAACACACCCCTCATCCTTTCACAAAACTCTCTACGCTGTTGATAGTCACCTTCTTGCAATTGTTGGCACATCATCATTTTATAAGGATGAAATTCCAAGTCCAATTTCAAAATGCGACTCACTGTCGAATAGTATAGGTTGAGATGTGTAGCTTGACGTCGAATCGAACGGTGAGGGCTGCTACCCGGACTCTATCGACATTTTCTGGCGTCCGAGCTGTACGGGTCCCACCGGTCCTTTTTTTCAAAACACTTCCTGATTCGTTGAAGTTATTAACCCAACGAAGGATTGTGTTTCGACTAGGAATCACTCCGCGTGGGGGGATCGCATATTCGCCACGAAAATCGCGCTGGGTTTGTATGATCGACTCGTTATTCACGAAAAACCGCCTGAGGCCAAAAGTCCTTTGTTGATCGGTCCAAAGCATCTTAGCAACTAACCAAAAAAAAACTTCCGCTCTTCAGCAACACGAAGAGACCCCTCCCAACACTGGGAGAGGTCGGTGACCCGAGTTATAGCCGTTCCAAAAGCATCCAACTCTCTTGACTCACCCTGTATATAGTGAATAGGATGAATACGGACGGAGTGAACCCACACGACCAGTAAGGACTTTATTCCAAAATAAAGTTGATAGTGAAAGTTATGTGATGATGTGGTAGGTACTGATAATGGCAAAGTTGTGTTCTTTACGTATGGAAGCTGTACATAGGAGAGGAGCTCTGAGAATCAGTAGTGCATTTAGAACTGTTTCAGGTCCAGCATCACAAGTGATAGCGGCAACTATCCCCGCGCCGATGTACCCCCCGGGCATAGTGCCCCCCGTCATGAATGAAAACCTCCGCGGTCATGAATGACGGGGGACAATACGGGGGACACTATGCCCGGGGGGTACATCGGCGCGGGGTACATCGACGCACACCCGAGAAAACATGGCGAGGTGAACTATTACCTGACTCAATTCCTCTCAGGGCATGGATACTTCCGCTCCTTCTTAGTAAAGATCGGGAAAGCCACTGACCCAGAGTGCAGATACTGTGGGATAGAGGAGGATGATGTCTGCCACACCTTCTTCACATGCCCACAATGGTAGGGTATGAGGAGGAGAGCGGAAGAGGTCATCGGCTGCTATTATGAAATTTGCCCACAAAATTTTAATAATGTATGGGCGCAGGGGTTTCTCAGGTGAGCGATTTCTTATATTAACTTTATTTGAAGTTTGGAGGGTATGAAAAATCATTTTTGTAACAAGAATCAACGTCTCGTAGCAATTTCCATCTCGTTTAATTTCTGTGATGCAGTTGGGCTATTTTTATGCTTTCCTCAGATTAAAACGGTGGAGCGTAAAGAACCAGAGTCGGTAGAAACCCGATATTTCTCAATCACCATTGGATTGGTTAACATCTAGTTTTAATATACTGCTATGTCGATCTGCATCGTAAGAACCTGTTAATGAGATGATGGCAAGAAGAGTATGACCAGAAAGGAAAGACTCCTCAAATCAGTGAGTCTCAGCAAGGAGTTCTGTTCGGGCCATGCCCTAATTGGTATCTTTTAGAAAAACAATATCCTAGGTCCACTTCAAGACTGGTTCGAGTGCAAACTCGCAAATTTTACAGCAGGTTCTTGTGAAAAATTTTCAAACTTGTGAAAAGTTTTAAATTTGCTCAAAATTATTCAAAATGACCATATTATTTTCTTCATTTTCCTAGGGAATATCATAGGGAGCCATTCACACGCCAACTCGCAAAATGCCTGAACATTTCATCAAATATGGATGGAAAATGTAGAAGTTATGGCTGCTACAAGAGTTTTACGATTGCGCATGCGCACTATCTACTATCAATCCGAGGGCGATTAATTTAATCGAAATCGGATAGTAACTTTTCATATCACAAGGATTTGTGAACACAGAAAGACACGAAACAAAAATTATCCAGTAAGTTCTAACAACTAAAAACCCTTGAGAACCCAAAGATTTTACTTCCAGTTAACAAATTCCAAATAACATTTAACAGACATTTCAAATAATATTTAACCAAATAACACTTAACAAATTCCAAATAACATGAAATTTAAGAAAAATAGGAAATATTGTTGATTTTCTTAAAGTTTGGTGATATATTGTTTCAGAGCACATTGTGAGTAATCATTAAACAACCAATGTTGCTTGTGGTAGAAGGCTAATTCCCAATAATATTACTACATAGTGTTCATAATCCTGAGAACTACCTTCCTTCCAAAATTCATGCCATTTACAAGACAAGAGATTCACGAGTAAAAGACGATCATTTTGCCGATTTCTAAGTCTGAAAACTGCAGTCCTCAAAGCAAAAAAGCTGGATGGAAAATAAGAGGAAGAAGATGAGGAATAGAATTGAAGGAGAGACCAGAAGTAGGAGCAGCGATTTGGCACAAAAAAAGGGCTCACCCTGAAGTAATACTGTACAAGTGGTTCCGGGATGAGTCCTAAGCAGAGGGAGTGGGGTTTTAGTTGGTAGGCCCAATGCATGGGGAGTCCAACACTGTTGGGGTGAACTTCCCCTTCGCTCTTAAAGAGTTTCCCCACTTCCGTAAAAAAAAGAGTTGTGTTCTTTGCAGGTGGATGATCTACACAGAATAATAATAAACCGTTGAGTAGTAATTTTCAGCGTTTTTCCTGTGGAGATCCAACGTCACGATTCTTCATTAGATATTATGCACTTTTCAAATCTCCACTTTTCATTTCTAGAAAACTCGCAGTCAACCTTAGAGCTATCCTAGAGCCAACTTACAGCCTACCTCAGAGCTAGCCAAATAGCAAATGTATTAGGGCAATAAAGTGTAAAGGGAATCTCCCTGAATTAATTACTTACACTGATGACCTTCTTATAAATTTGCGCGGGTCCCGAACATTCCGAGTACGGGTATTCCGATGTTGCCATCTCCAACATGCACATTCCAAACGCGTATACATCTACATTTTCGTCGTAATGCTCTTCGTACATTTCGGGAGCCATAAATTCCGGAGTGCCTGAAAAAACAGTGAATTCAATATTCAATATGAACGGCTGAACAGTGTGAATTCCCTGAATCAAGTCAGTTAGCCAGAGATACGCACCAATAACGGATTTGGCGAAAGAACGATTCTTCAAAGTAGCTAAACCAAGATCGCCAATTTTCACGCTGCCGGATGTTCCAGTAATGAAAATATTATCACATTTCAGATCACGATGAATAATCGGGGGAGTCCTGGAGTGGAGGAAGAGCAGGCCTTTGAGGATTTGCCGACACCAAGATTTCAGTACTTTGGGATTGATTTTCTTGAATCTCCGAAGGTATCTGAAGAAGAAGACATGGCGACGTTATAATCGGGGAATATTTGAGGAGGTCCGGCGAAGAACGGACAGACTAGCACAAATCAAAATAGTTTCAAGAATGCAGTCTTCGACTTTTTCCTCTAATTTTTTTTTTTCATTTTCCAGAAAGATCTTATTGTATCTAGAGTACCTTTCATCGAGTACATGCCTCATATAGGGTGTACTGGGTTTAAAATTGCCTAATGGCTGGGAGTGACGTTTGACGTTGATGTATATTCATTCGACCCCAAGACCACATACGTAGGGAACGATTTGGTGTTCAGGAGATCAATATAGTTCGTAATATTCTTTGGTTCGTGGAATGAGGGGTGCGCCTTGATTTTTTTAAGATTTTTAATCGAAAGCAGTCTACATCTTGAGAATTTTGGCACCAACCGCGACCTTCTAGCGTGAGTAGATCTGTTTCTACGATTTTTCTAAGTTTCGACCGTTTATGACGTCACGCCTGGAGCGCCTCGCAGCCCACTGTGACGTCATAAACGGTCGAAACTTTAAAAATTCATAGGAAAAGATTTACACACGCTAGAAGGTCGCGGTTGGTACCAAAATTCTCAGAATGAGGTCTACCTTAAATTGAAAATAACAATAAACAGTTTTTCCTACCCAGGCGCACACCCTAATAGAAAGAGTTTATTTTCCACCATAATGGGGTATTTCGGTGGGTCGGAAATTCAGGTTTTTGACCTCAAATTTGGATTCAGCACCCTTGAAAACCGATATACTACAACTTTAAGCCCAATGATACTATAACATGTGCCGCTTTAAATGCACACACACTAGGCAAGGACTACCCTGCAGACTACGCCGCGCGTGTGTGTGAGTAGATTTTTGTAGTATCCAAGACGTCCTCCAAGGGTTTCTGTGGATGGATACTTCTTTCAAAGACAGTTGGCTAGCTACGTCACGATTGGCTAGCGACGTCACACCGTTCAAATCTTCAACTTTCCTTAGCTTCTCTGATTTTTTAAAAACATTTTCTCGACGAACAGACTCGATTACCGTTATTCCTGAGCCATACTCTTTTGAAAAAAATAAAAAAAGTTGACTGAAATACCCCATTATGGCCTGTTACAACTTCCATGGCTCCACCAAGTTATCTGCTGGTATCTTTTCAAAACGGCTCTTCTGAGCTTTCCAAAGAGCGGAAAATTGACCTTGAATGCTACAGCAGGTGTAGTAACCATAAAAGTATCCAAGAAAAACGCTAAAACCTAACCAATTTATAGAGAAAATTACTCGTTTTCCAAGGAAATTAAATAAAACAAATACAATCATTACACCTTTTCAAATGAATGAAAGTGAAAGTTGTTGGGTAAAATTATGTAAAATTGCAGTTTTAGTAGATTAGTAAAACTAGAGCTATTCCTAGAAGGGGTCAGGGACGGCGAGAGTGACGTCATTGCGCAGAACGGCTGGAAACTGGGACCCTCAAATAGCACACCCTTGTCTGTTCCCTCCACGGATATACCGTACTCTATAAATACCAGCGATTTCAGCCCATATACAATACACACTTCTCCATTATTTCATCATTGATCAACCTAAGCTCTCGTAACAGCTCCATAAACAATGGGAAAGCATTTAAGACTAATGGGGACTGAAGCAAGTACCCAACTAGGTATGCTTCTTCCCTTTCAGTGCCTTACCGTCGAATGACAGCCACAGCCAACAGTGCTCAAATGATGTGCATTAAAGTTTATAACGCCTTTCCCTCAGATATCAGAGTATTACCTAGTAAGATACCAGAGTATCTTACTCCCAGTTCAGAAAAAAGTTGACATCTTTCCTAAATGACAAGTGCTGCTACACAATAGACGAAATTATTGGACCATAGGTAGCAGAGTGCCATAGAATAAGTGTTAAAAATCGTTTTGAGTTGATCAGCGGAGGAATATACAGGGTGTCTACACTTAAGATGGGCATAACTTCAGGGATCGATTTTTCAACTAATTTGCAACAAAAAATGTCTCTTAGCAATTTTTTCTTAACCCACTCAAAATGTCTTTTTTCTCACTTAAAAGTTTTTTTTCGCGTTTTCGACCTTACGGAATTAAAACTGTCATAAATCCTGTTATTTACCCAGTAAATTCAAATTTAAGGATATCGTTGGAAAGAACGTTAAATTTCCAAGCTACCTAGTGTAAAACCAAAAACTTTTAGCGATAAATCATTTCTAAAAAATCAAGTCAAATAGCAAACTTCAAATGTTTTCGAAGTACGACTCTTTTTACATCGAAGTTTTCACTTTAAATCTCTGGCTATTTCGATGGGCGCTCTTCGGAAAAAACATGTTCAAATTGTCAGCTTTCTAACGGTCTATCAATTTTTCTTTTTAAAATCCAAATTGGAGGAGTACATCAAGATCGAATGCAAGAAACCTTGTGTTTTACAAGAAAATCCAGTGTTTTACGCGGTGTTTGATCTCAAGATGACTTTTGGTTTTTGACGAGTTTGGTATCATTTCCTACGTAATTTTTTACGCTGAAGCCAATGGTGATATTTCCAAATAATTCTGACAGTTAAAAAGTGGATTTCTTTAAAGAAAACTTCATATTGAGGCAATAACAAAAGCATTATTCGTAAATATGGAAGTGAGCATGAAGTAACACATTTTTACTCAATAATAACATCAACTTTTGAGCTGATTGATGTTTTTATTGAGTAGAAAGGTGTTACTTTATGCTCACTACCATGTTTAGGAATGATGCGTATTTTAAGTACGAAAATCGAAGATTTTTTTCGACAAATCCACTTTTTAGCTGTCAGAATCTTTCGGAAATATCACCATTGGATTCAGCTTGAAAAATGACATAGGAAATGATACCAAACTCTTCAAACCGTCTTGAGATAGAGGGGGACCATGAACCGCTCAAAACACTCGATTTTCTTGTAAAACACACGTTTTCTTGCATTCAAACTTCATTTACTCTTCCAATTTGAATTTTAAAAAGAAAACGTCTGCCAAGTGGGTGTGGCACATAGCTTCCTCGTATCCATAACCCGATTGTATAGATGATCCGATGCCTAGTAGTTAATCTCAAAACACCAATCTCTAAGTACCTTTCACTACCCTCATAGGGAACCATCTACTCGCTAATCAGGACAATCCTAGAAAATTTCATCAAATTAGGATGAAAAATTAAGTGAGTAGGTGTATGTGATTGGATCAAAAAAATACATAGCCTCGGCTGGGATTCGAACCCGCGACCTTAGGAGCTCAGATCAAGACTTTATCCTCTGAGCTACCGAAGCTTTGCTATTAATGGGATTTGAGATTCTCACAGGAGACCATCCCTCTATGAAAAACAATTCTCTGTGATTTTCATAGGGGACCATCTAAACACTACTCTGTAACATCCCTGAAAATTTCATTGAAATCGGATGGAAAATGTAGAAATTATGGCCGTTACAAGGAAATTCACGTTTGTGCATGCGCAGTCGCTTCTATCAGTCCGGGGACGATGATTTTCATAGGGGACCATCTACAACTTAATCCACATAATCCCTGAAAATTTCATCAAAATCGAGTGGAAAATGTGGAAGTTATGGCCGTTACAAGGAAATTCACGTTTGCGCATGCGCAGTAGCTACTATCAGTCCGAATGAGGCGATTTTTATAGGGGAACATTTAAATACTAATCTGTAACTTCCCTGAAAATTTCATTGAAATCGGATTGAAAATGTGGAAGTTATAGCCGTTACAAGGAATTCACGTTTGCGCATGCGCAGTCGCTTCTATCAGTCCGGGGACGATGATTTTCATAGGGGACCGTCTACACACCAACCCGCACAATCCCTGAAAATTTCATAGAAATCGGACAATAACTTCGTATAGTTATGCGCGTTACAAGGAATTCATGACAGACGGACAGACAGACAGACAGACAGACACACAGACAGACACACAGACACGGAACCAAAATTGTTCAGAAAGGTCTAAAACGCAAAACGCGATGGGAAATTTTGATTTTGGAGAACTTTTTTTTTCGTCCTTGAAAAGTGAAAACAAAGCTTCCGCTACCTTGGTAGACTCGGAAGCAAAATTGATAAACCGTTGGAAATCTGACAATTTGGACATGTTTTTTCCGATGAGCGCCCATCGAAATGGGCAAGTGTTCAAAGTGAAAACTTCGATCAGAAAAAATCAAATTTCGGGAAAAATTTTATAGTTTGCTTTTTAACTTGATTTTACAGAAATGCTTTATTGCTAAAAGATTTTGGTTTTACACTAGGCAGCTTGGAAATTTAACGTACTTTCCCACGATAACCTCAAATTTGAATTTCCTGTTATTTGGGTAAATAACAGGAGTTATGACAATTTTTATGACGTAAGGTCGAAAACGCGAAAAAAAACTTCGAAGTGGAAAAAAAGGCATTTTGAGTGGGTTAAGAAAAAATTGCTAAAGAGACATTTTTTGTTGGAAATATTGTGTAAAATTGAACCCCGAAGTTATGCCCATCTTGAGTGTAGACACCCTGTATATTCAGAGTACTCTTGCTTTATACTTTGTGATAATTATTGTTTTAGATTATAACTGACTTCGATTGTTATTTGACTACTAGGTTGTATCTGCGCCTTTATGTATACGTGTACCGCTACTATATTTATTTATTTAAAGACTCTGTGATAACGATTAGATTGAACGATGTTGGCTGTGAAGATGCGTGTTGTGAGATTATGGATGTGATATTAGGTTAAGCTGCGTGTCCATTTGTTCTGAAGTTGTAGTTATAGATTTTATGTGTAATCTTTGTTTTTTAGACTAGATTACACTTGTTGCGTCACTGAGGACGCTTTGCTTTTGGGACGCCACCATGGTGGGTGGGCCCGGGCGGGGCTGGCTGCGGCTCACACTCCCCTCTCATCGCAGCCCTGTATTATAGACGTGCCATACCCATACTTAAATATTGTATGTACTAGTATTTGTTGGCCAATAAAAATTCATTTATTCATCCATACCACCTAAAAACCTAATAAATCAAAGCAATTATTCACTATAAACTTAGAATATTATCGTAACTAACGTTTTCAAAGTGCCAGAAGTCATGAGTTCGGTGACTAGAACGATGAATTTTCTTTTGGTGAGAGTGACTTCCCAGTAGTCGTAGAACCGAACGATGTTGGGGTGTTGTAAACCTTTTAGCATTTCCGCTTCTTCCCGAAACCGCTGTCTTTCGCTTTTGTTCAGTTTTTTCTCCTGGAGTTGAACAAAAATACATAGTAATAGATGTGGTAAACACCAAGGGGATAGTAGAAGTGATAGTAGGATGTTGACTGAGAATAGTACGTTGATAAGGAAAGTCAACTATTTTAAACATTTTCACCAACTGCGACGTTTCATTTTGCTTCGCAAACTCGCTAAAAGATGAAACTATAATAATCGAATCAGAATGCTCAAATTGGAATTACTGGAATGAAGTGGAAATCAGGGTGAAAATTACCTGCAGTTCACACCATGCGACCGCTACTCCAGTCTCAGTATCCAGTCCCCGGTACACAGTCTTAAAACTACCACGTCCAATTTCTTCTTCAAACTTCAGAAACCTTGAGAGGAAAATAAATAAATTAGACAGATAAAATACAAAAATATGTCGCCAGAGAAAATAAAACAAATCTTCGGATTTAGTTAGGGATGGCATATCGAATGAAATATATCGATATACTGATCAAATGATACATCGATACTTACGATATATCGGATAAAATATATCGATATTCGATATATCGGAAGATCTAATTTGGAAAATCTTGTAGAAGTAAATACGTGAGTTAACATTTTAAGCAATACAAACATCATTTTGGAAGAAATTTATCGATATACTCGACATATCGGAAGATTTACATGGAAAAACTCTTTGAAGTTAGTATTTAACCCTCTCAGAAGTTTCATGGTTTACGATACAAGGTATGTAGGGATGGCCAATCGAGTCAAATATATCGGAAGATCTTCTTGGAAAATCTTATGGAAGTAAGTAGATAGGTGAATTGAAACGTTACTAATATCATTTTGGAAGAAATACATCGATATACTCGACATATTGGAAGATATACTTGGAAAAACGGCCGAAGTAAGTAGGTATTTAACCTGGTTCAAAAAGTTACTGGTATGAATTATCGAAATTATCATACATAGTTGTAAAAGTGCGAAAATGTCATGGTTGTCAGAGTACTAGGTCAGTAGCAAAGGGTTTTTTGGGGTTGCAAATTTGGGGATAAACTACTCTCATGGGTCCTAAAACATAATATAAAAACGTCTGCCAAGTTGGGTGGGCAGTATAGCTTCCTCATTCATTGTAACATGGACGTATAGAATCAGTTGGCGAAAAAATTATGATTCAAAGAGTTATTGAATACCAAAATATTGGCGATAATATGCGGGATAGGGTTCCAGATATTAATGTTTATAATAGTGTTGTAAATAGTTGTGGTAACCCACATAATCCCTGAAAATTTCATCGAAATTTGTTGAATAGTTGCGGAGTTTTGGTTGTAACAATAAATTTAAAGTTCGCGCATGCGCAGCGGCTATTGCTTGACCAATTTGATTGAAACTTATAGGGTGTCTCTTAGAAGTTAGTCCCTAACTAAACTCCAAATTTGAGCAAAATCGGTTCATTAGAAACCGAGGTTCCAGGAAATTCACGTTTGCGCATGCGCACTCGCTCCTATTGGTCCGAAGGTGCTGAAATTGATAGGGGACCGTCTAGGACCTAACCCGCACAATCTCTAAAAACTTCATCAAAATCGGACCACAGGTTAGTATAGTTTTGCCCGGGACAAGGATTGACCACAGACAGACCGACAGACAGACAGACACGGAACCAAAATTGTTCGGGAAGCTCTAAAACGCAAAAAGCAAGTGGAAATTTTGATTTTGGAGGACATTTTTTTTTCACTTCTTTCACGAATACAAAGCTTCCCTACCTTCGGTAGTGAGGAAGCAAAATCATAGATACCCTCGCCATAGCAATGTTTCATTAATTTATAAATTGCTTCAACTCGTATAATATGGTTTTAATCTGGAGGCGCCTCCATTACTTTTGGCTCGAGTCAAATAATTGAGACTTGAGCGCCACTGTAGTGTAAACCATCAAAGGGGTATTCGTGGTCTGATTTGATCGTCGAATCGTCGTAAACTCGAGGGTCTCATGAGGCTCCCATGTGATGAAGTTAAAGGCTATAATCTACTGCGTAGTCTTTAAATTCAAATTTATGCAGACTCTGCTACCATGTAACAATATAGGTTGAATTTCAGATTGAAATTCACCTAATTGTTCATAAGTTAGTCAGAGGAGGGTGACGACCCTACCCCTTCAAACCAGTGATTAGATTAATCAGCCGGCCCGAAGAGGATATCGATTCATATCTCTATGAATCAAATATCCCCCTAGGCGTAGCTCCAATAAATCGGGAACAAACCAAATCGGTTTGCCCCTTCTGCAAAAGTAGGATCGTCACACCCACCTGTTCCCCCATCGAATCGACGAAAATCGAATTGTGTGTAGCGCTCTTTGCGGCATCAGACGATAACCAAATCGGTGCCAAAAGAACCGCATGTTCATTAATTTCCTTTTAGTTGAAAAATGATAATACCCCAGAGGTTCCTAATAAATCCCATTACAAAGTTCCTAGTATTCGAACGAAAAAATCTACGGCTAGAATTAAAAAAGGATCATGCTTCAGACTTCTGAATAGGTACCTACCAATGACGAGTCTTGTTTCAAAGAACCTCCTGATCGGTGGCTACAGCTTTCGTACAAGTACGCAACCACGAGAGACATTTTAAGTAAGCGAAAATCATCAGAAATTTCCGCGTAACGCTCCCCGCGTGACGATTTTTCATTTATGTGCCATAGTAAAGACATAAAATGTCAAAAACCCTTGCTACTTCCGTCACACAATTTTGAACGCATTTTGGTCCTTAACTCATGGCTGAAACATGTTCGATGCTAGAAAGGAGAATGTGCTAAGCTCGCTTTAATGCCAGCAAGCAACATTTACACTTCTCCAGCAGACCATCAGATGGTTGCGTTTTTCCTTAGCCATTTGGGTGGCTCAGCTCCACTCATTAAATTTTAATCGAGAAAAAAACCCACTTCGAACAGAATAAAAACGAAATCAACGAACGGAATAAAAAACAAAAAAGGTGTTGTTAAAATAAAAACTCAAAATGAAAGGACGAGAAGATCTGTTTGTTGATGTTATGATAGTTGCTTCACACAACTGCCGCTAGCGCTAGGATCACATTTTGTAATTCGACGTCGAATCTCGATTTACGATGCCTTCAGCCCGTCGTAAATCGAATCGACGTATTAGCCGGTGCGCATGCGCACTGACTCTCGTCGAATCTCCAAATTCGAAGATTCGATGATTCGACGTCGAATCTCCCAGACCATGAATACCCCTCATGTTTGAGCTGAAGTCAGTAGTCTGAAATCAACCCATCACGTAGGTACCTACAAAATTTGGAATAAAATTACTTAATGTTTTTACAAATACTGGCGTCCCTTCTCATCTATTCATTTTAATACTTAATTTTCACTTGTTGAAAACAAGTCGTGATATATCGGTAAATACATCGATATTGACCGATAATTTCGATCCTCTATATCGATATAAATACATCGATATAAATATATCGATATATCAAACGTAATATATCGATATATTGTTGCCATCCCTAAATTTAGTTTCTACAAGTAATTTCCAACCATGTTCGCTTTAGAAATTTGCGTTTGACCCAGATTTCGAGATTTGTCTCATTATTTTTTTTTCAGATTCGGAGACAACATTGCTTAGGCTGATTTGAATGAGAAATTCTTCTAAAGCGAAACAATTCGTGAGGAATCGTATCCTCCTTAGGAATTAGAGAGGAATCTATTAATGATTTTGGAGTCCTTCAAGGAAGTACATTAGGGCCAATACTATTTTTAATATACATAAATGAAGTAGCACATTTAGATTTACCTAACTCGAAATTATATTTATTCGCTGATGACCGGCAGTACTCTGAGAAGGTGACACTTGGGAAAACGTTTTAAGCAACGCAAATCAGATAATAAATCAAGTAGGAAAATGTTTCTAAAGAGTTATCTCACATTGAATCCTAACAAGACCAAATTGATAGTCACATATAAAATTGATAGTCATAGCTTTTCGGGCAACTTTTGGTTTTGCAGTGGGAAACAATCGAGTATGATTACTAGTTTTTTCAAACGATTGAAAAAATCTCAAATGTAGAAGATTTGACAAATTTTACTTTTCAGGCCAATTTTTCCTTCTTATTATGTAAGTACTTGATGTTTAATTCTGTAACAGAAACATGGGAAATTTAAAGTTCTTTCCAACGGTATAATTAGTTTCAATTTTTTACTGTATCCAAAGGGAGTTTGGACGTTTTAATGACATAAGGTACAAAAAAAAACGAAAAATTGTGATCTTCCTAAAAAGTCGCCCATTTCGTTTTAGGTAGGTACCTTCCGTGAGGTGAAACGCCGACAGCTTTCTCCTCGTCGTCTTCCTGTGAAATGTGTGACGCAAGTTCGTCCGGAATGTCCGCTCCCATTGGTTGGCCGTCAGGACCTTCGATGGTAGGAATCTGAGCAGCGAGCAGTTGGGAACCGTCCACTTCGGAGGCTGGAACCAGGGTTTTCCCTGGACCATCGTCTTCACCAGCGATTTTGAGCTCAGCTGCGGCTTCTTCCGCCATCTCCGCATCCTGCAGAAAAACAGACGTGAGTTGGCGATTGCGTGGACCCTGTAGATTGATCTACAACTGATAGGGAATGAGGAGGAGTGCGGAAGAGGTCATCGGAACGTTGCGTCCACAGACAATCATACATGAGATGATTAAGAACAAGTCGAGCTGGGATGCAATGGCAGTATTTGTCACAGCAGTCCTCAAAGCAAAAACGCTGCAAATTATTACACAATGGTTTATTATTTTTCTATATAGATCACTCGTCTACAAAATCACCAACCATCCAATATGAAGGAAAAAATAAAAAATTAAAAAATTAATAAAAAACGCTGCAAATCATTGCTCAAAGGTTTATTATTTTATGTATAGATCATCCTTCTGTATAGATCACTGGTTCTCCATCAATAGCACCTACCACCATCTGTATTCTCCCTTGACCTTCCCTCTCAAATTTCAGCTCCTGCGTTCAATAGGATTGAAAATGGCTTCGGAGCTCACTCAGCTGATCAGTGATCAGAAGAGTGAAGAAGATCTCCTCGAATGCTGGAGACGCCTGGAAGAGCACTTCCATTCAATAGGATTGAAAATGGCTTTCGAGCTCACTCAGCTGATCAGTGATGTGAGGAGTGAAGAAGATCTCCTCGAATGCTGGAGACGCCTGGAAGAGCACCTCCATTCAATAGGATTGAAAATGGCTTCGGAGCTCACTCAGCTGATCAGTGATGTGAGGAGTGAAGAATATCTCCTCGAATGCTGGAGACGCCTGGAAGAGCACTTCCATTCAATAGCATTGAAAATGGCTTCGGAGCTCACTCAGCTGATCAGTGATCTGATCAGTGAGCAATGATTTGCAGCGTTTTTTACCTACAAACATTGTTTTACCTACCAATTTTTTTACCTACCAACTATTGGTAGGTACTACCTACCACACTATAATGGCTTCACACCTTCACAATCAAGTTTATTAGAAAGAACTAAACGCTTCACACTCGATTCGAAAAATAGAAAGCTTGATATGGAAATTTGATTACTGGTTACGCAGAAGGCAAAACTGAATACAACTCGAAGAAATGAACAGCGATCGCATTTTAGTCAGATAAAATTTGAACGGCGATTAGACCTCTTTTGCGATTCACACTCATGATTCTGTTTTATCGAAGGAAAACCTTCAAATACTCGTAGGGACCGAACGGTTTGTCCTACAGAGCTCCGGGTGGTCTCAAAAATTTTTAAAAATTCTGTACTATTTAAAATTGGTGAAAAAACGATACCTTTATTTCGAGAGTTTTCGAGCTAGGGCACTCTTGAAAATTTCAACCCTTAATTTTCACCCCATAGAAGTGACCTACATCAACCAAAAGCTTCGCGGCACAACTAGACCCCAAATGGAGCCCATATACCAAATTTGAACCAAATCGGTCCAGTGTTGCTAAGAAAAGTGCCGCGTACGGCGGACGGCGGACGGCGTACGGCGGACGGCGTACGGCGGACGGACGGAAATTTTTTTATTCGATTTTCGGATTCTACGTACCTTGAAACGTAAAACATCAAATTTTGAGGGGGGGTTAAAATTTTTTTTTTCTTGCTCGATTCCAAAGGCTTATTATTGAAAATAATAAACCAAAATTAAAAAGATAAAAAAAAATTTAAAAAAAATCAAAATTACCAACCATTGATTGCATTTCGGTCTGCTCTAATTTGAACGGAGATTAGGTCTCTTTTGCGATTCACACTCGTGTTTTGATATATATATATATATATATATATTTCAATATAAACACTTAAATTTTCGTAGTGAGCGAACGGTTTGTCCTACAGAGCTCCGCGTGGTCTCAAAAAATTCTAAAAATTCTATAGAATCTTAAATTGAAGGAAAAACAATACCTTTATATCGAAATTTTTTGAGTTAGGGCCCTCAACCAAAAGCTTGGGGGCACAACTAGACCCCAAATGGAGCCTACATACCAAATTTCATCAAAATCGGTCAATGCTAAGTGGCAAAAGTGCCGCGTACGGCGGACGGACGGCCAAATTTTTATTCGATTTTTGGATTCTACGTACCTTGAAACGTAAACCATCAAATTTTGAGGGGGTGTTAAAATTTTTTTTTTCTTGGTCGATTCCAAAGGTTCATTATTGAAAATAATAAACCAAAAAGCAGGATGGAATTGAAGGAGAGACCAGAAGTAGGAGCAGCCTTTTGGCACAAAAAAGGGCTCACCCTGAAGTAATACTGTACAAGCATTACATTCCGGGGTGAGTCCTAAGCAGAGGGAGTGTTTAAAATGTTGTGAAGTAAGTAAAGTAAACAAACATTTCAGGTTGACTCCCATTCCTGGCGTCAAAACACGTCATCAACCGTCTTCCAAAGGGAAGTTTAGAATTTTATTAGTTCTGTTGATTTCGCTCTTGGCTTCTCACTCATTGCCTCACCCTCTTGTGGGGGAGTGGGGTTCATCGTCAGCCCAACCTAGGAAATTAACAAGACCTGCGATACCGCCCTTGAGCAGTCGCCAATACAGATAATCTCCTGGGTCGACTGGCCTTAACTTTCGTGATCCCACGGGAACCAGTTCATTGAACCAGCTAACGGCCGTTGGTTATTCATTCATATGTTTGGTCATTGCTGACAACGTGACTTATGTATGTATAGCTGAGCTGTAGTGATGGCAAAAAAGAATCGATTCTTTAAAAAATCGATTCTTTTGGGGAAAAAAGCTGTCGTTATTTTTAGATTATTTTTTTCTCCCTGAAGAATTGGAGAATCGATTATAAAATTCGAGAATCGATCAGATTCTTTTCATTAGCTGTTTGAGGGAAATAAATTATCATCAATAACAATAACTCATCGACTTCGTGATACCATCCGTGAGTTCCTCACTCCCGCCATCCTTGGACGAGAAGTAACTCCCCAAGAACACGATTTATTGTCACTGCCAATAAAACTGGGAGGAATGGCTTTAGAAGACCCAGTGCTGACGTCAAACAATGCACACAATTCATCCCTAAGAACGACAGAAATACTGACTGCTGCAATTAAGACCGGGATTCCACTCAACAGCAATGAACATTGGGTCCACGTAAGAAACGTTCTAGCCCTAGAAAGAACAGCGCGGAAAGACAGGGAAGCCATTAGAAGCCAAGAAGTCGTTGCCCTTTTGCCATCTAAGCAAAAGAGGTCTGCAAGCCGCATAGTGGCAGGCAAGGGCATTGGACTACAAGGTAGGGGTTGCGAAAATGGAAACTGGGGAATCCCCAGGGACGTGACGTCACTCGGTAACCACCGAGAGACCTTTCACTCATCCTTACATTCATATTCCAGTCTTCCAGTGGTCAAGTTTGCTGTATTCTGTTCCGTTTTAGTACGTTGTCAAGTTTGTTCTATTCTGTTTTGTTTTTCATTTCTTTTGTCTTCAATTTGTCTTGAAATATAACAAAATGAACTTGAAAACGAGTTTGAAGAAAATTTTGACGAATATCCTGACCGAAAAAAAACCAAGAACTACTCGAAATGCTAGCGGGATATTTGATATACCGGTTCAAGAAGAAACAACCGGAAAAATCAGCCCTTTATGGAAGTTATTCGAAAGATGTGCCAACATCCTCCAAAAAAACGTGGGTGGGGAACCTTATCTAGGGGTTGGCTTATCCGACCAAATAAGAGCTTCATGAAGGACGTAAAGGCAATAGAGGAGGAGTTCATTAAATACCGTGGAAAAGGAATCAACAAAAATGCAAACATTTTCTCAACGTTGAAAACTCGCATCCAGGAGTCCAACCTTCACATAGACGATTTTTTGGTTCTGTGTTATGTCAGAACACGAACGTTCATCAGAATGAAGAATTTAAATAGACTAGCTCGGGAGAAAAAACTCTTCAAAAAACGATCCTCCAGTAGAAACCGCCAGAATTCCAAGAAGATGAAAAAAATTATCACTTAAAAAAAAGAAGAAATTACTAGTTATCTTTACTTATACCAGTTATAGTTATACATACTTTCAAAAGTTATATCCATTCTAATCAATTTCTAATGTCATAATGTAAGCATAAAATAAATAAAACGGATTATTGAAAAACTTTGTTGAATGAAACCCTTCAATTAGAAGTAAAAGAGAAAATACTGTTGTGTAGCATGGGCGAAGAAGGGTCACCTCAAGCGTCGCGGCTCGTGACCCCTACCTTGTAGTCCAACATCCTTGGAGGCAGGCAACGCATCACAATGGTTGACCGTACTACCGTTGGCAGGGGACAACCTAGATCTCTCTCGCAGCCAGTTCACAGATTCACTCGCACTGAGATACTGGTGGAAGGTGCGAGGTCTTCCTTCCTCCTGTGAGGGCTGCAGAGAGGTAATGGACACCACCCACGCTCTCAACTGTCGAAAAGGAGGACTGGTGATCCAAGGGCACAATGCTGTACGAAATGAATGTGCGGGCCTTGCAACCCTTGCCTGGGGGAGGGTCGGCACTGAACCAGTCATGAGAAAAGCTGAAAATGGCGACCGCCTTCATTGCAGATATCATGATCCCTGGGCTTTGTGAGAGAGAGAGTGGAGTACGTGGATAACCGCATAACAAATGCCGACGCCACCTCTAACTTTTCCCAGGACTGGATTTCAATTTCAAGAGATGCTGCTCGAGCAAAACACAGAAAATATGACCAGGCAGCTGAAGACCCACGTGGTTCTTTCACTCCTTTAATATGTTCATGCGAGGGAGTGTTACATGAAGTATTTGAGAATTTCGAAAAACGTCTCACCCACACACTGGCAGAAAAGTGGGATAAGCCGATATTCGTGGTTGCTGGGTGGGTTCGTACAAAAGTGCAATTCGCGATATTACGAGCAGTATCCTTACGGCTCTGTGGCTCCAGGAGAGAAATTAGGTGTCTAGGCCTCGAGGATGGAGCACCTCTTCCTCTTCTAAAATTTTAGTGTGACGACGCTTCGCCATCATTCCACACCGCCCCCGTCCGAAAATCGAATTTAATTTCAAAACTGCTTTGAATAAACTTGATTTCTGAGTTAAAAACAAAAAAAAAATAATAATAACTACAACCAATAACCATCACAACTACAATGGGGAAGGACAATTTATGATGATCACTGCTTATCACACCACCACTTCCACCTATCATGATGGAACTTATAATTCATGACGTCATTCAATTATCTCCATTTATATAATTAATGGAAGGTTCATGAAGAAAAAGTAGTTGGTTGTCATTTAAGCAGTAGGTAATAAAGCTTTTTCGTGACATAAATAGTCAAGAAAAAAAAATCATTATGAAAGATACAGGTAAGTTGGTTATTTGAAACTTGATAGAATTTCAGTAAACTTTTCTATAGTTGGGCATTCAAATTAAGCTCCAACTTTTAATTAGGATACTTTTGCTTAAAAAAGTATCAATTCTTGAGAAAATCAATACTTTAGAAGAAAAAAAAATCGATGTGATTTTTTTAGATTCATTTCTAAAAGATTGATTCGATTTAAATCGATTCATTTTGAAGAATCTGACATCCCTACTGACTACTTAGTTACCTACCTGTATGTCTGGAGCATCCCTTTCATCAGGAGGGTGGACTGTTTGGATGTGAAACTGTCTCCTGTCGCGCCTGGAAGGAGGAGGAGGTACCGGATGCCCGTCGCCATCTCTAGCGATCCCTGATTGGGAAGGCTTCCTTTCTCCCCCACTTTCAACCGGCGACTCCCCTCTCCGCCCCCGACCGCTTACCCCCACTTTAGGAAGCGACACCTGGAGAAGGAGAGTAGAAGTGAAGCATTAGCACTAATCACACGATAATAACAAGTACATTCTAATAAGCAAGGTGTGCTTAGTGACGATTCGATACTTTCGATATTTTGTTCCGATATTTCCGATATTTGTATCGATATTTTTCTTGCGATGTTATCGAATATCCAAAGGAAAATATTGATATCGAAAGAAATGAAATATTGGTTGGGATGGTTATATTTCTTTCCACTGTAATTTCTCAATTTCCCCTAAAATATGAAAAATAATAAAAACCCAAAAGTAAATAGAAACGGAAGATGAACGCAACACATAAACAACAATGTTGAAATAACATGACAATCAGCTCTGTCCGACATAGTTCTCATGCTCCATAATCGATATGGGAAGAGGAACACGTTTCGATTTCGCGTTCGTCATTTCTGTTTTGTATTAGGTAATTTATTATAATATTTTATGTATTATTACAACTTTTTACGAGTAAAATTCTAACTGGCATTATGTCTGGATATCGATTTTTAAAAAAAGAAGTAAAACATATTAGATATCAGTAATTTTCTTTCAACATCGCTGATATTGATCAAAAAGTATGCTAAAACTTATTCGATATCAGTGAAATCAGTATTCTTTTCATTTTTCTTTCGATATTCTTTCGATATCAGCGATATCGATGTTTTTCTTCCAATGATTGAACGAGACGTTGTCAGTCACACATAGTTTTATTTCGTATTTAAACTTTTACAGGGGACTGGTTTCGGACGCCATGCCATCATCAGCCTCTGCAAGTAACAAACTTACTTGCAGAGGCTGATGATGGCATGACGTCCGAAACCGGTCCCCTGTAAAAGTTTAAATACGAAATAAAACTATGTGTGACTGACAACGTCTCGTTCAATCATTGATCCAAAATCACACAACGTCTGGACATCTCAACTTAATTTTTCTTCCGATATTTTATCGATATCGATACTGCCTTCCGATATTATTTCGATATTAGATATCGCATCGAAAGGTACATCGAATCGTCACTAGGTGTGCTTACTCCGCTGCTTACAGTGGAGGAGAAGACTATAAGGTTTTCCTCAGTACTATTGAACCGACTTCAACTTATTGGAGGGACGATGGACATTCATTGATAATAAACTAGGACTGAGTGAATGAGCCAAGTGATGTTACCTTAGATGACGTAGGTCCAAGGCTAGATCCCGTTTTCAAAGAAGGTCTAGGTCTAGCAATTCGAGAGGCCCTCTGTATATTCGATGTTTGTTCCCGGGAAGCAGGGTAGGAACTGCAAAAACCGAAAATCTTTAGATTCCTCACTTAAGCGTGTATTACAAAAATAGGGTGTATACAGGGCATATATATAGGGTGATATATATAGGGTGATACAGTAACAATTTTTTTTCTTCGTATTCTGTGAAGAAATTTTTATTGACAGAAAACGAATGCCGCGTGCTCATTGGTTCCTGTGGAGAGGTTAGCATTGGTGCATGCTCGCTCTAGCCGCTTGTTTCCACGTATTCATGATACGAAATACGAGAAGAACACAAATGCGTGATACCTCCGAGTTGTATGTACTTGGTGGGATTCTTAATGGTTGGCCACTTCAATACAAGGACATACCAGATAATGTTAAAAGTTTCTATCAACTAAAAGAGGAACTATCAGCGGCTGATGGACTTGCATTCAAAGGGGAGAGAGTTGTGATTCCTAGCTCATTACAAAATCTGATGCTCAAAAAATTGCACATTGGTCACCCAGGTATTAACAGGAGCATCTAGGGGAAGAAAGTGGTGGAATGGCATGAGGGCTGCCTAGCGAAGACAAGATGAGCCTTCCTGAGCTCATAAACCTAGGTTATCTCTCTTATCAGTTGGCTTGTGATGAAGGGATCGTGTGTTGCGTTTCTAATTTTTTCGTAAATAATAGACTGCTTTAAAAATTAATGTTGTTTACCTACGAGTACATAGATTTTCATTTCAGACTGAATGCCTTTCTTATTGATGCCTCAAACAGATTTGATTGCCTTTTTCGTCGAGGGAAAATTTCTGGTTTCCTACAGATTAGGCAGAGATCTACAGACAATAGCGCCTGTCGATAACGGAGGTGCATCCATCTTGCCAAAAAAGAAGAGAAGGTTCATCTAATCGTCGCTAGATAGCGCTTGGGCCGTTCCACCACTTTCTTTCCCTAGATGCTCCTGGTATTAACAGAATGACCAGAAGGGCAAACATTGGGGTTTTTTGGGTTAATACTAATCAGAATCTGAAAAAATTTGTAACTGCTTGTCAAAAGCGTGAAACAATTTCAAAAAAAGTAAAATAACCATTGAACCCAAAAGAGGTTCCAGCTCTGCCAATGATGGAGGCAGGATGTGACGTTTTCGAACTCAACAGGAACCACTATTTGGACGGTGTTGTATACAAACCGACCAAGCGCCAAATTATCGTTTTCGAGAAAAATCGAATCAAAGATTTTTCCGTTTTTTTAATATACGGCCTCTCCAGTGATACCTAGAGTGACGAAAACTCGGTATCCCACGTTTTTTGGGACGCAGAATCCATTGGTGACGTCAAAACTAGAGTAACTTGGATAGTTTTTGAGTTATGGCGCATACCTGGTTTGTGCATATCAAAGATATCAACTAATACATTTTGCACAACCCGGCCAAGCGAAAAAATCCGCACAAACCGGCCAAGCGCCGGCTTGTGCCATTCAATTGTTGGATGTTTCGCAGGAAAAAAAGGGCTAGTCGTTCGTCACTGGGTACAGCAAAAGCAGAACGTACTACAAAACTAGTACACTTTAGATCAAAAAACTCGAAGAAAATAAGAATAAAATATTTTTAAAAAAAATCACCAACTCTTTATTGAAATGAAATAATTTTAAATTGTACTACAATAAATCTCCAATAATTCTCATCCTCACTCTTCTCCTAATTTCGGAACTTCACATGTCTTCTAGGTTCTCCACTTCGAAATCCGTTTCTCCATCAAATCCGTCTACGAGTATATCGTCCTACCACAGTGGGTCCTACCACGTCCTTTTTCCTATTACCAATCTGTAACTCCAGGTTCTTGCTCGATTTGAAATCTGTTCTTTCCATCTTTGAGACCACAAATTGTCTTTTTCGGAGATTAGTCCGCATGACATTCATGTAGGGATGTCCCAAAAGTATCGATACTTAAAAGTATCGATACTTTTCAAAAAAAGTATCGATACATATCGATACTTTTTTTTCCTGATATATATCGTAGTATTGATACTTTTTTTCCAGTATCGGAGGCGATACTTTTTTACCTCTCACATTAGATAAAATGCTATCTATTTTTTATCTCTCACATTAGATGAAAGTCTCGAATTTTAGTAGGTAGGTACCTATTTCTCTACGTAGATTGTTGGGAGACCAACCACTTTAACAAACTAAACAAAGATGATGTTCCACCACCTCCAGCTCTCTATGGGTCTGTTTGGAGAGGAACAGTTCGGAACCAAACCGGAACTGGAAAGGGGAGGGGATAGAGGCGAATGGACTCCTCCAAACTCCTTGGGGTCCTCCAAGCCCCTCCGAACCGTTCAGGACTGCCTCTCCGAACAGACCAGAATCATAATATGATTATGATCCATCATCTAGAAAGGACCACCAAAATGTTTACCCAACCAAGTACAATACGAAAACAAGTGCCTAATCAAAAAAATGAGTGATTTATTGTTTTGTTCATTCTATATTAATTATTATCCTCGCGATGGAGAGATGTCACACTGATAGAGGGAAACATAAAAAGCATTTTCACACATTTTTGTAAAAGTATCGAAAAGTATCGATACTTCAAAATATCGATACTTTTTGAAAGTATCGTATCGATACTTTTTGATACTTTCTAGATGTATCGATACGATATTATATCGATACTTTTGAAGTATCGGACATCCCTACATTCATGTACTCGTCAGGGGTGTAAAGCTGCTGGTGGAGCTTTAGGGCATATTCTACATCGCCAAATTCATCATCATTGGGAAGAAACGTGTGTCCCGGGAAGAGGTATTTTAGGTGAATCATCTCAAGGGAGGGATGAGATGCGAACGCGCTCTTCAAAGAAGCACAATTTTTATGTTTCTGTTTTGGCCTCCGCAGGAGTCAGACCACAAAATCAATTTTTTAGATGTGCCGGGAACGACGTTAGCAATGTGCTTTAGCAAACATGATCCCACTTCCTGGGCCCCTCTCCAAGCTTCACCCTCCACCCAGACATAGAAAAAACCTAAACTTGATCCCCCATCGTGTATGCCGCAGTTGTAAAAGCAGAGCTGTCTTTTGTAGTAGGCAACATTCGAAGAAATCTTTGGAAGCGGCAGCGTCTTTTGCATATCGTAAGTCAATACGAGGAACAGGAAGTCAAGCAATGAACGACCAACGAGTGAGAACAATCGGATCGTAGGGAGAAAACCTTGGTAAAATTCAGATGCGTTTTTCGCAAAGCGGCCAAGCGACTGGAGTTGTGTCATTTGGCCGGTTTGTGCTTAATACTGAGGCTCCAAAAGCCAGAAGCGGCGGCGGTTGGCGCTTGGCCGGTTTGTGCAAATTATAGAACTTCGAAAAACGTTTTGCACAAACAGTCTATCAATCATAATTCGTCAAGAAGTCGACAGAGAGCGTTATAATGCACAAAATCTGAAAGTACTCGTCGAGACGAATCAATTGATACCAAAAACTCGATTTTTGACATTTTGGCGCTTGGCCTGTTTGTGCACAACACCGTCCATTTGTGGTAGAAGACGCATTCTAATTACTTGGAATATTAAATTTGGAAAACATGGCGAATGTTACAATTATAAATCAAATGAAGTTCAATTTTGCCCGACCTAGCATTCCAATAAAGTTTTACACAGACGGGGCAGCGTATTTAGTATTAGCTTTTATTATTTTTATTTTATTTAGTATTAGCTTGTTTCAGGATTCAGACTGGGCATGACTTCCTGGCGAAGCATTTAGACGGAATTGGTGTCTATGACAGTCCAATCTGTACTCTTTACCACACCGAAGATATGACGTTCCAGCATTTAGACACACTTTCTACCCAGCAGGATATAAGAGAACAGATTGGAGACGACGAAACCATCTGGTATAGGAAAGCGAACGTTTATTGGGCTGCACGTGAACGAATGGCTGCAAAGCCCCGTATACTGAGTAATTAAAAAAATTAAAATATAATTAGTACGTCACAAATGAAGGGTCTAGGGAAAAAACCGACTAAGTCACTTTTTTTCACAAATTGAGTTTTTTATATCGTTGAACTCAGAAAATGATGCTCTTCATTTAGTAACTAGAAAAAGAGGAAAAACCCACATAGTCGGAAGTTATAAGGCTTGGAGTTTTTGGTGTACAGGGAAAGAACTGACGATGTCTTCGCGTCCAGGGAAAGAACCGACGATGTCACTGTTCCTCACAGAGTAATGGAGACAAGTTAACAGAGAAGAAAGCCAACGTTAAAATGGTGTGCAAGCATTTTTGAGGCTGCCTCAGTTGCGCTATCTACTTTCAGCTAGGATTGAGGAACTACTACGGAGGAGGTGGGGAGGGGGAGGCCACACTCTTCATACCGCTTCTTTTCAAATCCTTTCGAATGACCAGAAATTGATAACTTTTCGTTTCATCGTCATTTAGATTTGCAAAAATTACTTGGAGAAACCATTCGAGATGAAAGGTATTTTCAGAGTTCCTCTTGCAATTGTTGTTGTCCCTATCGCCAGTAGTTCAAATATTCAATTGACAATTGCCACCCAAAGAAACGTTTGAAACCCAGTGTATTATTGAAAATCGCTCGATTTTTCGTACATATCGCGAATATAACTGAATGTTATCAAATTAATTACTTAGATGCAGCCGGTAACGCACCAAGGAGAAAAATATATGATAAACAAGGTGACTTGTTGTGATGAGGTTGGGAACAAGTGATCATAAACGCTATCTGTTGCTTTCCGCTATAACTACGTCCTGGAGCTCCACCAATCAGAACGCTTCTCGGGCTCCCACATTCAGCTTTCAGCCCAGTGCTGCTCCTTGACTGAACCCCCAACAGCGCAACTGGTGGTCCCCACCACCTTGCCTCTGTGATTCACAACATTTCTTATCAGTTCCGTATTATTTCTATTATTCTATTTTTATAAATAACTATTAAGTAATTTTAGCCTCCTGAAATTTTGTGGCCCAGCTGCGGTCACATTTTTCTCAAAACTTCGGCACGAGTGAAGTCTGTAAGTATGGTCGAGCTCTTACTTCCAAAAAATGATGTAAGTACTTTTTTTGTAAGTCCTTAAAAAATTAATTCGATACCTAATGAGTGGGAATGGTTTTCTTTTGCTTCAGATGGTGAAAACAGTTCAAAAGGCTACCAGGGAAAAAAACACCTCTACCTACATGTCAGAATTTAAAATTTCATTTTTACTTGTTTTTTTGTTTGTTTTACCACCGTAATATAATTAAACGACGTTCGAACGGAAAAAACACGTTTTTTCTACATTGGACGAGAATTGACATCGTCGGTTCTTTCCCTGTTTTCGGGGGGTTTGCTCAGTTTCTGAATTTTTTAACAAGTAGTATAACAATAGCGTCAACATTTTGTGGAACACTTCAATAGATGTTTTAGTGCATAATAAGACTTATTTTAATTTTTTATTTGCATCTAGTCTAAATGAGTTTTCTCGTTTTTAAGAAAAAGTGACGGTTTTTCCCCTAGACCCTTCAAATACTAACAAGGTGCATTGTTTTTCGTAAAGGGTTTATTTGCAATCAGTATCTAGTGCTAATAATATTGTGAACTTGAATATTATCATACCTGGAACAAATGATATCTTTGGGGAACTTGGTTCTATTGAATGTGGTTCGGTTTCCGATGGAAGGTAAGGTCAAACGGCAGCCAAGGTTGGTGGTGTTGTTGGAGTTAGACGTCCCCCTTGAGTCATCACAATCCGAATATATGCCAGAAGAATTTGTGCTCGAGTTACCTTCAACATGAATTACATTATTCAATATTAGTACTATTGATGGAATAAAGGAGAAGTCACGTGTGAGTGAGGAGATCCTTGACAAGCCTATTACAATTTAGGGGATAATTGCGCATACGGAACTGGACGAATAATTTTCCAATACGGGGTTTAACCCATTTCAAGCCAAGGGTAGAAATAACTGAATAATGAGGAGAGGAGGATGAACTGTTTTACAGAATGCCAGCCGAAATAAAGCATCATTTGCTCCCCAATCGAGAACAAAAATACTCGATATCGAAAATCCAACCTGAAACGGTTGTTTACTTTACTTTTACTTGCTCGATATTTTATGAATTTTACTTTTTAATGAGATTTGAGAGGCCTCAGTTTTCCAAATTGATACGATCTATCCAGTTCATTGTTTTGGTAGAATGTAAAAGTCTATTTATGGACGGGAATATGTTTCAACTCATGGCCCAGAAAGCTCACTCGTCCAAAATCGAATTTGAGCCAGCATACTCATGCCTTCGCCCAAGAGGCCTCCTTTTAAAAAAATTTCCGAAATTGCATTGAGCTCCCGATCATCAAAGAAAACTTTTTCTGAAAAGTTTAGGAACAGCATGATCGAAAAAAAATTCTCCTGCAAAGATTCACCTCTATTTTCAATATTTAAAAAAATCATAAATATGAATGCAAAAACGCATCAGTGGCCGAAAATGGGTTAACAAAACTTTATTAGGGCTTAAACTGAAGGAGGAACTTTTTGTGACGTATAAGCTGTAGAATGGATATTTTGAAGGATATCAATAGTCAATGACATCACGGTGCAACCACCGATGTAGGTTCCGATCAATTTCAATGCAAATTAGTGGGGAAAACTCACCAGCCTTATCAACTGCAATGTTATTGTTGCATGTTCGTCGGATTGTGCGTTGACTATTGCTCATTGCATCCCTTCGCCGTGAGCCAACAGATGAGCCCTCTGGCTGAGTGTTCAGTCTCGAACCGCAAACTTTGGGCAACTTGAGCTGAGCCTCGACTCGGAGTTCACTAATGGTTGGTTACTGAGGACGACCAGGCTCGAAAACCTTGTGAACGGCTCGCATTTTCGTCAAGTCGAAGTGGAGTGAACTAAAACACGCCACAAATATCCAGCATAAGCAGGAGTTAAAATGAATAGACAGCAAAGGTTGCAAGCGAAATGATAACTATTGTAGATATCACATCAAGTTATGGTCCGATTGCCACTTCCCAAATCAATTAGAGATAAAGAATCAAAACGACTCATTTGATAAGCAGGTGTGTTAAATTGGTTACTTAATTCACCAAAAGTAGACACTTGAACTTCAACTTGAAAGAAATAAGAACCCAGCTCATCAAAAAGGTTTGCAATTGGCACCAATTTAAATAATATCATCTGCTGCGTTACCACCAGAAAGACATTGATCATCAAGTCAGCCATAGAAGAATAATAGAGCATTTGTTACCGCGGCTTAGTTTGAGGTGCTGTTATTGCCACATCTGCTAAGGAGGTAAGTCTGGTTTTATGAAGTTCTTAATCAGTTTTTACATGTAATCTGCACCAATTTGATTTCTACGTGCTATTTCATGTATTTCCTCCACAGTTGCGATGTTTATTTTGGTTAATATTGTAAAATTTCGTTCAAACAGAGACTGTCTACTATTGAGTCATTGATAACGCGTCCTTTCCAGTAGTAGACATTCGTGTCTACTACTGGTTTTTTCTCTGCTTTTTAGAACATTATTAAAACTTATTCGTATTTCAATTGTGAACACGAGGATGCTTGAGTTTTTGCCGGGAAATGACTGGTTCCAGTAGTAGACAGGGGTGTTTACTACTGGAACCAGAAAATTGTGATGTTACCTATCTAAGGAAGAAACTTATTGTGAAGATTCTGGTGCTTTGACTCATGTTTAACGTTGTTTACAGTAGCACAGCCATGCCACCTGTGAAGGGGAAAATGTGGAATTATTCGGAAAACGCTGCAAATTATGAACGCTAAAATTTGAACGGAGATTAGGCCTCATTTGCGATTCACACTAGTGTTTCTGATTTATCGTACTTCCAACCCTTAAATTCTCGTGGGGAGCGAACGTTTTGTGCTACAGAGCTCCGCGTGGTCTCAAAAAAATTTAAAAATTCTATACTATCTTAAATTGATGAAAAAACAATACCTTTATATCAAAATTTTTTGAGTTAGGGCGTTTTTAAATTTTTAAAATTAATTTTTTGACCCTTAGAAGTGACCTACATCAACCAAAATCTTCGGGGCACAACTAGACCCCAAATGGAGCCTACGTACCAAATTTCATCAAAATCGGTCAATGCTAAGTGGGGAAAGTACGGCGGACGGACGGCCAAATTTTTATTCGATTTTTGGATTCTACGTACCTTGAAACGTAAACCAACAAATTTTGAGGGGGTGCTAAAACTTTTTTTGGTCGATTCCAAAGGTTCATTATTGAAAATAATAAACCAAAAGCGCTCATACCAGTAGTTCAATAAATTTTCATTTTTTTCTCCTTTTAGCTTCTACAATTCATTTTTACATTTACCATACTTGAGAAGCTGTGATTAAAGTTACCTAACAACCATAGTAGTTAGCACCATGACGCGTTGTTTTAGTTTTAAACAAATAGTACCTGCCTAAGTAGTTTGTTTTATATTAGTATGAAAAGAAGGTAGCTGAGAAATTGAAGACTGAAATGAGATTCCTAAACAATAATTACAAAGCTGTGATTAAAGGTGGGTTCGTTTTTGATGATTTATGAAATAAAAAGTTTGTTTTAAAGTGAACTGTCTACTAGTGGTGAATAACCCTGTCTACTTCAGGCAAACTGGTGTCATCTACTGGTGCAAAAACCTGTCTCCGAAAATTAACGAAAAAACGTTTTAATATAAACCTACAGTGACATTTAAAAAGGTATTTACGTAAAGGAAGAGTTATTTTAGTAAAATAAATTGACAGAAAACCAATAAAATAAAAATTAACGCATTGCAGCCAGAAAAACGAAAATTTTTTATTAAGAGTGTCTACTACTGGTGCATTTACCGATTGCCACTTCCCAAATCAATTAGAGATAAAGAATCAAAACGACTCATTTGACAAGCAGGTGTGTTAAATTGGTTACTTAATTCACCACATAAAATTGAATGAGCCAACGAAAGTGATAATTTGAAATTTCATAAATTAATTTACAACAAACAATAAACAATTGAAGGAATTGTACGACGAGGATACAAGATGATCGTTTCGTTATGAGAAACAACCGGACGAGCTCCAACAGGCGTATTTCAAACTGTTTGGTAGTCGCTAGAGAATCGATGGAAGGTGAACAAGAATTGAAGTAAACTTCTCTCGACTGAACCAACCAATATCAATAATTTACACCTTCTATCTAAAATTTTTCTTCAATCTTCGAAGGCTTGTTTACACAATCATTTGACTGAAAATTGCGAGGGAGAAAGTTAAAAATCATCGAATTTAGTTGGTTTACTCGAGAGACAAGACAACTTCAAAAGCTAGTTTTCACCTTCATTTGACAGAAAAATTCGAAAAGAAGGTCGAAAACGTTAAAATTAGTTAGCTTACTCGACCAACAAGACAACTTCAAAGGCAAGTTTTCACCTTCATTAAATTTTGATCAAAAAACTCGAGAACGAAGATAGAAATCGAAGAAATAAGTTGGCTTACTCGAGAAACAAGACCACTTTGATGGCTTGATTTCACCTTCATTTAATCGAAATACTCGAGACAGAAGGTCGAAATTAGAAAATAAGTTGGTTTACTCGAGGGACAAGACAACTTCAAAAGCTTGTTTTCACCTTCATTTGACTAAAAACTCAAGAAAGAAGATCGAAATCGAAGACATTAGTTAGTTAACTCGATCAACAAGGCAGCTTCAAAGGCTTGTTTACACAATCATTTGACTGAAAATTGCGAGGAAGAAAGTTAAAAATCATCGAATTTAGTTGGTTTACTAGACCAACAAGACAACTTCAAACGCAAGTTTTCACCTTTATTTGATCGAAAAACTCGAGAAAGAAGGTCGAAATCTTCGAAATTAGTTGGTTTACTAGAGAGACGAGACAACTTCGAAGGCTCTCGAGTAAACCAACTAATTTCGACGTTTTTTGCATTCTTTCTCGAGTTTTTCAGTCAAATGAAGGTGAAAACCATCCTTTGAAGTTGTGTTATTGGTTGAGTAAACCAACTAATTTTGAAGATTTCGACCTTTTTCGAGTTTTTCAAACAATTGAGGTGAAAACAAGCCTTTGATTTTGTGTTAATGGTTAAGTAAACCAACTAATTTCGACGTTTTTCACCTTCTTTCTCGAGTTTTTCAGTCGAATGAAAGTGAAAACAAACCTTTGAAGTTGTCTTGTCTGTCGGGTAAACCAACTAATTTTGAAGATTTCGACTTTTTTTCGAGTTTTTCAGTCAAATTAAGGTGAAAAACGGGCCTTGATTCGTGTTATTGGTTGAGTAAACCAACTAATTTCGACGTTTTTCACCTTCTTTCTAGAGTTTTTCAGTCAAATGAAGGTGAAAACCATCCTTTGAAGTTGTGTTATCGGTTGAGTAAACCAACTATTTTTGAAGATTTCGACCTTTTTTTCGAGTCAAATTAAGGTGAAAACAAGCCTTTGATTCGTGTTATTGGTTGAATAAACCAACTAATTTCGACGTTTTCGACCTTTTTTTCGAGTTTTTCAAACAAATTAAGGTGAAAACAAGCCTTACAATTTGTGTTATTGGTTGAGTAAACCAACTAATTTTAAAAATGTCGACCTTCTTTTCGAATTTTTCAGTCAACTGAAGGTAAAAACAAGCCTTTGAAGTTGTCTTGTCTCTCGAGTAAACCTACTAATTTCGATGATTTCAACCATCTTTCTCGTAATTTGCATTCAAAAGACAGGTGAAAACAAGCAAAGTAAACCAACTAGTTTTGAGGATTTTGACCTTTTTTCTCGCAATTTCAAGTCAAATGAAGGTGTAAAGGAGCTTTCGAAGTTGCCTTGTCTGCTGAGTAAACCAAATAGTTTTGACGATTTCGAACGGCATGATGAGATCCCAATAACCTGATGTTTTGCCCCAATAACTAATAACTTCAATTTTCATAAGGATTCATCAGAGTTACAGGAGCAGTTTGAGGGGCGGATCATTGATTTCAGAAAATTAATTAATAATTAATTTCAGAAAACGGGGAGTTTAAAGTCACTTTAGAGGAGTTTGGGCGCTCTGCACAGTTTCACTATCAATTTTGACACTGTCAGAGACTTCACTGCTTCCGTTGAAGGTTTGTTCATTTACTTGGAGGAATCATTACGGAATAATCATTTTTCCAAACAGCAAGTAGGTAAATCTGCTCATTTTCAATAACTTTTCACTGAATTTGACACGATTTCGCGGGTAGCGCAAGTGTCACTTCTCTTCAGATACAACTCAAATTGAAACGACGGACCCCCCAATAAAAAAAATTAAAAAAAAATAAATAAATAAAAAAATAAAACCCCGACCGATGTTGTGTTTTTTAATATAATTCCCTCAATATTGTCTAAGATAGAAAAGTGAAATTTTTGTGTTCATTCCCTTTACATAACAAAACTACATGTTAGACTAGGGCCTGTTCTTAACCTAGACATTTGGTATTCTTCGAAAATGTGGCAAAACCCTGTTTTTATACTACTTTTTCTTAATGAACTCTCACTTTCTTATTTTTTGGAGCTAACTTCACACAGGAAAAAATTAAAAACAATGGTTTGGAGAAATGCTGAGGAGTTTTTAGTGACTGTTTTGGTTCTTCGCTCTTCCGAAAAAAAAACGCTGCAAATCATTGCTCAAAGGTTTATGATTTTCTGTATAGATCATCCTTCTGTATAGATCACTGGTTCTCCATCAATAGCACCTACCACCATCTGTATTCTCCCTTGACCTTCCCTCTCAAATTTCAGCTTCCTGCGTTCAATAGGATTGAAAGTGGCTTCGGAGCTCACTCAGCTGATCAGTGATCTGAAGAGTGAAGAAGATCTCCTCGAATGCTGGAGACGTCTGGAAGAGCACTTCCTTTCAATAGGATTGAAAGTGGCTTCGGAGCTCACTCAGCTGATCAGTGATCTGAAGAGTGAAGAAGATCTCCTCGAATGCTGGAGACGTCTGGAAGAGCACTTCCTTTCAATAGGATTGAAAATGGCTTCGGAGCTCACTCAGCTGATCAGTGATCTGAAGAGTGAAGAAGCCTTTGAGCAAAATGATTTGCAGCGTTTTTTACCCACCAACATTTTTTTTAGCTACCAGCTAGGTACTACCTACCACACCATACTGGCTTCACAATCAAGTTTATTAGAAAGAACTAAACGCTTCACACTCGATTGGAAAAATAGAAAGCTTCATATGGAAATTTGATAACTGGTTACGCAGAAGGCAAAACTGTATACAAATCGAAGAAATGAACAGCGATCGCATTTTAGTCCGATAAAATTTGAATGGAGATTAGACCTCTTTTGCGATTCACACTCATGATTCTGTTTTATCGAAGGACTTCAAGTACTCGTAGGGACCGAAAGGTTTGTCCTACAGAGCTCCGGGTGGTCTCAAAAATTTTTTTAAATTCAATACTATTTAAAATTGGTGAAAAAACGATACCTTTATTTCGAGAGTTTTCGATCTAGGGGTTGAAAATTTCAACCCTTAATTTTCACCTCTTAGAAGTGACCTACATCAACCAAAAGATTCGCGGCACAACTAGACCCCAAATGGAGCCCATATACCAAATTTGAACCAAATCGGTCCAGTGTTGCTAAGAAAAGTGCCGCGTACGGCGGACGGACGGAAATTTTTTTATTCGATTTTCGTATTCTACGTACCTTGAAACGTAAAACATCAAATTTTGAGGGGGGGTTAAAATTTTTTTTTCTTGCTCGATTCCAAAGGCTTATTATTGCAAATAATCAACCAAAATTCGATAACACTGTTTTTGGACAACGACACTTCACCAGTTGTGGAGCGATATTTTCTCCTCTTCGTAGTTTGAAAAAGCAGCGAATTCAATGATTTATTATTCGTTACTCCTCAAGGAACTAGTCGACCACCATGTAGGTAAGCCAACATAAGCCGACCACAGGGGCCAACTTCAAGAGGTGTTAAAAATACAGGAAACTGATAAGATAATGAAACACGTCTTGAACGTAAATATCGATAGGTAAAACTACAAGAAAACTAAATGCGTCGTGTGACATTAAATAATTATTAGGCAATATTCTGTACTTAGCTACCTAAATCTCAACAGAAGGTCATGTTCGTAAGGGTGGCGTAGGAAACTATCTCATTACGTAGTCAAGAACGATTTGGAGGAATAATACCAGTGCAATCTATTAATGAGATAAATACCAATCACGTAAGTGCAACAATAATTAGGATGTGCAGGCAAAGTGAAGGAATACGGAATAATACGGGTACATGGGCGATCGATGAAACCTGAGTAATCGGATATTTTTGCCAAAGGAGAATTCGGATGGAGGCCAGACTGCATTGAAATGAGGGTACTGCGGTGTGAATACGGCAAACGGAAACTCGAGTGCTCGAAGAATCTACGTAGCGAATTTCTCAGCTCTAATTCAATTACTGGTCCATTCCGCAGATGAGGGACACTCGTGGTTTAGAAGACATTATTCCACCTTATTGCGGGAAAGACTAAATTTAACTCAATAAATACGTCATCTCGCGGAGGAAATAGATCATTGGGAAATTATATCGGGGTGTTTTTATGGGAGTCTGAGGAGTGTTTACGAATGCAGTCTCGAGCTTGACGGGGAGAGAATAGTTGAACAAACTACGTTCTAAAAGGGAACACAGCCAGCCTACCTTGACCACGTACGATGATGGCTGTCCAATATTCGCTAGCAGCCGCCCAGACTTGGAAGGTTTTCGCACTTGAAATCCATCACTTTTCACGGTTAAATCACTCGAAATCGGACCGCTACATCACCCGCGCCGATACACGAGGGTAGTTTACGATTAATTCGACGAACCAAATTGGAAAATCTCGCGTAAAAAACGAAACAACTTCTCAAGCGAAGAATCTCGGTTGCCTCCCTGCTCCTGCCCTTCGCGAATGATATCGATTGATAAGGCCTCAACATCCTATCGATCTCAACCATTCGATATATTTATTTTTCCCGCGCCTTTTCGAAATATTTTTCAAAATTTTAAATAAACAATCAGCCGATTCAATAAACTGCATCCTATCATTTGTTTTAAATTAATATAATGTACTGCAACTTTTACTATATATATTATTATGAATATTATTGTATCTTCATTAACGGTAGAGCCAGGATTGTTGTGGTTGGATTGGCCACCCTGATGATCGTTTCCATTCATTCGAGGTTGCTACACAGCGCATGAATGACACAAAAAAAGTTCTTATATTTAATTAAGAAATATTAAAGCACATTTTGTTTAGAAGATCCTTGCAAAGTACGAACTGAGTAGTGAGATGATGTTCATGAGCAGTTTTTCTGATCTAGTAAGTTACTAGACGTTCAAGGGAGAAATTTTCACACGGCTTCGGCTATCGGCGAACAAGGCCGAACCCTGCCGAGTGTCAGTCCGCGCCTTTTTCCGTTTTCATGACGATCTCCGGTCTCAATTTTTTTCAAGCTGTAAACTTTATATTTCCTAGCTAGAGCTGTAGATGTCCGATTCCTACCTGGATTTATTTATGACACTCTTATTTTATTTTCATTTAATATTTTTCTAGTTAATAATAAGTGGGGAGGGTCGGGTACTGTGTGAATTTTGCTCCTAGGAGTTCACGAACTTCAAGAGTAGGTACCTATGCGGCATCAGTTTTGTATTATTTAACCTAGAACTTGTATCCGAATTGTATGAAATGCCCTTGTAATACTCACTTTGGATAGCATTTCACTATGACATCCCCAACAATTTCAAGTTTCCCTCTTATTTGCGAAAATAAATTTATAAACTATGCTGAACCATGAATCTTACTTCCATAGTTTTTAGGTAAATTATGAAAATTAATAAGTTCATTCTCATCCAAAATTAGTTGCATTTTACTTAACCTGCGCACAAATAGCAAACTTTTACTCTCCATTTTTCAGGAACAATGCATATAACTAAAATCTGAACACATCTGAGCCAAAATGGTTCGCAAGTTAGATTATTATCAACTCACAATTTTCTCCCAACCCTAACATTTCTGGAATAATTATGGTATTAAATTAACAGGAAACCGTTTAAAATGAAAAAAATTTATTACAAAATACTCATTCATATATAGGTATTTGAAGTGAACAGATCATTGATAACAAATTACGTTTTTCTCAACCGAGAATCATGAATTAAAATAAAAACACTTGAGTATAGATACATTACAACATAAATAAATTACTTAACAATCACAATTTGATGTGCAGTACAAAATAAATCAATAAAATGACTAAGCCAGTAGGTATCAATTCTACATAGCTTACAAATTTTGGATTTGATGAAATGAAAGTTCAGAGTAGCCACACGACCTGAAAGTCAGGAAATTTCTTCTGGGAAAGGCAGTTTTTTTCATGAGATAAAGACATCACCGTGGAGGTCTTAAAGTCGTCTAAAATGAATGTTATTAGTTTTGGACCCCTTTGACTTTCAGTTTGGAATGTAGGTATCTATACTCAGTTTGGAAACATGGCCACCCTGAGATTTTAAAATCGGAAAATCCATCTTGCACCACACAGCTCTATGAAATAGATTTTGGTATACTCAACTCAATTGAACTTTTGGCAAATCACTTCACTCGCCGCGTTATCGCCTTGATAACAGATAAACGAAGGACTGACACTCGGCAGGGTTCGGCCTTGTTCGCCGATAGCCGAAGCCGTGTGAAAATTTCTCGCTTGAACGTCTAGTATGGAAGTTTGTTTTGATCATGTTGATTATTCCATGTCTCTGACCAAGGACGGGGGACCCCACCAATCTACCATGTTTTCTTCAACTGATTCCATGGATTGTTTAAACCATTGACGATATCTTGATGTCATGGTCCTAATTATGCTTTGATCTATCAATTCCATGGATTGTTTTAACAATTGACAATGTCTTAAACATTTCTTCAATGCACTTGCGTCTCGCCGCCGAAACACGAGCAGCGGTCTAGCGGAATTTGTGAAAAGTACGCTGTACCTCGTTTTTATCGCTCATTCCAACATTATTATTCATTCAAAAATTTGACGGTTCTACTTTCCTGCCTTATTACATTCATTGTAAGGTGAAGAAAACTATTATTGAATTTATGAGTGACGAATCAAGAAGAATGGATTATTATCGTGGAGATTACCGCCTGCGGAACTTTTTTACGAACGTATTGCTAGGAAAATTTCGCCCAGAACGGTTGCAATTTTTTGATTCGCAGCTTCTTGGGCAAATTTTTACTGTAAAAGAACACATAAAAAACCCAGAAACAGCCGGATAGGGATAAAAATAGGAATTTTTTGTTCTCGTGAAAATTCCAAGTACAGGAATATAGTTTGTCTATGAAAATGCTGCAAATTATTACACAAAGGTTTATTATTTTTCTATATTGATCACTCGTCTGCAAAGCCACCAACCATCCAACATGAAGAAAAACATCGAACGCATTTCGGTCAGCTATAATTTGGACGGAGATTAGGCCTCTTTTGCGATTCACACTCGTGTTTCTGATTTATCGTACGTGAAACCCTTGAATTCTCGTAGTGAGCGAACGGTTTGTCCTACAAGGCTCCGCGTGGTGTCAAAAAATTCTGTAGAATCCTAAATTGAAGAAAAAACAATACCTTTGTATCAAACTTTTTTGAGTTAGGGCGTTTTCAAAATTTTAAAATTTATTTTTGAACCCTTAGAGGTGACCTACATCAACCACAATCTTTGGGGCACAACTAGACAACAAATGGAGCCTACATACCAAATTTCATCAAAATCGGTCAATGCTAAGTGGCAAAAGTGCCGCGGATGGCGGACGGACGTCCAAATTTTTATTCGATTTTTGGATTCTACGTACCTTGAAACGTAAACCATCAAAATTTGATGTTTACGGTAGAACATTTTTTTTCTTGGTCGATTCCAAAGGTTCATTATTGAAAATAATAAACCAACATTATTGAAAATAATAAATCAAAAAGTTGGGATTAACATCAGAGAGAAAGGAAATTAGTTAGGTAGGTACTTATAGAGACCTTATAAAAATATAATCGTGATAAATAAAATCGTGGAGGTTTGAAATTTGTGCGAATCGAATAATTACGGCCGTCTAGTGCGAAATTTACCGAACAATACGTTCGTAAAAAGT